>OX422207.1:238888518-239488518 GCA_949130495.1 Sambucus nigra
TGACCAGTAGATAAGGACCCATAAATCCTTGTTCTACATCATGACAAAGAGTCCTCAACCGTGAGCACTTCAGTCTCGTTCGAGTTTGTGGACATGAATCCATTCGTACCATAATTCCTTTTGCTTTTGAGGAAGAAATGCCGCCGGGGAGGAAGATCCCAAAGTTTTTGGAGGGTCATTTGCCCCTCGTTCTATAAATGCCCAACCTTTTAAAAGGAAGGAGGTCGGGGATCCATCTGACCCTATTAAATTTGGTGATTTCCTCGATAAGATGCAGGACCATCCTGAGAAGAAGAACAAAACTAACATAAGTCTTATAGTTATTTCTCCCACCAAAACGAAAGTGAATGCCTACTCTATGGGGAGGAGCCCTGCTGATATGTCAGTGACTAAGTGAACCGATCTAGCCCTTGTGCTATTGAGTGGGGACTCTATATGATCCGATCAAGAAGTGTTCAGTAGCTTGTCGAGCGATATGCTTGTTTCCCATGATGCCCAGACACTCTTATTAAGTCTTTATGTAACTTATGTTTGGATTGTTCCTTCAAACATTTTATGTGCTAAGTTTTTTGCTCAACTCATATCTTACAGTTTTTAGTGGACTTTATTGACCTTTTTAATGAGAGGGCCAACCAGAACGATGCCAATATCTACCTTGACCGTGATCTAGGTGAGTCTTAAAAGGTCTTAGTGGCCTCTTAACAGAAGGAAAAGAACTTTGACGGCGTAATAAGGGCCAAGAACTTCGAGCTTTACAAAAAAGGTCTAAGGTGGAGTAGTTGGATTAGGTTATCAAGGAGTTTGTTCCATCATCATATCCCACCCTAAAGCCCAAGGACAAGTATTACAAAGAGGTTTTGGGTGAGGCTTTTGGACTTACTAAGAAATATCCAGACTTCATTCGTAAGTCTTTATTCAAGAAAGGTTGGGATGAAGCGTTGAACAAGGGTGGATTTCCTACGGAGTGCAAGATCTTTGGAGAGCACAATCCAAGTTCTCCCTCAAACTTGGAGGAGGAAGAGGAGGTAAAGGGCGCCAACAAGGGGAAAGAGGGTGTCGAGCAGGCAAAGAAGACCACAGATCATGACAAGACTGTGGTCAATCAATGATAACATAAAGGGATGGTCCAACTAATTAGCTTAGTCTAGAACTTTTCTTTATATTTTTCATTTCGTGTCTTTATGATATTCACTTTCTAAGGGCTTGGCCAATTTCCTATGAAATTAAACGAGCTATTATTTTGATTCCACTGTTCCTTTTTTAAATAACTTTGACTACTTTTTTGTTCTTGGTTTCTTAGTCTCTAGTTTCTGAATGCCTTCTCTCTTTAACTTTTCTATTTAGATAATAATGTGTCCTTGGTGGAAATAGTTTAAGAGTATGAAGACTTGGACTTCATTCTTAGTCGGGACACTTCTAGCCGAGCTCGAGAAGCCTTTTTTTACGTTCGAAAAGCACTCCAAAGGATGACAGGTGCTTACGGTGACTAGACTCATGTGGATGCTTCTCTTCAAACCAAAATTGAAGATGACAAAAACATTACGGGTCTAATATAGAATGAGAATAATTATGTAAGGGAGCATCTCTGCAAGGCTGAATAATATTTTGAGAAGAATGAGGTGATCAGACAGGGTTTGCATTGCTAAATCACGTAGTTGAGATATCACTTTAGGAAGGGTTCTCGTGCAGTCTGGGCCACTAGTTATGATGAAGGCTGGATAAATGCCTCCTACACCTAAATTAAGCTAGATATGTGGACTATAATATGGTTGGATCAATTCCCTAGCTATTTGAAATATTTACAAAGACTCGTAGCTTTGGTATTGGTACCAGGTGTATTTTCCCATTATTTGGATTCCTCCCCTTAGCAGTGATGAATGTTGGATACCCACTGATGCCTTTCCTTTTTAGCATACTAGAAAAACCTGTACCTGAGAGGTATCCCACTACCTCCCCTACTGCTGCTAACCTTTCCAATTCTGTTTGGAATTTCCCTGATTAAAATGAAGTGTTTTCCATGACCATTGGCCTTACTGTCCCTAATCTTCCTTTCGATCGCTACTGGATCCTCCTTCAGTCTTGGGACCACTTGTTTTGCTTCCCATTTAAATTTTTTTCTTATTCTGAGAATGACCCTTACAAAGGGTGAGTGCAATATCTATGCTATGGATATACGTGGTATATGATGAATTCTCCATCAGAATCTAGCATATAGGCTATATGAGACCCTTCACAAATTAACCAATCTTTCTTATTTTTGTGTTCACCTCATCCTTACCCAATAACAACATGTAGGTAAACTCTTATTTTTACTCGACAATAGTACGAGTCCCCTGCTAGAGTGCCAAAAACTCCATTTTCTTCTATAGACTAATGGACTCGAGAAAATACTTATAATTGAGTTGTATAAACTAAAAAAAAGTAACCTGATCCCTCTGCTCAATAGTAGTCACACTTTCCCACCACTGGAGAGCATCCCTAGTCAATCAATAAGTGACTAGAACATGCCTCTGAACATTTGTAAGAGATAAGAGCCTAAGATAGCACCTGATGTCATGACGCCACTGAATAGCCACTAGAGGATCCGTCGGCCTTAAAAAATTTGGCGGCCCATTCTTCATGAATGAGCCACTAATCTTCTCCTAATCTACATGTACCACTAGTTATGGAGCCTATAGTGGTTGGTCCTGCCTGCTTGTGGCCAACCTCACTTGGGAGATCATCTTGGACAGCTGGTGAGCTCTAAAACTGAATTGTCCTTGAGCATCTGGAGATGGGATGACTAGTATTTATGAAAGTTGTGCAACTGGAGGTGAGGGTGGAATTAGTGATGTTGGATCAGGCTAGACAACACATGCTATAGAATGAGTCTTCCTCTTAAGTGCTATATGAAATATGACATGTAACACTTATTAGTACTAAGGAAGAGTACAATGATAAATAACATATCAAATAACTATGCGGAAGACTAAGATAAACCTATGGAACCTACATTTCCTGGGACCATACTTTGATACCAACCCCGTATATTTTTAATAATTAGATTGATAAACTTTATTCATTAAAAGTACACAGGCTATTAAAAAAATTATATATCATCCTTAGCATGAAAAAAGAATAAATTAATAAAGATAAATCAAGATAAAAAACGATATGAGAAATCCTAAAATATTGATGTATATATAAAAGCCAACCACCACCACTACTAAGTAAAGTAACAACTGCCTGCCAAATACCAATACATGCTAAATCTCCTCAATTCAAAACTGCATACAAATGATAGGAACAAAGTAAACCTCACATATCTCAACATAAGAAAAATCAAATTAGGTTCAATACCTACAATTTCAAAGCTCAGTGGTGATTGGAATGGAAGACTGCGTACTCGAGTGGGAAACTAGGTCGGGTATACTAGAGCACTTAAAACAACATGACGGGACAGGCTAATCACAACAAGATAATATCTATGCACTCACATAGTAAAACTGTCAATTATGAATTTAAATAATAAATCTACGGTTATTAGATTAACCGTTATCCCCACCCTTTACAAGTTTAATTTCCTTTAAATTGCATCTTTAATAGTACCATTTAAAATCCCAATAATTTCGATATAAGAAGAAATATTTAGTAATTATAATGTCCATTTTATAAAGTATAAAACATATTTACATACATGTATACATTATGACTAGCCCCCATTTGTTTAGAGGTCACTAGTATAGAAATTAAGTCGTGACTAGCCCCTATATCCCGAATCACTAGCAACTAAGTCTGTCATTTTTTAGCTGGTGCGAGCATAATAAACCGTCACACTTTTCTGCCCTCACTCCAAACCGACTCACCCCTATACTGGCTTCCAAAATACATAAATAGTATAATAAGACCAATACTCTATCCCGATCCATGCAACATAAAAAACCATATCTAACCTATAATGTTTAGCACAATGATATTCAAGAAACATATTCCATCTTTTAATTTCATCCATCCTTTATGTGTAAGGGCAATAACGCATATGCTATACATGGAGGCTAAAATTCAATATATAAATTATGTCTTATTATTTAGAATAATAAAATTAATGGGTTTTTGTTCTTCATCATGGGTTAACTAATCTTACCTAAAATTCAATCCCAATAACTACTAACAACCAATAAATTACCCTTATAAAATTTAAAGAGATTATACTTGTAAGAGAGAATTTCCCTTAGTGCTAGGGTTCTTAAATATAAACTGAGGCGTAACCTATATTAATGGCGACAATTTAACAGACAAGATGCTATTGGAAATGATTGAATGAACTCAGTTGAGATGAACCAGACTCTTTATTATCAACTCATAAACTTTCTTTTATAACTCAATAATGGGCAATAAATATAACCAGTTTAGAAAAATAAATGAAATCTTGAAATAACTAATTAGAGGGAGAGAAAAGCAAGCACTCTAGATACACTTCACGTAGGCAGCTGATACACAAGTGTATGAAGAAATAAAGATCAAAGATCAATCAATTCCTATGTTCTTGGTAGGAAAGCTTGGGCAAAAGTATTAATGGTGAAGGATAAAATCTCTGGTTATTGTATTATCTATCTTCGAAATCTCTCTCTCTGTCTCAGATGTGTATTGCCTTATTTTTCATTTTTCCTCTCTCAATGGAACAACATACTATATTTGTATGGTCTGAGTCCCAATCTCGTGGAACCTTAAATCCCCCTTTTTGGGTTAGCATTCCCATGCTGGTGCCCTTTCCATCCTCTTATGGGGACAAAACGATTCGGCATGGCCTAAAGTTATCTCCCAGCATGGAGGAAAATATTACTTTAATGAAAAGTAATGGTCTTTCTTCCCTACACATTATATGAACTCTGTCGGAATGGAAACATGTGTAAGAGGAATATTCTTTTGTGTGAGATAATGCTTCTATACATCAGCACCCTCTCTCTACTCATGAACACATTTGGTCAAGGGAACTAGTGGTTGGTCGCAATATGTCTCTTTGGCTTATTCTCTCTCAAACTAGCTGGTGTTTTACTTAGTGTATCTAAAGAGGTTAATTCATGCCTTAACGTTGTCTTGATCCTCAATCCTCCAAACTAGATCTCTCTAAGGTTCCCTAAGTGAGGTTCATCAGTTGAGCATGAAAGCTCTCCCAAATCCTGCCAGACTTGTTCCCGCATGGATACCGAGCAACCTCACCAATATTACAATATATCTTATAATTAGAATATGTTATATATATATATATATATATATATATATAACACTTAAGTATAAACGAAATATAAAGGTTCTTCGAAGAGCACCTTTAGGAAGGCTTCCTTTATGCTTTTTTCTAACGTTTGGACTAATTTGCTTGTTTCCAGCTTCCTCTGCTCTTACTCCAGCATCCTCTGTACTTCCTCCAACTTCATTTTCCTTTGCTCGAGTTATCTTATTAGTCATCTCACTTGACTCCTTACACTCTTTTTTAGTCTCATTAAACTTTGTTGACTCCTCCTATAGTATCCTTAAATGAGGGTAATTATCTCTAATTACAGTTTTATCTTTAACTCCCATATAATAGTTATTAATCGTACATGGAAAATATTCAATTCTTTAGCATTAGGTATATTATGGAGTGGATAAGAATGTAGAATCCCAACGTAAGAATTAAAGTTTATTCACACACTTTTATCAAAATTACAACCTTTATTTAAATCCCCAATTTCCCATATTTAATTAGAGATAAATTTTCATATAACCCATTCCTAATTTTCTACATTACAATTTAGAATAGAAATCCTAAATTTATATATAAAAAAATAATAATCTAAAACATGTAATTCTAATCATGGAGAATTTTTTACTTTATCATAGAAATTATACAAAAAATGTACAATTCTCACAATCCAATTCAATTATACCAAATTTGACTAAATTAATTAAGTATACAATTTCACGAATTGGATTAATTAATTTATTCAAAAAATCACAATTTATAAAGGTGTGATTAAAATAATATAAACCCTAATTATCTTTACACAAATTTTATAATTTATAAAAACTTCTTTAGGTAAAAAAATACTATTTTTCTCATGTGAAGATAGAGGAGAATTATCTTGCCTCAACTGAAGAAACTCCCCAAAATAATAATAATGAATAATTGTAGAAGAAGTCCCTCCAAAATTTCTCCTCAGTTGATTAAAATAATTCCCTAAACGTGTAGAGGAAATCCCTCTAAAAAAGTAGTTGAATTGCCCCTCCAAAAGTCCATTAAAAATTGATCCAAAGTTGTCCAAAAAATTCTTCCAAGAAAAAATAATTTTTGGATAGAATAAAAGAGTATATTTTAGGGTTAGGAATATTTAATATTTGTAGAATTTAGTTGAGGTTTAAGGGTCATATTATGTATTAGGAATGGAAGCCAGTTTGGTTTATTATGCTGGGTGTATGACGAAATGAAAGAAGGAGGCATTGTTTTCTCAAGAGTGAATGCGCCGCTTGAAGTTTTTTTAAGACGTGTTCTCTTTGTTGATTCTTTTAAAAAACATTTTTATTCTTTCTTCAATTCTCTTTCTTATTTAAACCTAACGCTAAACCTTTCTCTAAGTGATCTCTTAATTAATTTAATAACCTTATTCCTTTATCAAAATTTATACCAATTCATTTATTTAATTTACATAATTATCACTCCAGTTCCTATTTTAATTAAATTACAAATGCGCACATAAAGATTAATTGATAATATAGCTAAAATTCATAATTACACTTAATTTTATTTCTAACCTCAAACTTTCTTATAAGAAATTATAAATAAAGTTCTCTTAACACAAACATTTAATATTCTCCAAATTCAAATTTAATTCTTTAAAATTCTCCTAAATTTCATAATTAATTAATTATTTAGTTAATTTAAAATCGTTTAAAATTATGGGCACTACAGTTTGCTCCTCCCGAGCGCGATAACGTGAGGTGGGAGTGTTGCAACTCTTGTGGGGATGAACTTTTAGACCTAACCTTAGGTACTTAAGTTCATTTTTTATCATTTTGACGGTTGTTGTTAAATAACATATGTTGGATGTGTGAGTGAGACATAATTGTTTGTTTGCTTTTCTATTTTGAGAAAAGAAAATATTTTCCACAAATGACGTCAATTGTAGGCGAAAAAAATCCTAATGTTATAAAATGAACACAATTAAGCCGAGCAAAGTAAATAATGACAATCATGGTTAGGTAACGTGCCTACGTCCACTGGGTGATACTTCCTTTTTATTAATCAATTGAAGGTAATAAAGATTACATGCCCATTTTTTCATGGGTGTGGGTTACATTTATAGAGAAAAAAGAGGTCGAGTCGTGTAGGACTCCATTAACTTAGATAACTATCTTGACTTGATCGACTGAATCTAATTATGATTTTTTCGCTGATCGGCTTCAATCCGTCCTTATCCTTTTGAGCACTAGTTGTTGTCAAATATTCTGGGCACGCATCAAATTCTGCTTCCTGGTCAGATAATTCCCCCACAATTTATCATACATATTTAATCATAAAAACCTTAGCATCTTTTATGATTTAATGATAAAAAATACAAAAAAGTTAAAGGAAATAGTCAAAATATTCATTGCATTGAATTTTCGAAAAGCTTCTAAGTAGTTATTGACCCTTGTTTGGTCTCTTCTTTCATCTTGGATTGTATTTTATTTTTTATTTTTCTAGGGTTTTCCTTCAACATCTCTCTTAAAGTAGACATAAATTTAGATCTTAATGTCCCATTTAAGCTTTTGGCAACAATCTACCAAGATTTTGAAGACTGATTATTGGGGAGTTATTCAAGCTTGTTTACATCTCTTTTGCTTTGAGGAAGGGATACGTCATCACCATAGCTCGAAATGTATTCAGTTAAAGGTTAATTATAATTTAGCTCTCTTAACTTTAACTATACTAACACTTTGACCCTCCAAATTTATAACTGGGATCCCTCATCTTTTCACTACCAACACAAATTTTAAATTGCACCCCTCAACAATGTATATAATACAAAAACAAAAATAATAAGATAAGTAATATGTCATATTATCCTATTAGAACCGTTGGATCCCTAATTTTATAACTTCTGAAGCATGTGGGACCAACCTAACTTGGTTCCCACACCAATGAAAATCGAAAATAATTAGAAAAGATTATATTTAATAACTTCAAAGACGACATGTGGATAACTTACGAAGATATAAATACACTCAAATATAACTTATCAACATGAGATAATAAGTGATAAGGGGAGAGCCCAATATTTTAGGGATACCATTATTTGACATTGTAAATAATTTTAACCAACCTATTAGTGGGACATGACTGGTGAGGACCTAGAAACTCTACCAAAAATATATTATTAAACTCAATAAAATATCCCCCCCTCCATGGACATAAGAAATTCTTAATGAACTATGTACATCTTTGTGTTCTCTCTTATTATATGCTTGGTAATTTTTTCAGATGCATTTTATTAGGCTTGTGTGATCAAATTTATCATACTAATGATTTTTCTATACTTATATTGGCACTGTTTGTGGAAAATTCGTATTCCTTATGTGATTCCAAACAACCCTACCTCAATTGTTGGCATCTTACCACACTACACCAAAAATAGCATTTTGGCACACCCTGATATTAAAAATCTGGCACAGTTTAAAACTGTGCCAGATTTTGGCACGGTTTAATGACAATTTGGCACACTTTAAAACAGTGCCAAAATTTGGCACTGTTTTAAAGTGTGCCAAAATTAAGAACACTTGACTAGAATATAAAATGCCTTAAATTTTTGACACACTTTAGTTTCCCCCTTCTCTCTCCTCCCTCGTCTTCTCCCCCGCTCCCCCCTCTCTCTCTCGACCAAAAACCCTACCCTCTCTCTCCGAGATCAGCTCACCGACAAGGACGCTCTAATTGCCGACCTTCAATCCCAGCTTCACTCCCTCGACTCATCTCTCTTCGGCACCGCTGATAAGCTCGCTCAAGACGACCACGAAAAGGTTCATCCCAATCCCCTCCCCCTCTCTCTCACACACTAACAGACATAATATTGATTGTTGTTTTTTGAGCCCATGAGAGGTTGTTGAAAGAGAACAAATTACTCTCCAACACTGTAAAGAAGCTCAATGGCGATGTTGCTTAAACGACCTTCAATTCTCATGGAAACCAAAACCTAAGTTGTACCAATTTTCTGTCACACCCTTTAAATCGATTCTAGACGAATTCATACCCAACACTGCAATTTTAAGGTATATATGATTTTTTTCTTTTATTATATTGCATCTTCTTTTGATATATTGCATTTTCTATATAGGTTTGATTAATTTTGGTGTTCTGATTCTGCATTTCCTATCGATTGTGTCTGGTCGTTTGTTCCCTCTGTTTGTTTTGAATTTATTTCTTGAAACACCTTTGGAAAACTTAATTTGGATTTCAGAAAGTGTTGTGAGTTTCTGCAATATAGCTACGTGATAATATGTAGCATGGAGGAATAGCGAGGGATTAAAACATTCTCAAACTGTTCCATTCTATTTTAATGAAAGTGATGAGGTTTGTTTGAAGCATTGTTATTTGAGTTACATTTAGGATTTCTTATGGTTTCGTAGTAAGCATATATGTTTGAAATGTTTAGAATTATAACATTTGCAAATATTCCATCAGTTATACATTTATTTCGTACCATATGTGCTGCTTTTCAGAATGTCACCTCATTTTTTCGTTTTAAAACTCTATCGTCCAACTCACTTGATAAAGAGTTACTTCATATTTTACCCACCTCCACTGGGACTGTACATGATGCTACTTAAATTTTACTAGTTTGTGTTACAAAAATAATGTGCACAAATTCTGAACATACAGAAATTCAAAATGCACAAGAAAATTCAATCAACTTATTTGTAGGCTGCTAAACATTTAAACTTGTCGCAACTCTCCAAAAAAACATTCCTCCTCTCATTTAAACTTGTCGCAAATCTCCAAATTTTTTTTACACATCTTTGTTTTGACATTCCTCCTCTCATTCTTCGAAGCCCCACGTGGTCGGCGATCACATCGGCGTCCCCGTCGCCATGGCCATTGCCGGTCTCACCGCCGACGGCCGCGCCCCCTCCCCGTCGGCCGACTCGTTGTTCAGAGTGGTGATTCGCGGAGCACTGGCTGCTGAGTTGATGGTGAGTTTTGATTTAGGGTTTTGGTTTAGTTGGTTTTGAATTTTTGTTGTGGTGTTTAGACCATACATGTTTATTACTCTCTCAGTCCCAAATTAAGAGTCAGACCACTATTCTCTTTTGGTTCGTACTCCACTTTTCCTTTTTGGACATAATTAACGTACCAAATTTCATCGTAGTGAACGAATGTTGACCTTACCAATTGATTTAGAGTATCCTTAATCTATGCGAAAAAAGGATAAGGACTCTTAATTTGGGATGGAGGGAGTACTTAGGGTGTGTTTGGGAAACCCAATACCGTGCTTTGGAATTGGAATCAGAATTGGTAAATTTTTAAATTTGGACTGAATATTTTTCATCCATGGTATGGAATTTAAATTATGATCATGGTTGATTTTTGTGGATTCTTGTGTGCAGGATGATAAAGCTTCTTTGCTTAACTTGTCTTGTTTTGGAGGGTACGAGGTGTTAGTGTCTATTTGTATATAATCATTTCAGTTTAACTACTAGAGTACATGTATTCTTATTCTTGAGTAACATTGACCATATGTGTTTTTGCAGCCATAGGGAATGGCTAGATTTAATTACCTGATTCAGTATGCCCTTTCAATTGTAAGTAATTAATTCTATGAATATCATTAATTTATTTAGGTTTGATTATACATTTACCCCTCATCTTTTTATCTACTTTAGATTGCAGCTGAAAGTGTTAAAAATGTATGTAGCAATTACCGACGGAACTCTCAATTTGGTTGACAAGGTAACATTTGATTTTATCTATTTGACACAATCAAATTGGTCTCATTCGTATCATCTTATAAAAATAGCATTCACTTTGTGTTCTGTAACAGTTTTTTGAGATGCAATGCCATGATGACGTTAGAGCACTTGAAATTTATAAGAAATCAGGAGATCAGGTATATATATCATATGTGTGTTATTTGTGTCTTGTTAGAGCATTCATAATGGTTTTCCAAACAGAAGGAGCCGGATAGCTTAAATGTGTCATATCCCTGTCGCAGCAGCACAATGGTGGAGGATAGGATAGATAATAAATGACCCCAGAATACACACAATCGTCCTGATATTAAGATGTTCAAGCAGATGACTGTTAACCATCCCAGGTTGGATAGTTCAAACTAGTGACAGTCAACCGTCCCAACTTTTATCCACTACTCACCCATCCCACTTTGTTGTTTTACACACCAAGTTAACCGTCCCAACTTTTAATACTGCAGCTGATTATTACTTGCTCATGCGATAATCCAGTACCTAATCCCCCTAAACGAAAAAAAAATCATGTCATTGATATCCACTTTTGAGTCCCCCCCCCCCCCCCCCCCGTATAACAATCTATGGTGCCTCTCTTATACTGAATTGTTTGCATAAGGCTTGTCTACCCTGTTAAGATGTTATATTGTCCTGTATTTAAAAGCATAGTAAAACTGAACATTATGGATTTGCATGGAGTATCAATGACATGCAAGTTGTATCCTTGTTTTGTTACAAGTCATGATATTTGCCAACTCCTTATCTCATTCAAAGAAGGCATTTATAAATTTATAAATGAAGACGCAACATGTATAATTTTCTGGTTGTAATTATATATTTTCTTTATCTTTATTGTATTTTCCTTGTCAGCGGAAGATTTCAGAATTTGTAGACATTGTTGGACCAAATGGGATACTTTCGAGAAGTTATGGCGCGAAGAGTTCATCGTGCGGCTATCAAAATACAAATGAAATCTGGTTACTCTCAAAATCTCTTTGAATGTTGCAACATTAACTAAAAAAATATCCTGAAATAGCGGTGATAGGTAGCCAAACGTAAAATGGCTTACTTTATGAGCTTATTTAGTTAAATTGGTGGAAGGGATTTGCTGGTGGTTTGGTTTTGGAATATGCTGCTATTGTTGAGTTTTTTTTAAATGTTAAAACATGTTGGATTTAACGAATAAACAAATGAAACTATGTCAAAATTTTCTAAAATCAATAACGTTCTAAATTGATTAAAAACATATCATTATAGGATAAAAACCCAATGTAACTTGTAGGAACTGACCGCGTAGTCCCAGGTCTCCCGGTTTGAGAGTATGACGATAATTTGCAACACTCACACTTAGACTTAAAAACAAGCCTTTAAAGGGTGAAAACCCAAATCAGCACCCAAACGAACCTGTAGGACGCACGAACACCTCGTACGGGACCAATGCAACTTGTAGGAACTGATCGCGTAGTCCCGAGTCTCCCGATTTGAGAGTATGACGATAATTTGCAAAAATCACACTTTGACTTAAAAACAAGCCGTTAACGGGTGAAAACCCAAACCAGCCCACAAACGGCCCCGTAGGAGGCACGAACACCTCGCACTGGACCAATACAACTTGTAGGAACTAACCGCGTAGTCCCGGGTCTCCCGATTTGAGAGTATGACGATAATTTACAAAAATCACACTTAGACTTAAAAACAAGCCGTTAAAGGGTGAAAACCCAAACCAGTCCCCAAACGGCCCCGTAGGAGGCACGAACACCTCGTACGGGACCAATGCAACTTGTAGGAACTGACCGCGTAGTCCCAAGTCTCCCGATTTGAGAGTATGACGATAATTTGCAAAAATCACACTTAGACTTAAAAACAAGCCGTTAAAGGGTCAAAACCCAATCCAGCCCCAAACGACCCCGTAGGAGGCACGGACACCTCGCACGGGACCAATGCAACTTGTAGGAACTGACCGCGTAGTCCCGAGTGTCCCAGTTTGAGAGTATGACGATAATTTGCAAAAATCACACTTAGACTTAAAAATAAGCCGTTAAAGGGTGAAAATCCAAACCAGCCCCCAAACGGCCCCGTAGGAGGCACGGACACCTCACACGGGACCAATGCAACTTGTAGGAACTGACCGCGTAGTCCCGGGTCTCCCGATTTGAGAGTACGATGATCATTTGCAAAAATCATACTTACACTTAAAAACTAGCCGTTAAGGGGTGAAAACCCAAACCAACCCCCAAAACGACCCCGTAGGAGGCACGAACACCTCGCACGGGACCAATGCAAGTTGTAGGAACTGATCGCGTAGTCCCGGGTCTCCCGGTTTGAGAGTATGACGATAATTTGCAAAAATCACACTTAGACTTAAAAACTAGCCTTTAAAGGTTGAAAACCCAAACCAGTCCCCAAACGACCCCGTAGGAGGCACGAACACCTCGCACGGGACCAATGCAACTTGTAGGAACTGACCGCGTAGTTCCGGGTCTCCCCGTTTGAAATTATGACGATAATTTGCAAAAGTCGCACTTAGACTTAAAAACTAGCCGTTAACGGGTGAAAACCAAAACCAGCCCCCAAACGACCCCGTAGGAGGCACGAACACCTTGCACGGGACCAATGCAACTTGTAGGAACTGACCGCGTAGTTCCGGTTCTCTCGATTTGAGAGTATGACTGTAATTTCCACTCATATATGTAATTTTTTAGTTTGAGTAATTTTTTTTTTGTAAATTATTGGGTTACTAATATCGTATCTTTTTTTGTATACTCTTTTTTTTTTGCAGGATAACAGTTTATCGTTGGCATTTATTCACGTGGAACACACAAAGAACTCAATGGTGTACAACAAGGGATTTATTCATGATTCCATTTTCTGTGTCATGGCCGTGCGGTGTTTTGTTGTTTTATTATTGACTTTTATGGCCGTGAGGTCTTTTGTAAGTTAATTGTTATATTTTGTGGCCATCGGGCTTTATGTTAGGCAGATTTTGTATTAACAGGTTTTGGAATGTCCAGAAAATAGAGGAAATTCTTCCCAATTTTTTTTGGGCCTATGAACAGTTAAAGACTTGTAATATTTTGAGGTTTGTATGTACATTAGTTTATTAACAACGTGCAATATTATTAATTTGTGAATTTTGTGAATTGAAATAATTAATTTTTTTTTATAACAAATTTGGCACAGTTCAAAACCGTGCCAAAAGTGTGCCAGAAATATCAAATTCTGTCACGGTTTAAAAGTGTGCCAGAAGTATTCCTGTTTGACCAAATCTGGCACAGTTAAAAACTGTGCCAAAAGTGTGCCAAAAATATCAAATTCTGGCACGGTTTAAAAGTGTGCCAGAAGTGTTCCTGTTTGGCCAAATCTGGCACACTTTTGAGTCGTGCCAGAAAAAAAATGCCATTTTGGAACAGCTGATTTTGGCACAGTTTAAAATCGTGCCAGATTTGATCTGGCACAGTTTTAAACTATGCCATATTCCTGTTTTAGTGTAGTTCCAATGGACAATGCTTTAGAGAACCACCATAGTTTGTGTAGTTTCTAGGAGAATGAATTCATCACCACATCCTCCTTGGATGAGATCTTCCACACATTCTCAATGTGGCGAGAGTTCTTTGGGCTCATCGAATCGACTTTGTGGTGGTCAGTGTCACGACGACCATGAGTTACACCACTATAGCTAGGTTTCAATCATGATTGATGCATACAAAATGCCTATTTGAGTGTCACACCCCGCTTTAAATAATAACGGGTGGCCATCCCTATACTACAATAAATCAGGAATTTCAGATGGTCCAGTCTCAACATCAAGTGTCGGTACAATCTAATATAGAACTAACTACCAGGTATCATACAAGCGAGATGTTAGAATTAAATAAAATATGCAACAGACAAAAAACTAACACTACTAATAAAAGAAAGAAAGATGCATGAAAGAACTATGAGAAATGAAATGCTAGAATAAAACTAAATAAATAACTATAACAGAATATACTACAAAAAATAGACCCGAATAAGCTGTCGGGTCACAGCCAATACAATAACTGGAATGGAATAAATATAAACATGTATATAAATATCCCTTGGGTACAAACCCGATATACAACATGAATCCTACCTAGAATTTTTTTTAAAAGAGGAAGCGACTACATTCTACATCCCGCAACAGTCCGCACCTGTCGCGTCTCCCAAGACTCTGGATAGAAGATCATCCGGCATCCATGAGGTAGGACACCTGTAGTAATATATATATATATATATATACAGGCAGGAGAGAAAAGTAAACGGGTCAGAGCCCGAGTTGTGAAAAATATTTAGCAAGTGTGTTAACCGTGCATAATAAATATCGGTGCACTTATTTCATAACTAAAGTGGAATCGCAATCTCATGAAACCCCAACTCACCTCTTATCTAACGGCGCGCACCTATTCACGTCCTCAAGTTTTAGTTAAATTACCCCCATTTATAAGGACAACCTAACTTATCATAGGCTGAGCCTATACCCACGAGAATTTCCTTCCTAACTTAACCCAAGAATCCACTCTTTCGAAACTGACTTAAGTATTTATTTTCAACATATATACCTTATTAGGTTTAATGGATTCCGATTTATAATTTAACCAATTATAAATTTAGTAAGTTACCCAATATGCATATGGGTTGAAACATATAATTTAATTATTAAATAATAGGCATACAATATTAATACTGACAAAACTTATCTTCGATTTCAACGCTGCGCTGCGTTTCGTGCGTGGGGTGTCTCGCAGAGCGAAATCCAAACAAGGAACCACCCCGTTACACTACTCCTTGTCAACGTCGATCCTGGAGATCCATTATTCCATAGCTCATTATCGACAAAACTTTTCTCCAATCTCATCACTGCACTGCGTTTCGTGCGTGGGGTGTCTCGCAAAGAAAAATCCAAACAAGGAACCACCCCGTTACACTACTCCATGTCAATGTCGATTTTGGAGATCCATAGTGCCATACATACAATATTATACTACTACTACAACTAACATCTCCAATAATATCCTTGGGATGATGTAACCGAAATACTCCTTAAATGCGATACATCAACCCCCATAATTTAGTACATCATAATCATCCAAGATGTACTCCAGAAAGATTCTATATCCTTCCATCTATAGGATATATAAATATATATATATATATATATATAGGCATTTTATTCTCACCATATATATATGTATACCAATCATCCATACCCATGACCAAGTGTACATATCATATCTGATGTACAATGGACATGCACATAATCCACCCGGCTATATATATCACCGATAAAACTGCATCAATGCTATCATCTTCCCAGTGCCCAGCTCACGTAGCAACTGGGGACCACCTGGTGGGGATCAACGACAACCACCTCGTGATAACTCACACACACGACATCCCGGGAAGCGGTCATAGCTCCAACAGGCAATGAGACGAAACATACCCACCACGTCTCATCCCAAAAATATATCTATTGTATAATAACACACGGGACGATTATGACCTGGGGAATATCCACACCCTGCTTTATATGCCAGGATGCTCACCCTCTGCGCGAAAACTTCCCAATGATAGCATGAGCGGGGTATGCTTAACCACATAAGTATATATATCGTTCACATGCACAATATACATACATCCATATGATCCCATTATATGATCAAATATTAAGCCATCATATATGTTTAAATATCCATACCATGTATGTCCACAACATAAATATATCCATATATTCATATTTATACATAGATATATGTACATATATTCACACATCATTATATCTATATGTATACAAACTAATTCTTGTTCATATGTATAAGATATATAAACTCGGCTATAAGTTTACATAATCCTCAATATACAAGCCGTCACCACAAATTCAAATAATTTACCTCGATATGTGAATACAATCCCTCACTTGAAACATATTCAATCATTTTTTTTCTATGATGAATAGTCTCCCAAAATCATATGTATATATTTATACATATATATTCAACCTTAGGGTTATCACCCAAAATTTTGTGTAGGAACCCATCACTACACATTTCATCCATATTCGAAAGTACATAATTACCTTTAGTACTATTTAACCATAGGCACATACATGACTTAATAGTCTAAAACCTCAAATTATTCCAACCTCGTTTCAAGTATTGGAATCTCAATGGTTATTTCCCCACAATTACGTGTAAACTATCCTAACTAGAATTTATTCTACCCCTTATTCTAGTCGATAGTACGATCCAAATCGTTCCCAATTTCACCTACGGTTCAATTTATCTTATGAACCCTTACTCCTATTGGGTTATCAATTGTTCCTTAGTCTAAACATTTCTAAGGATATGAGACCCCTCACTCTCTAAGAGTTCTCAACCTCACATCATATTTATACCTTTTTATCTATAATTGGTATTCCCAACCTCAATGAGGTTTCCCCACAATCTCCATATGCAACTCCAATACGTACATGGATACATTTCTCCCAAATTACCCTAAGGAGTCCCCAAGATCCTAATATGTGAGAAACTCCTTATATGTCTCCAAGAACATATCTCTTACATCATAAGAGAAGGCCCCCAAATTAATAAACCCAACCAAAAAGGGTTTGGAATCACTATGGAGAAAATACCTCAAAATGCCCTGTTTTTGAATCGATTCGGCCCTATTCCTAATCGATTCGGCTTCCAAGGCGAATCGATTCCGGTCCAAAGACCTGGGCTTTTGCCACAGGCCAAATCGATTCGGGTTGGGTCCGAATCGATTCGGTCACACAGACCTGGGATTCTGCAACATTTCGAATCGATTCGGAAAGAGGCCGAATCGATTCGGTCTGTTCAGCAGGCTACGAAATGGTCATTTTTCTATATAAACCTAAATTTCCCAAAATCCCAAATCAACAATTTCTAACTATGAATTTGTAACCCAAGAATGTTTCTAACATTAAACACATCCTAAACTTTCACCTCATCAATTTATACCTCTTAAACCCATGTGTAAACATCCATTTCAAGATTAAACCCAAAAATCTAGGTTTTGATATTTATACCCAAAAATCCATTTCTTTAACCCACAAATTATGAAATGAAATACCCAAATAACTATTTAGTAAGATTAAACACTTGCCTCAGATTTATAGAGGTTGGATCGTCCTCGATGTCGCGATTGGGCCGAAAATCTCCAAGATTTCTTCCTCTCTCTCTTCTTTTCTTCTTCCTTTCTCTTTTCTCTTCTCTTTTCTTTCTCTTTCTCTCTTTCTCTAAATGAGAAGACTTCATCCGTAAGCCTTTAAATCCCTTAAAACAATAAACCCAGTTTTAAATGTTAATACATAATTTAAATGACTCGTTTACACTAATTCGAGTCAATCTGACTTAAAATATTCCGGAGCCGAAATAAAACCCAATGACAGTCATTTTGACTATCTCGACCCTTTCGGGATCAATGGTACCCTCGAAATCATCATCCGGAATACTTTAAAACGTCCTTTATTTTTGGACTTAAATTCCCAATTTTAAAATTCTCCAATTTAATTAAATTTTATTTTCCCAAAAATTTAATTTCTCAGTCTCAAAAATTATGGGGTGTTACAATCTTCCCCCCTTACAAAAATTTTGCTCGCGAAATTTAAAATACACATAGGACCTCAATATCATCTAGTCCTAACATCAACTCTTAGGATCACTATACCGATCCCTACTAGTTCTCACGTCGAACTCTTTAAATTTTAAAACAAACTAGCTACCCAGGGCGCCTATACACCCCGTACCCGAGTTTCCACTCGTAGAATTATAATCAGGCTCCATTAGCCTCAAATCATAATATAAGCCTCGGCATTATAATCTATAACAACATACTAAATATATAAAAGTTTGAAAATTCCCAACGGCTGAACTCTCCTCAATTTCTGGCGCTAGCTACCTTCGTGCGGGGGAGGTCTCGCAAGCGAAATCCAAACAAGGAACCCTCCCAATGCACTACTGCGTAGCTAGGTCGGGAATTGAGATTAGTTGAACCAAGGCTAAGGTTTTATAAAAGATTTTCATATTTTAGATATTGCCCGAGGGCCCAGGTAACAATATATAATATAAATAAATTCCGCGTCTTTCGACACGCCAAACAAACACCTTATGTTTAAAACACAAGGCCTCAACAAATACAACACTTCTAACCACTACCTAGTTCCCAGAACTAGCACAACTATGAGATAAATTATCCGCTCAACATCATTCCACCAAATTGAACCTCTCAGTCATACATATTCTTTACATCACCCCAAAGCATCATTTCAAGGCAAGTCCTTGAATCTCAACTCAAGGTACTCTACTTCTTCCAGGACATTCATTAATTCTAAACCTATATCTCCACAAGATAAACATCTTCCTCATAGTCCTTCCTAACCATAATGAAGGACAAAATGCGATTGCGACTACCGAAAACTCCTTCCATCCTATTCGACAAACCTTAGTCTCCAATTTCTTACGCCCTTCTTAAATAAAGATGATACCCCTGACCATTTTTCAATGCCACCTACCTTCCACCGATAGAAGTCAGCATTACAAGGCTTCCTAACAAAGATTGACGGGTTTCTCAACCTAAACCTCCCAAGGACTACACTAATCTCTCCTCACACTTACTTTACTAAGTCCAAGGTTCTCCATTCGAGTAAATTTTTCCTTTCTTACTCAATTGTCGATAAATCACCTCACACCACTGATAGAAATCTCCTCAATAACTCCTCCAAAATCGGGGGAAAACAAATACCCCCGATTACAGCGTACCCAAAATATGCTATGGGTATTGTACTTCTAATCCTATCCTTTCCTAGACGACAAAATATAGGCGACGTCTGAAACGAAACAAGAGCAACTGTTATCAGAACGCCAATCAAGTGAATATACTTCACAGAAGAAAGTAACGCAGTGAACACAACAGTCCTAATTGTAGGGCTTTATGCCAAGAACATTAACGGAAGAATGCAGAAAACTCGCACAGATCCTAAGGACTCTAGAACCTGATGCTCTGATACCATCTGTAACACCCCGCTTAAAATAATAACGGGTGGCCAGCCCTATTATACTACAATAAATCAGGAATTTCAGATGGTCCAATCTCAACATCAACTGTCGGTACAATCTAATATATAACTAACTACCAGGTATCATACAAGCGAGATGTTAAAATTAAATAAAATATGCAACAGACAACAAACTAACACTACTAATAAAAGAAAGAAAGGTGCATGAAAGAACTATGAGAAATGAAATGCTAGAATAAAACTAAATAAATAACTATAACAGAATATACTACAAAAAGTAGACCCGAATAAGCTGTTGGGTCATAGACAATACAATAACTGGAATGGAATAAATATAAACATGTATATAAATATCCCTTGGGTACAAACCCGATATACAACATGAATCCTACCTAGAATTTTTTTTAAAGGAGGAAGCGACTACAATTTACATCCCGCAACAGTTCGCACCTGTCGCGGCTCCCAAGACTCTGGATAGAAGGTCATCCGGCATCCATGCGGTAGGACACCTGTAGTAATATATATATATATATATATATATATATATATATACAGGCAGGAGAGAAAAGTAAACGGGTCAGAGCCCGAGTTGTGAAAAATATTTAGCAAGTGTGTTAACCGTGCATAATAAATATTGGTGCACTTATTTCATAATTAAAGTGGAATCGCACTCTCATGAAATCCCAACTCACCTCTTATCTAACGACGTACACCTATTCGCATCCTCAAGTTTTAGTTAAATTACCCCAATTTATAAGGACAACCTAACTTATCATAGGCTCAGCCTATACCCACGAGAATTTCCTTCCTAACTTAACCCAAGAATCCACTCTTTCTAAACTGACTTAAGTATTTATTTTCAACATATATGCCTTATTAGGCTTAATGGATTCCGGTTTATAATTTAACCAATTATAAATTTAGTAAGTTACCTAATATGCATCTGGGTTGAAACATATACTTTAATTATTAAATAATAGGCATACAACATTATTACTGATAAAACTTCTCTCCGATTTCAACGCTGTGCTGCGTTTCGTGCGTGGGGTGTCTCGCAGAGAGAAATCCAAACAAGGAACCACCCCGTTACACTACTCCTTGTCAACGTCGATCCTGGAGATCATTTATGCCATAGCTAATTATCGGCAAAACTTTTCTCCAATCTCAACACAGCACTGCGTTTCGTGCGTGGGGTGTCTCGCAAAGCGAAATCCAAACAAGGAACCACCCCGTTACACTACTCCTTGTCAATGTCGATTTTGGAGACCCGTAGTGCCATACATACAATATTATAATACTACTACAACTAACATCTCGAATAATATCCTTGGGATGATGTAACCGAAATATTCCTTAAATGCGATACATCAACCCCCATAATTTAGTACATCATAATCATCCAAGATGTACTCCACAAAGATTCTATATCCTTCCATCTATAGGAGATATAAATATATATATAGGAATTTTATTCTCACCATATATATATATATATACCAATCATCCATACCCATGACCAAGTGTACATATCATATCTGATGTATATATCACCAATAAAACTGCATCAATAAAACTGCCCAGCTCACGTAGCAACTGGGGACCATCTGGTGGGGATCAACGACACCCACCTCGTGATAACTCACACACACACGACGTCCCGGGAAGCAGTCATAGCTCCAACAGGCAATGAGACGAAACATACCCACCACGTCTCATCCCAAAAATATAAATATCGTATAATAACACACGAGACGACTATGACCTAGGGAATATCCACACCCTGCTCTATATGCCAGGATACTCACCCTCTGCGCGAAAACTTCCCAATGATAGCATGAGAGGGGTATGCTTAACCACATAAGTATATATATCATTCACATGCACAATATACATACATCCATATGATCCCATCATATGATCAAATATTAAACCATCATATACGGTTTAAATATCCATACCATGTATGTCCACAACATAAATATATCCATATATTCATATTTATACATAGATATATGTACATATATTCACACATCATTATATCTATATGTATACAAACTAATTCTCATTCATATATATAAGATATATAAACTCGGCTATAAGTATACATAATCCTCAATATACAAGTCGTCACCACAAATTCAAATAATTTACCTCGATATGTGAATACAATCCCTCACTTGAAACATATTCAATCATTTTTTTTCTATAATGAATAGTCTCCCAAAATCATATGTATATATTTATACATATATATTCAACCTTAGGGTTATCACCCAAAATTTTGTGTAGGAACCCATCACTACACATTTCATCCATATTCGAAAGTACATAATTACCTTTAGTACTATTTAACCATAGGCACATACATGACTTAATAGTCTAAAACCTCAAATTATTCCAACCTCGTTTCAAGTATTGGAATCTCAATGGTTATTTCCCCACAATTACGTGTAAACTATTCTAACTAGAATTTATGCTACCGCTTATTCTAGTCGATAGTACGATCCAAATCGTTCCCAATTTCACCTATGGTTCAATTTATCTTATGAACTCTTACTCTTATTGAGTTATCAATTGTTCCTTAGTCTAAACATTTCTAAGGATATGAGACCCCTCACTCTCTAAGAGTTCTCAACCTCACATCATATTTATACCTTTTTATCTATAATTGGTATTCCCAATCTCAATGAGGTTTCCCCACAATCTCCATATGCAACTCCAATACGTACATGGATACATTTCTCCCAAATTACCCTAAGGAGTCCCCAAGATCCTAATATGTGAGAAACTCCTTATATGTCTCCAAGAACATATCTCTTACATCATAAGAGAAGGCCCCCAAATCAATAAACCCAACCAAAAAGGGTTTGGAATCACTATGGAGAAAATACCTCAAAATGCCCTGTTTCTGAATCGATTTGTCCCTATTCCGAATCGATTCGGCCTCCAAGGCGAATCGATTCGGGTCCAAAGACCTGGGCTTCTGCCACAGGCCGAATCGATTTGGCTTGGGTCCGAATCGATTCGGTCACACAGACCTGGGATTCTGCAACATTCCGAATCGATTCGGAAAGAGGCCGAATCGATTCGGTTTGTTCAGCAGGCTACGAAATGGTCATTTTTCTATATAAACCTAAATTTCCCAAAATCCCAAATCAACAATTTCTAACTATGAATTTGTAACCCAAGAACGTTTCTAACATTAAAAACATCCTAAACTTTCACCTCATCAATTTATACCTCTTAAACCCATGTGTAAACATCCATTTCAAGATTAAACCCAAAAATATAGGTTTTGATATTTATACCCAAAAATCCATTTCTTTAACCCACAAATTATGAAATGAAATACACAAATAACTATTTAGCAAGATTAAACACTTGCCTCAGATTTATAGAGGTTGGATCGTCCTCGATGTCGCGATTGGGCCGGAAATCTCCAAGCTTTCTTCCTCTCTCGCTTCTTTTCTTCTTCCTTTCTCTTTTCTCTTCTCTTTTCTTTCTCTTTATCTCTTTCTCTAAATGAGAAGGCTTCATCCGTAAGCCTTTAAATCCCTTAAAACAATAAACCCAGTTTTAAATGTTAATACACAATTTAAATGACTCGTTTACACCAATTCGAGTCAATCTGACTTATAATATTTCGGAGCCAAAATAAAACCCAATGACAGTCATTTTGACTATCTCGACCCTTCTGGGATCAATGGTACCCTCGAAATCATCATCCGGAATACTTTAAAACGTTCTTTATTTTTGGACTTAAATTCCCAATTTTAAAATTCTCCAATTTAATTAAATTTTATTTTCTCAAAAATTTAATTTCTCAGTCTAAAAAATCATTGGGTGTTACATTGAGTAGGAGAGAAGTACCCATTGTAAGGAATAAGAGAACGATTAACAATGATTTCGATTCGAGTAGATAGAAATACCCGAAATTTTTAAGTGAATTATAAATGGATTTAATTAATGAGTTAATTATTTCTTACGAATATTTGAATCTTGTTGGTTATATGGGAAGAAATTTTATTAAATAATCAAATGTTGAATTTATGAAATTTTTAGAAATTTAGTGTAAATTAAATTGATTAAATATTGGGTTTTTATTTGTTGAATTACATTTTAATAATCATAATAAAACCTTAGTGGAAAGGTGGTATTTTGATTATATCTTAGTAGCTAAGTCAGAGTTTGAAGAGGACTGCTTATGCGTGATTAAGTGTAAGTTTGGTGTTGTATGATTTGAGGGAAAAAAGAGGAGAAGAAAAGATATCTAGCATCTGAGTTTGAAAGAGGACCACGATCATTGAAAAACTAATCGTGATAATGGACCTTTGAAGAGAGACCATGGATAAGCATGGTAAATGCATTGTTTCCCCTTTTTAATGTTTAAAACCATAAAAAATTTTAAGGACAAAATTTTTAATTGAGTCCGTTGTATGTTTATTTGACTTATTCCCGGAACAAAACCGTTTGAGTCATAGGTCGTATTTTTTATTGTCACAATCTCACACAGACTATGACGTATTGAAGTTTATTGAAGATGTTGCGACAAAGGTTCAAAGATTTATCATGTCAATTTATGGTGCATATTTCGTCTTAAGGTTTAAATATTATTCCGAAATGACTCAGGTATGAATGCATAATTTTAATGGGACTCGGAATATATTTAAAAATGGTTAAGGATGTTATTTTATTAAAGAAATATTTTTAAACTTTTTTTAAAAAGAGTTTGAAAATGCATACACTTTGTTTTTTTTAGATGAAGATGGTTTAGAGTTGTGTTAAAATCAAACACATGTGTCAGTTGTCCAAACGATCATAGAAGTCGTTAGAGCAACATGCCTATGTCGTTCGAGCGAGACACTAACTTAAAAAATATTATTTAAGGCGTGTTTTCTTAGAGTTTCAAAAGGTGTGCAGCCTGAAATAAAGTTTACGAACTAGAACGTTTCTGCACAAAGTTTTCTAAGTCTAAAACATCCTTACAATTTCAAAGATCCGATCTTTTATAACTATATGCTTTAGTGATCTTTGTTGGCACCAAGAAAAGTTTATTCTACATTTGAACATTGGGTTTTGCTGTGAATAAGCGAAGAAGTTCGTGTTCAACATCATAGATGACACAAAGCCATATCGGTGGACACCGAGACTTGCATGGACTCGTGTGTTGTAGATGAGCATCATGAAAGAAGAACTTTCTGCGTGGGTAGTGTGGAGGAGTGGTTGAAGATCAGAAGAGCGTTAAGTCTAGTGGGGATCAAGTCATTGAGTAAGACTTGTGTATGTTCCTTGTAATTCCACATCATAGTGATTGGCTGGCTTGGATTGTCCGAGGTTTTTTCCCTTAGTGGTTTCCTCATACATCCGACGTTGTGAGTATTATTTGCTTTATTTTGTATGATTTAATCACTAGATGATTGTTTAAGATTAATCAAGATAAAATTTAGGTAAGTTAAAATTGATTCACAACTTGGTGCGAAATAAAAAATTGGAAAATGGTTTTTCATAAAAAGAAATTTTTTTGTCATCCTTAAAACACTTTCCGTATAGAAAAAGGGGCCTTCAAATTGGTATCAGAGCTAGAAACATATTTTTATTGTGTTGATCCCTTGTGTTTTTGAGGATGAATTTTGATGGTTTTGAAAGTTTTCATGCTCCTGTTTTTTAGGGAACAAATTATGCTTATGGGAAAATATGTATGAGCAGTGCTTTAAAATCCATTAATGAGCGTGTGTGTAGTTAGCGATTGTAAATGGTTGGCCCCACCAGTCACATGAGTGGGTGAGGTCACTAGTTTGAAACCCGTTGAGTCATGGAACGAAGATGAACATAGGCTTGTACTTTACAACTCTAAGGGTTTGCACGTTATTTCCTCATATGTCACACCGAAAGAGTATAATAGAATCATAACTTGTGAAACTTCAAAAGAGGCTTGGGATACACTTGAACTTACTCACAAGGGGACTAGCATGGTTAGGGCATCTAAGCTACAAAACCTCACTACACAGTTTGAGACGATTAAGATATGAGAGAGTGAGTCGTTTGATGAGTTTTACGCTAGGTTGTCTAATATTGTCTACTCGTCGTTTAACTTAGGAGAGAAGATTCCCGACAACCGTGTGATAAAGAAAATTTTGAGATCTTTGTCGAGTAGGTTTGATGCAAAAATGATCATTTTAAATTCCTTAGGTATGCTTGAATCGAATGAACTAGAAGAGATTGTAGGTGACCTACAAACCTATGAACTCAATATCTTTACCTCCAAGCAAGTGACAAAGAAATAAAAGGGCATTTCTTTGAAAGCCCAGAAGGAAGAGACTAAAGTTTCGAATGACGATTCCGATTTTGAGGATGTCGCCTTATTGGCAAAGAAGTTCAAAAATTTTCTTATATTTCAAAAGCAATCGAAAGATGCCAAAAAGTTTGAGAAATTCAAGAATAAGGTAGATTCCACCCCTAAGGATAAGAGTGAGAAATTTAATAGGGTTGAGTCAGAAAGATATTTTGGGTGTGAGGGTAGTGTCCTACTAGAATTAAGAAAGAGGGCAAGAAACCGATAACCTATAGTGCCTCTTTAAGTGATACTGATCCGAAAGAGGGAGAGAGTTCTCCCAATGAGAGAAAGTTTGTTGCTTTCTTGGCATGTCATGTGAGCGACGACGATAAATCTTCCCACAAAGATTCTCATGTGCATGACACTTCCGAGGCCATTGAGTGTGAATCCTAAGTGAGTGAGGGTGAATCGAGCGAGCAAGAGGAGGTTGATGGGAAAGAGTTTCAAGTTGCCTTTAATGAATTGTATGCCGATGCAGTAAAGGTGAAAACTGAAAACTCTAAATTGCAAGCAGGTTGAATGACCGTGCCATAGAAAATAACGTTGTTTTGAATGAGGATCTTAGGGCACGAGAGATGATGCATAGGTAGAATCTAGAATATGTGGATAAAGAGAGAGATAACCTTCGTGGTTTGATGGCATCATTGAAAAAGGAGATTATAGAGTTTGAGGAGTCTAGGCGTGTGCTTGAGTCTAGGATTTGTGAGTTAGAGGAGAAGTTGAAAGACTCGAGTAAGGTTCAGTTTGACTTGGAATTTAGGTCGGAGAAGTTGGATAGGATGTTAGGCACCGTACAAGTCAAAAGTGATAGGTTTGGTATAGACTACGATGATAGATTTATTCCCATTCCCAAAGCCAATACTAATCGTGTGAGAGAGCCAACTAGGAACGTGAGGAGAGGTCGATATTTTGGTAATCATTCTCGTCATCTTTACACTTGCACACATTGCGGTAGAAAAGGTCACCTTAGACATTTTTCTATGACCTTAGGAATGCTCCTAAGAAGTTTAGGACTAAAGTCGTTTCGATTTCAAAAACCCCCATGCGTCATGTCACACTTACTTGAGTTAGAAAATCGGACTTAGAGGCTTTAGGACTTAAACTTCATGGTTCTCATTTGGTTGCACTTAATTCTCCCCATGCTAAATCTAAAGGATGATTGTGTTGTCAAATTTGTCACACGCTAGTATTTGCATCATGATTTACATCTTGCTAGTGCTATGACATGTATATCTTTTGTATTATATTTTTTTCATTTATTGAGTCTTATTTGATAACAAAAAATTATTTTTGATAATTTTTTTTCGAAAAATACAAAAAGATTTTTGGTTTTAAATATTTTTAGAAAACACAAAAAGATTTCCAGTCTATTTTTTTTTTGTGTCGTGAGTTTACATGATTAATGTGGCATATTGGTGTGCTTGGACCCCCTACCTTCCATTATCCATGTGGCTAGAAAATTTGATCATAATTATTGATGCTTAAAATGATCTTAACCATTATATTATGGGGTTGTTTTGAAGTTGATATGTATTTTGATTCGACTTTGTATATATGCCATCTTTGCATAAATGCATAAGTTTAAAAGGATATTTGACTTCTCTTGCATATTTGAGTTTGGTGAGACGTTTTTATCTCAATTTTGTCATCTATGCGTAAGTAGACTTAAGGAGGAGGTGTGAATGTAAGAACCATTTACCGTGAGGATTGTAAAAGAGTGTAAAATTGACTCGTCATGAAAGCCACCGATTAAAAGAGCCCCCAAAACTTGAAGGCAATAAAAAGAATCATATGCCAAAATATGGGCAAATTAGTTTATGATCATTCTAAAATAAAAATATGATATATTTGAGGGAGTTTGGACGGATAGTTTAAACGGGTTTGCACCACGAATCCTAACGTTGAAAAATCATATCATGACGCTATTGTTTGTAGAATTGTCAAAATTTCGAATTTGTGTGCATGATGTTTGTTTAGTTCATTAAGCTCACACTTTAAATGTCACATATGGCTAAGATAAAGTTTGATGATTTATAGCTATCAATTAGATATTCTTGATCATTTCGATGTGTTGAAATTGTGATTCATTTGTTGTAGTTCACGCCCATATATTCTATGTTTATGTTTGATCACATCGGTACTATGTTATCATGTAACTCATATTGTTTTTGTTGCTTTCTCTACTGTTTTGAAGTTTTCTACCACTTCCAGTTAGTTTTTTCAAGAAATTTTTTTCCTGGGTGAAATTATTTAATTTTTACTACTGGATGTGAGGGTTTGATTTTCTCGTTCGAGCAAAAAACAAATGTCGCGCGAAGCCATCTCACGAGAAGCCTTTATCGTTTGAACGATAAGGAAGTCTCGTTAGAGCGACCCTTTGGAAAAAAATTCCTTCTATTTCAGTACTCTGGTTCATATAGTTACATATTTTTTGGTACTGCTAGGTTGCTTCTGGACAATTTGTTATATGCAGATTATCATTGATCATGTTTTACTGCATTATGTTCATTTAGTCACACCTGCTTAGATTGATGATTCCTGTTGTGTGATTACTTTTTGCTAGCTACTAATTTGATATTGTTGATCATTATTAGATGGTTGTTTCATTAATATCTAGATACACTTCATTGTTTATCTCATGCTAAATATGTTTATCTTTTCACTGGGTTGTCTATTCGAGATAAAAATGGGGAGAGATGTATGTAATGTAGGGAAAGAGTTTGTTTGATGAGCAGATACATTTGTTGCATTAAATTTTGCTATCATATTTGTGATCATATGCTTTTATGTTTATATTGATTGGTTTACACAAATTCGTATCGTAGTATTTTTGTATCGATACAAATTGGTATCATGATTTAAATGATTATTTACAAATTGACATCATGTTTTGCTCACATAACAAATGATTTGGATTTGATTTTACATATTGGTTTATATCATTTGTTCCTCCATACTTCACTCGGTATTTATCCGTTTCATGTGTGTAGGTATTCTTAAGAGATTTGAGAATTCAAGACTACATCACATTCAGATAGTTCATGCTTGTCAGACCATTATTTCCTAGTCTTGTCCTGTATTTTTTATTTTGGGTTTATGGGATAGGATTTAGGCGTCATACAGTTTGACGGTCCGACTTAGGCATTTCACTGTTCATTTTGTCCCGGAATAGTCAAAGGGAGAGATTTGTAAGGACAAAGTTTCTAATTGAGTCCGTTGTATGCTTATTTGACTTATTCAGGGAAAAAAACACGTTTGAGTCATAGGTCGTATTTTTTATTGTCACGATCCCACACAGATTATGACGTATTGAAGTATATTGAAGGCGTTGAGGAAAAGCTTCATAGATTTATCGTGCCGGTTTATGGTGCATATTTCGTCTTCAAGTTTAAATATCGTTCTGAGATCACTTAGGTATGAATGTATAATTTTAATAGGACTCGAAATATAATTTAAAATGGTTAAGGATGTTATTTTATGAAATAAATGTTTTTAAAAGAGTTTGAAAACGTTTACACTTCATTTATTCTGAGATAAAGATGGTTTAGAGTTGTGTTTACATCAAACACACGTGTCAGTCGTTTAAACGAACATAGGAGTCATTCGAGATACATAGGGATGTCGTTCGAGCGACATGCCTATGTCGTTCGAGTGAGACAAAAAATATTATTTAAGGTGTGTTTTCTCAGAGTTTCAAAAGGTGTGCAGTCTGAAATACAGTTTATGAACCACTACATTTTTTGCACAAAGTTTTCTAAGTTTTTTTAAGTCTAAAACATCCTTAGAGTTTCAAAAATCCGAGCTTTCATTACTATATGCTATAATGATATTTGTTGGCACCAAGAAGAGTTTGTTCTACACTTGAACATTGGATTTTGCGATGAAGAAGCAAAAGCGTTCGTGTTCAACATCGTAGACGACATAAAGCCATATCGGTGGACATCGAGACATACGTGAAAAAGTTGTTACTCAAGTCGTTTAATACAGGATTAAACAGTCTAAGTAACTCCGAACTATTTTTTGGAGAAAATCTTTTCTTTAGATCAAATCAGTTTAATCACAAGCTGTGTTTATTGAAAAATGTATGAGATATGATCAAGATTTTATAACTAGTTTTGAAAACCAAAACTAAAAATATTAAGTCAACTAAATTAGCACAACCACAAGAATGAGATGAGGAGATGTAGAAAGATTAAGGATAAGGCGATTTTTAACATGGTAAAACCTCACCCAACTGAGGAAACATCCACGGTGACTTCTAAGTCGCAAACCAAAAATCTACTAAAACAAATATACAAGTTACAAACTATATAACACATATGCACACAAAACAGACCTATAAAAGTTTAGAATATGTTCCCACTGGTTTGATTCTAACTTTCCTGCAGATATGATATTGATGTTGCTTTCTCAGTCTGCTAACTTCTCCACTTTATTCTAGTCTTTACGTCGACTCTTGAAGTTTTAAGATCTTATGGCCAACACTTCTTGTGTTGTAGTGTGACAAGTGTTTGTGAAAGTGTTCTAACACATGCATGCACACACGCACACATGTTTATTTATACAAACAAGTCCTAGCAAATTATAGATCAGATCTAAATGATGTTGTTTTCAGTTTCTCTCTTCTTTAGAAACAAAAAGACTTTATTTAACCTTTCAAATAATCCCAGAATCCAAGGTTACCTTGATTGGAAGACGGTTCAAGGTCTTAATCAATTTCAGACGGTTTTGAAAATATTTTTGAAATTAAAAACCACCGATTGCGATTCCAACTAGGTCAAAAGTCTTGTTTCATAAGAACTAGAAACTGGATTTGTTGATTCTAGAGTAGATAAAAACATTTACAGAAAAAATTTAATCAACAAATATGATTTCTCAAGATGAAAAACTAAAATATGCAGATCTAAGTGTAATGTAACATAAAATGACCAGATCTATGATTTCTATAAAAAACAAATACAGATTTTACCGAAATGCTTAAGTTGGACACAATATCTCAAACTCAAGAGGATTCAAACCACAAACAACTTTCAAATTACTACAAATTTCACTCTCAAACACTCAGGGTTAGTGCTTGGATTAAAAGGATTTTGAAAAACATTTTGGGTTTGAAACTGGGTTAGGGTTTGAACTCTGGATTCTCTCTTCTCTCTCTATTTAGACGAACTACCAAAAGTTTCCAAATGCAGAGGGTAAGCACCCTTATATAGTAGGCTAAGAAGGATCGAGAAGGTTGATGCAAATATAAAGGCTGAGATTTAGTCTTGACCTTTTGACTTCCATCCAACGGTTTAAAAGAAGTGGTGAGTTAAACGCTTTCTGATTAGCTTAGGAGGGCTTACAGGGATCGAGTTTGGACGCATGCAGAACGTTGATAAAAACAATCCAAGGGCTGAGATTGAGCAAGACAACTGAGTCTACCAACAAACACAAATCGCGTCGGTATAAGGTTGACAGGTGTAGGGATAAGATTGGCTTACACACGCGCATCTTAAAATAATTACGCAGCTCCCCTGAAGTCTCAAGTGCTTTCGGATTCTACCCAACTCAACTTTCAGGAATGAAAACATAAATCCAATAATTATAGAATGACCCCAAAAGTTTTATAAACCAAATTTTAATTTCCAAAAAAATCATTTAAAAATTATTAAAAGTTCCCCAAAAAATTATTAAAATCAATTGAAATGGGATTTAACACACACAACACGCACACAATCAATTAATGAAATATATGAACAATTTATGCAATCCTAGTGTGTGTGATTGAGATTTATACCTTCAAAAGAAACAAGTGTGGCTTAAGAAGAAGATTCTGAGGCTCTTTGGTATCTAGGGAATGGGACTCTAATTTTGTCATAATTTCCAAATTAGATGAGCACTTATACAATGTAGACTCAAGTGAGTCAAGAGTACAAGGTGCTTCAATCTCCCCCTTTAGAAATATGAGAAAAAATCTCCTTTGAGTCATCTAGGACTCGTAGGGCTATAACGAAATAAGTAATAACTTATTCCTAAACAAAAATTCTATCTACCCATTTCCTAGAAAAAGAAAATTACATAAATTAACTAATTACAAACCAGTACCCTAATAACAACTGTTGAATACAACTGTAAAGATTCCTACAAATGAGACTAAGATCAAGCTTATTAATCAAAAGTACAAACAAAAATGAACTCATAAGACTCAAATTTCTCCCCCATTTTGTCTCAAATGGACAAAGGGAAAAATACTTAAGTCATAGGAGTTTATTCAGCACAAACCATTCTTATCAATTTTCACAAAGCAAGAAATCTATTGAATCCAAAGGTTTGGTAAACATATCTGCGAGTTACAAATCAGTAGGAAGATAATTAATTTCTAATTCCTTAGTCTCAACTAATTCGCGTATGAAGTGATATCTAATTTTTATGTGTTTAGTTCGCGAGTGTTGAACAGGATTTTTAGAGATATTGATCGCGCTTTGATTATCACAATAGAGATGTGGTTGATTTTCTTGAATACCGTAATCATTTATCATTTTCTTAAGCCAATGTAATTGAGCACAATAACTACCAGCGACTATGTATTCAGATTCAGCTGTGGACAAAGAGGTGAAGTTTTGTTTCTTACTACTCCATCCTACCAAATTATTACCGATATAGTAACACACTCCTGATGTGCTCTTACTATCATCAGTAAACCTTGCCCAATCGACATCAGTGTATCCTATTATAGTACTAGGAGTATCATTGGTGTACCAGAGTCCTAAATTTAGAGTGCTTTTTATGTATTTAATGATTCTTTTTACGCATACTAAGTGGCTCTCTTTAGGATTATTTTGATATCGGGTACACATGCAAACTACGTACATAATATCAGGATGCGAGACAGTAAGGTATAGTAAGGTTCCTATCATACTACGATATAGAGTAGGATCTATGGATTTACCATTCTTATCCTTAAATAATTTGACTGTAGTACTCATGGGAGTTCTCGCTTCTTTTACACTTTCTAGCCCGAATTTTTTGACAATCTCTAATGCATATTTTGATTGTGAAATGAACAAACCTTTCAAGTTACGTTTGACTTGAAGACCCAGGAAAAATTATAACTCCCCCATAATAGACATTTGAAATTCTTTATGCATAATTTCAGAAAAAGATTTAACTTATGAAGGGGATGTTGATCCAAAGATGATATCGTCAACATAAACTTGAGCTATAATAATATGTTTGTCAAAATATTTGACAAATAGGGTTTGATCATTTCCACCTCTCTTAAAACCTTTATCTAAGAAAAAATTGGAAAGGCGCTCATACCTGGCTCTTGGCGCTTGTTTTAGGCCATACAAAGCCTTTTTAAGACGAAAAACATGGTTTGGATACTGAGGGTCAATAAACCCTTTTGGTTATTCGACATAGGTCTCTTCAGTCAATATTCCATTAAGGAAGGTAGACTTTACATCCATTTGATAAAGCGTAAAATGCAAGTAACAAGCTATGACAAAGAGAAGACGAACAGATTCTAAGCGAGTAACAGGAGAAAATGTCTCGTTAAAATCTATTCCTTCAATTTGAAAATATCCTTGAGCCACTAACCTGGCTCTGTTTCTAATGATTATCCCACTTTCATCAGTTTTATTTTTAAATAACCAACGTGTGCCAATAACCTTTTTATATTCAGGCCTAGGTACAAGATACCAAACATCATGAATGACAAATTGAAGAAGTTCTTCCTCCATAGCAGAAATCCATTAAGGGGCATTCAATGCCTCATTTACATTCTTTGGTTCCACAAGGGAAATAAAACATGCATAATGAGCATAGTTTCTTAATTGAAATCTTGTACAGATAGGCTCATAAGGTTTACCAACAACGTTATCTATGGGATAATATTTAGAAACCTAGTTAGGTACTTCAGGTTTCTCAATTGGTAAAGAATCATCTATTTGTGGAGTCTTTTTCTAAAACATTTTCAGACTCTTCCAAAATAGTTGTTTCTCCAGTCTTGCTCTCAACAGTAGTGTCACTTACAATAACGCTTATAAATTCCATTAAAGTCTTAGTTCTAAGATTATAGACACGGTACGCTCTACAGTCAAGAGAATATCCTAAGAAAATAACTTTATCTCCACTAGTCTTAAATTTGGATAAGTGATCTCTGTCTTTACAGACATAACAAGTACTACCAAAAGTTCTAAGGTATTTGAGATTAGGCTTCTTCCCATACCATAGTTCGTAAGGAGTTTGTTTTTGAATTCTTCCTAAGATAGACCATATTAATAATATGACAAGCAGTGCGAATTGATTCTACCAAAAAAAATTTAGGTAAACACTTGGTATGAATCATAGCTCTTGCCATATCTTGAAGGGTACGATTCTTTCTCTCAGTAATTCCATTTTGTTGAGGAGTCTTAGGATCAGTAAATTCATGTTTGTAACCATTATAGTCAGAGTACTCTATAACAACTGTATCTATGAATTCTCCTCCTCTATCACTATGAATCCTATTTACTAGAGTGTCCTTCTCGTTTTCAATACGAAATAATATTTTCAAAAAAGTTCTGAAGGTATCAGACTTTTGTTTTAACAAGGCTACCCAAGTAAACCTGGTGAAGTCATCTACCATAACTAGAATGTAACTATGTCCACATAGACTCACAGTATGAGAATGACCCATTAGGTCCATATGGATGAGCTCCAATGGTTTAGAGGAAAGGATATCTTTAACTTTCTTATGAGGTGCTTTAACAATTTTTCCTTCTTGACATGATCCACAGATAATGTTAGAAATAGGTTTGATCTTTGGAATTCCTCTAATTATTTCTTGTGAAGACAATCTACTAAGGCTATCGTAATTTATGTGACCCATTTGATTATGCCATATCTCAGTGTCATCCATTCTGCCAATGTTACAGACCTCAGGACTATTCAGGATAGTATAACAATTGTCAGGAGTCCCGACTGCTGTAATTATGCACTCACTTTTTTCATTTAAAATTTTGCAATTATTCTTTGAAAAGGTGATAGTATGATTTGAGTCACAAAATTGTGAAATATTAAGTAGATTAGCCTTGAGACCTTTAACTAGAAGAAAATTTTCAAGAACAGGCATTCCTTCTTCTTGGAGTGTTCCTTTACCAATGATTTGAGATTATACACCATCACCAAAAATAACTTTTCCTCCAACAAAGCTGGTTTTGTTTAAAAGTTTTATTTCATCACCAGTCATGTGCTTTGAACACCCATAGTCTAAACACCAACTAGAGGGATGTGACATCCCGCCTAATAAAATACCGGGCGATCACTCCTATATTAAATTATGATAGGAGTCTCATATGGATAATTATTAGCATCACTGTCGAAAGTCCATTTAATTACTAATAACCTATTAGGCCGGTGTCAAAATTTTACTTAACTAATCTTTTTAAACGAATATAATTAAAACATCCACATAGTTTTGCGTAAATGAAACTGAAATGAAATAAAATAACCGAACACTCGGTCAAAATATACAACCATATCGAATGCTACTAAAAGAAGAAATAAATGCAATTGGGCCATTGGCCCGAATGTTTATACAGTACCTCCTATCTAGATTACAAGAATGGAAGCGTCTATCGAGAACCTGCACGCATCCACAGATGCTGCAGCTGACGTCTGACTCGAAGGAAGTGCCATCCAGGCATCCCTGTGTCTGGACACCTATATATATATAATATATAGCAAGAAAGGAAAAGTAGATAAACAGGCCGGAGCCCAAGTTTGAAAATATTTTGCAAGTGCATAAATGCTTTATTTTTAGAAAAATATTGTATCCCATATTTAAGTTTGGTATCGCACTCCCATGAGATACCCCTCACCTCTCCTCTAACGGTGCACACCTAACTTATCCTAACAAATATCCTATTCAAGCTATCCCGCCTAACTAGTCTGATGTACTCGTCTACTGGAAACCCATCCATCCCGAATACTAAGGGCTAAACTTCCCTCCATTCTCAACACTGCACTAAGTTCGTGCGTGGGGTGTCTCGCGAAGCGAAATCCAAACAAGGAACCCCCCCGATACACTACTACTTGGCAGGGTTAGTGGTAGAGATCCATTAGGCCCGTAGTACAAAACTAATGTATAAATACATTTATATATATATACATATCGCATTCATCTTATATACATTTTACCATATACATCCGGATAATATCTCCCGAACTGAGGTTTACTTTATATACCACTTTATAATACACATCCGGATCTATCTCCCGAATTGAGGTGTATTTTATACTCATTTCAAAACTTTCTATTTCCCTTCTTATATCCAGGAAGTATATTTAAAAGCCAATTCATTATCATGAATTGCTTTAACACATCATATAACTTTTTAAAAGCCTGTTTTATTATCATAAAAAATGATTTTCCATTTTATAACATCCCATTTCCCTTCTTATATCCAGGAAATGCATTCAAAGCCATTTTTATTATAATAAAAATGCTTTGATCATATCATATGCTTCCATTTCCCCTTCTTCTATCCGGAAAACGTATCCGAAGCCAAATCAATTATTCCATTTCCCTTCTTCCATCCAGGAAATGTAGTTAAAGCCATTTTAACATCATAAAATGCTTTAACAAATCTAAGACCGCCCCTTCGGGTTTCCCCACTGGACGCTCCCCTAAATGGCTATCATCTTCCAGGGCCTATCAAACAAGACAACCTGGGAATCTACCAACGTCGGGAAGCGGCCATATGCCTGCGGGAGAGTCATGACCACACCCAGAATCACCTCACCAGCGCAGTAAAATATATAATCACTCATATGGCCTAGGAATATATCCACCCTGCATTCATTAGCCATGGGGCATCACAATACGTAAGCAACTTCTCTTATGATAGCGATTTAGGGAGGTGTGTAACCATAATTTATTAATTATGAAAAATCATTTCTTTTCCATTTTGAAAATTTTCATTTTTACATTTTCAAAATCATTTACATCATACCATTCATATATACTTTAATCACATAGTATATACATATACCATATATTCCTCCTCGAATATATATACATATGGACCTAATTGCCAATCTCATCTAGCGATGACCAATAATCCCAAAGATTCTTTCGAAGAATCATAATAATGCTTTCATATACGCATGATACTAAACCCAAAGTATTTCCTTACTTTAATCATCAATATATACCTCAATCCCATCTAAGGGTTCATTGGATATTTCCAATTATACCACTCCATACTAAGTGAATATATTTTTATATTCCCAAATTTCATCCTAATCCTGTCATAGGATTTTCTCAACTATAATCGATGTAGTTATGTTTCCCTATACGCATAACTACATAGGCCTAATTGCCCCTTGGACTTTCGTGGGTTATGGATTTCATTTCCATAAACCCAAGGACTACCTCTTGTCCATATAATCACCTAGAGGTCCCCACCCTAACTAGGAACCTTAAACCTTCAAATTCTACACTTAATCTATTTTCCTCAAAAATATAACTTAAGGGTTATACATCAAAACCCTCAACCTGCCCTCCTAGATTTCCTCAATTGGAGGACCATATACTCCTAAAGGGTCCCTCATATTAACCCATAATTAGCCCCCAAGCAATGTGAATTGGAATCTATCCCATCCAAAACACCCTAGAAAAATTGCCAATCTTTCAGCAAGGGCCAATCGATCGACCCATGGCCTTCGATCGATCAATGGCTTGATCGATCGATCGATCATGACAGGCAGCTTCTTCTCCGAGAAGCTGTTTCGGCCATGAAAGCTTCCCCCAAGATTTCATCTCCTCACCCAACGGCCTACAACTTCAACCAACAACAAAAACACATACATAAAGGGTTCTAAACATCCTAGAACCCTAAACCACCAATTTATTTAGGTTAATTTCTAAATTTCTCCAATTATCCAATTTTAGGGGTTTATTCGTTTTATCTCCCGAAATCCCGTTTTATCCACGAAAACCCAACCCAAAATCTTTAGGGTTTGATTATACCAAACTACGGTATGAGATATTTATGCAAAAATTAAATAAAGCAAGTAAACACTTGCCTCGTGGATAAAATTCGACGACCTCGAGTCGAATCCCGCGGAGGTTGGCTGGAATCTCCCCTTTTCTCCTCTTTTCTTCCTCCTCTCTCTCTTCTCTCTCTTTTCTTTCTTTTCCTTCTCTTTTTCTCCCTCTCTCCCTCTTTATATAGAGAGAAAAGGGTTTAACACCTTAAAACCCAAAAACGACTTGTTTACTCAATTACGAGCCTATTTAACTCTAAAATTACTCGGAACTCAATTTCGACAATCGGACAATCTTTTCCGACTATCTCGGCCATTCCGAGACTCACGGCGCAGTCGAAATTCCCATCCGAGGTACTTGATCACAACTCACTATTTTAACCCCACACGACTTAATTGGTTTTTTTCCAAATTAAATCTCATCTCGTGTCGCTTTACTGAGTGGCGACATATAATTAAAATATTACGACCTATATAATCCCAAAAATAATCACAACATCCATCGAAAATCATTTAATCCTCGAAAATCCCAAAAATCACTATTCCGGGAAAATCTCCAAATTCCAATTTATACTTCAATTTTGGAATTTAATTGTCTCCAAAAGGATGGGTTGTTACAAGGGAGTGTGTTCAGCTTTTAAAGCAGTAATCATAATGTTACACTTCATCTGGGGTAATAGCTCATCTTTTCTAAGCCAAATAGCTCTTGTTTTTATTTTGTGCATATTTTCTCTCATTTGATAAAACTTGCGAGCATTAGATTTTTGTTGAAAGATATTTTGCGCGTGCATTTGAGTTTTATGAAGAACATGAGCATTTGGTTTAGAAAAGTTCCTAGTTTCCTTCTTTGAAATGATCTTTTAGGTTTGGTCTTTATCTTTTTATAGTTTGAGTTTTTGTCTGGTTGTCTAGGTAGGACATAATTGTTACGGCTTCTCCTAGAATAGTTAAAGTTCTTGTATAGAGGAGTATTACAGACAGGTTTTACTAAACGTCTAAAGTAGCAACCTTCAAAAGAATGACCGTATATGTCACAGTGTGAGCAATATAAATTGCTTGAAGAGGGTATCTCCTTAGGAAAATCTCTAAACATAGGCTTCATGGGATTTCAAGGTTGAGCCTTATTCCCATAGAGTATAGTTTGAAATGAAGAAACACTCTTCCTAATTGGAGGGCATACGTATTTAGCCTTAGGTAAACTTTCACACTTAGAGTAACTCGATTCCCCAATATCAAACTTTTTTCGTTTTTCATCAAACTCATCTTTTAGGGAATGAAAATATGGGCAAGTTTCTATAGGTCTTTTGCCACCAGACACAAACTTGATTGGTTCAAATTTTTTAGTTTGTGTCATTGAATTTGGGCAAAATCCTATTCCAGTTCGATCATCAAAATTGGTTTTTGAATCAGTAACAAAACCATCAAAACAGTTGGAATTATTTTCAAATTTTGTAAATTTTTTGAAAACAGTTGCTGTCTTTTCATTAGTTTGTTCCAATTCTAATAATGTCCCTTTATATTTTTTCTCCAGAGTTTCATTTATTTCAATCAAATTCTTTAATTTTTGAGCCAAATTTTGACTTCATTCTCATGAGTTAGACATTGGGTAGTATATTCTTCAGCATTAAGTTTAACCATTAGACTCAGGTCTTCAAGTTTCTTAGTGAGATCTTTCACTATCTTCTCTTGTCTAGTGCTTTTTTTGAGAGTCTTGGCATAAAGTATGTGAATATCAGGGAGGTCTTCAGTGTCAGAATCATTAAGTGTAGTGTGTGAAGTGACCCCTAAGGATTCATTTCTTGAACTCACACACACACTGACATCGTCATTATCGCTTTCCCTTTGACTCACACACCCCGTAGTAGAACTAGCATTGCTCTCAGAAATTAAATCATCTAAACCAGTAGCAGCATGATTCATAACAACAAAGGTAGAGCTACTAACATCATTCTCATACATAGGCACATGCATATCATCATTATAAATAATCTTGGCAAAGAAAGATATGCAAGGATCAAAAACATCAGATGACTCAGGTTCTTCATTTTCAGAATCACTTGAATCATCCCATATCTTGCAAATGTTGGCCCCTAGTATGTTTATTGGTTGTGTTCAAGTTAACTCTATAGTCTTATGCTATATGACCCAATTTACCACATCTAAAACATTCAATATTCTTGAAGTCTGTGTTAGGTCTCGTGTGAGTGTCCTTGTGATGTTTGTCTTGACCTTTCTCATGAGGTTTGTTGTTAGATTGAGTTAGATAATTTGGCTTACCTTGTTCGTTTGCCATTTTATTTCCAAATTTCACAATTTTCTTAAACTTTTTTGACATTAGGGAAATTTGATTATCCAAACTATCTATATCACATTCCTCATCAGAATCATTATTAGGAATACTAAGCTCAGGTTTCATCAGCTTAAGGAGAAACTCAAATTGCAACTAGTCTATTTCCAATAGGACTGGGTCAATTGTTTCTTAAATTCTAATTCCATTTCCACAGTTCTCAGTTTACTACTGAGTAATTTAGGAGTGAGATTTTAATCACTCATTTCCTCAATAGCATATCTTTTGTTATCAAATCTCTGTGGTAATGACCTTATAATTTTAGAGATAATTTCATGTCTATCATGTTATCCCATTAGCATGCAGTTTGGTCACAATATCAGTCAAATTCATGTAAAAGTCATCAAATGACTCAGAGTCAAACATGATTAAAGAGTTATACTGTTGGATAAGCATCTGTATTTTAGCAGCTTAACTCTAGTGTCACCTTCATGTGCAGTAACCAGTGTATCCCAAGCTTCCTTAGAAGTGGTACAAGATGTGATCCTTTTGAACTAATGTTCATTTATAGACATAAAAATGGCGTTCTTACCTTTGTTATTGTTCTGAGAGGATTTCTTCTCTTCATGAGTAAATTCACTTAATATTTTCTTAATCCTCTCATTGCTTCCTTCAGTGGATGGTTTAGTAGGATACGTATAACTATTTTCAATAATATCCCAGACATCATCTCCTAAGGTTCCTTGTATGAAAGCAACCACCCTTACTTTCTAGTAAGAGAAGTTATTTCCATCAAAGAGAGGAGGTCTGGACAAGTTACCAAATCTTTCAGATTTCTCATCCATTTTTTGATTTAAGAAAACAATTTCAGAAACATAGGATCTTTTTTAAAAAAAATCCAAAGCTCTGATACCAATTGAAAAAGCTGTAACTCAAGTCATTTAATATAGGATTAAACAGTCTAAGTAAACCCAAACTTTTTTTGGAGAAACACTTTTCTTTAAATCAAATCAGTTTAATCATAAGCTATGTTTACTGGAAAATGTACGAGATATGATCAAGATTTTATAACTAGTTTAGACCTATACAAGTTTAGAATATGTACCCACTGGTTTGATTCTAACTTTTATGAAGATCTGATGTTGATGTTGCTTTCTCAGTTTGCTAACTTCTCCACTTTGTTCTAGTCTTTACGTCGACTATTGAAGTTTTAAGATCTTATAGCCAACACTTCTTGTGTTGTAGTGTGACAAGTGTTTGTGAAAGTGTTTTAACACATGCATGCACACACACACACACACACACACACACACACACACACACACACACTTATTTATACAAACAAGTCCTAGCAAATTATAGATCAGATCTAAATGATGCTGTTTTCAGTTTCTCTCTTCTTTAGAAACAAAAATACTTTATTTGACCTTTTAAATAATCCCAGAATCCAAGGTTACCTTGCTCGAAAGATGGTTCAAGGTCTTAATCAATTAAATAGGGTTTTGAAAATATTTTTGAAATTGAAAATCACCGATTGCGATTCCAACTAGGTCAAAAGTCTTGTTTCATAAGAACTGGAAACAAAAATTGGATTTGTTGATTCTAGAGTTGATAAAAACATTTACAGGAAAGTTTTAATCAACAAATACGATTTCTCAAGATGTGAAACTAAAATATGAAGATCTAAGTGCAATGTAACATAAAATGACCAGATCTATGATTTCTATAAAAAAAGAAATACAGATCTAACCGAAGTGCTTAAGTTGGACACCAAATCTGAAACTTAAGAGGATTAAAACCACGAACAACTTTCAAACTACTACAAACATCACTCCCAAACACTCAGGGATGGTGTTTGGATTAAAACAATTTTGAAAAACATTTAGGGTTTGAAACTGGGTTAGGGTTTGAACTCTGGATTCTCTTTTCTCTCTCTCTTTTCTCTCCTCTCTTATCTCTTTATATAGATGAACTGCCAAAAGTTTCCAAATGTAGAGGGTAAGCCCCCTTATATAGTAGGCTAAGAAGGATCGAGAAGGTTGATGCGAATCTAAAGGCTGATATTTAGTCTTGGCCTTTTGACTTCCATCCAACGGTTTAAAAGAAGTGGTGAGTTAAACACTTTCTGATTGGCTTAGAAGGGTTTGCAGGGATCGGTTTGGATGCATGCAGAACGTTGATAAAAACAATCCAAGGGCTGAGATTTAGTAAGGCAACTGAGTCTACCAACAAACACAAATCGCGTCGGTATAAGGTTGACAGGTGTAGGGACAAGATTGGCTTACACACGCGCATCTTAAAATAATTACGCAGCTCTCTTGAAGTCTCAAGTGCTTTCGGATTCTACCCAACTCAACTTTCTGGAATGAAAATATAAATCTAGTAATTATAGAATGACCTCAAAAGTTTTATAAACCAAATTTTAATTTCCAAAAAAATCATTTAAAAATTCCCTAAAAAATTATTAAAATCAATTGAAATGGGATTTAACACACACAACACACACACAATCAATTAATGCAATATATGAACAATGTATGCAATCCTAGTGTGTGTGATTGAGATTTATACCTTCAAAATAAACAAGTGTGGCTTAAGAAGAAGATTCTGAGGCGCTTTGGTATCTAGGGAATGGGACTCTAATTTTGTCATAATTTCCAAACTAGATGAGCACTTATATAATTTAGACTCAAGTGAGTTAAGAGTATAAGGTGCTTTAATACATGGATGCGTGTGTTGTGGACGAGCATCGTGGAAGAAGGATTTTTTGCGGGCTCCTTGTGGTTGAAGATCAAAAGAGCGTCAAGTATCGTGGGGATCGAGTCGTTGAGTAAGACTTGTGTATGTTCCTTGTAATTCCACATCATAGTAATTGTCTGGCTTGGGCCATCCGAAATTATTTTCCTTAGTAGTTTCCTAGTACATCTGGCATTTTGAATATTCCTTACTTTATTTTATTTGCTTTAATCACTAGATGAATGTTTAGGATTATTCAAGATAAAATTTAGTTAAGTTAAAATTGATTTACAACATGGTGCGGATTAAAAAATTGGAAAAAGGGTTTTCATAAAAAGAAAATTGTTTATCATCCTTAAAACACTTTCCTCATAGAAAAAGGGAACGCTAAATATTCCCCCCCCCCCCCCCCCCCCTTAATCCCTAATCTCACAAACTCAAAACCCCATGAATGTATAACCTTAAAACCTCCTTTTTGTTTACAAGACAAGCTTGAAGGTCATTGTATTTTGGAATCCGCCCTAGACTCTAATTTAGACAATCTAGGGACAACTCTCCCGGGATCCAGGAAAAGCACAGCAGCTCCTTTCAAAAGACAAATAGCAGGTCCCGAACAGTTCGAGCGATTTCGAGCACCACTTAAGTAATTGAAAACCGTCTGTAAAGGTCCTTCTTCAACTCAAGTAAGTTGGTAGTTAATTCCCCTTTCCACTTTTTCTTTTTTTAAACCCGGTAATCTCAACTGTTTTTGTTATCAAACCTGGGAATCTCAACTTATCTTTTCTCCGATCGGAGAATCTCTTTCCTATTTTTGTGATTAACAGATCTGGATTAATGAACTTACAGCTTAAGCTTGTATTTTGAGAACGCTTCAAGAGGAACATTTTCCCAATTTTTTTAGGAGATAAAGGAAATCAAGTCATATTTTAGAATTTGTTAAAAGACAATAATACTCTATGTTCCCCTTTTGTGCTTTAAGACTTAGATATTGCCTAAACAATATTTATTGTTAAATAAAAGTGACTAAATGCTTAATTAGGGAAGATGAACTTAATTAATTTTTCTATTTATGTTATTTGATATTAAAATTGGTGAAACCCCTTTTATAAAGAAAATTCCTAGAGAGTGCTTATATGAATTAAATCATGAACTGATGTAAATATGATCATATTGAAATGTGAATGGCAATAAAGTTGAGTTTTATGCCTTATGGGCTTGAGAGTTGAGATATGAAATACGTGTATACTTATCCCATGATATTTTTAATGATTGGTAATCTTATTGTGTGCCCATTTAAAATGTGTATAAATTATTGTTATGCGAATTAGAAATTTGTATCCGTGTTAGGTAAGAAAATCCGTTTGGGTATTTGAAATTATAAATGTTGGAAAATAAATGGGGTTATTATTTGAGATTATGAGTCGTATGCGTTTATCGATAAGATTATTATTTTTGTCCTGCATAGTTGGATTTTTTAGATTTGGAAGTTGCTAAATCGTTGTTATTGGAGATTAGTTGTTGAGAGTATTAAATTTTCTCGTAAGGGAGATAATGGTTGGTTATTTGACGTATCTAAGCGTTGTAGAGACATTAGTGTAATATTATTGAGATGGGATACTTGGGGACTATTAAATAGAGGATGTGTACTATTGGTTCATTTTTCTAAGTTGTCAATGATTATTGTAGGTAAATTAATGGTCGATCATTTGATGTCATTGAGTGTTGATGAGTTATTATATATATATATATATATACACACAAACACACTATTGTGAGACTAATGGGTTATCGGGTAGAAGTGTGGTATTTGTGATTGGTGAATTTGTCCATCATTTTTATGTGACAATGGATTGCGTAATTAGTTAATAGTTGTCATTAGTGAGATTTTTGTTTGCGGTGTAAGTTGATGGATATGGGATATTTATATGTGAGGTCTAGGATCTTTTGGGATTACTTATGGTTGAGATTCGGGGTTATAGTACTTGGACCATGTACAAATAGAGCTTAATATAAATGAAATGGTGATTGAGATTATTTGTGTCATAATAAAGAGTGATATGAGACTTATATATTATAGTCGCAATTTATGAGGATTGTTAGGATATGTAATGAGATGCTTAGGAAACCTTAAGGAGAGCTACGAGTAGGTAAACATGTTATGTTCAACGCTAATGACGATGTGGAAGCACCGTCTCACTGCTTTCGGATCACTTTTGTCGGAATTATATTAGCAACATCATCAAGCTTCAGTATGGACTTTCCCCACAAGATTACTGATCACAGTAACTCTTTTGTTCTAACTCTCGAATAACGACCCTAGAATTAATGTAGCTCAAATTGATCCTTTACTTTATTGAACACGTTAGATGTTCTCTAAACTGCCCGCCTTCAGCCATATTTATATTAAATAACACTATAATCAAATAAACTTTATTCGTTACAGAGAGATGCTTATACATAGTGGAGAGGGCAACCATTAGAGACATCATCGTCTTCTCATGTTTTATGTTGAACGCAATCGCCTTTAAGAATGATAGCCTTATGGTGCCAAGAGCATTCCGATCAAGCAACTATCGTTCAGAATCCTTCGTCTCTTCCAACATTTCACCTAATGGTAAATACATATCTTACTTGAATAGATAATCCTCCATCTACATTTTCCAGAATTTAATGTTTGTATCGTTAAATTTCTCGAGTTTGGATGTCTCATTCTTTGACGCCATTGCTCCCACTCGAACAAATATGTTGAATATGAAAATTAACTTCGCTGATCAATTTCGTTAAGCAACTTATGTTTGCCAAAGATTATAAAAATAAAACCAAGACCTCTCATACTAATTGTTCAAAATTAAACGCTACGAATTCCACCAATAATTTGTCAGGTTCTTGAGATTCAATGGGTCAAGGTAATAACAAAATACCACTCGTTTGGAAACACCACTATTTAATACACGATAATAATCGTGTAAAAATACACACAAATGCACAAGACACGAATTTAAGTAGTTCGAGAAATTTTACCTACGTCCACCATAGTCCTTTAGTAGTCCACACTATAGTTCTACAAGATCAATCACATTTTTCCACCACCATTTGTTACATTTGGACAAACAAGTTGTGAAATGGGTAGCTCAGTATGTGAAATAGCTCACAAGTCAACTTTTTCCTCATTTGGCTTCACACTACAACATTTGCTAATTCTATTTTATTTAAGATGAAAAAAAAAGATGGACGTTTCTTGGAATGAGTAAATAAAAAGGGCCTATATTTCCATATAGTGGGTTACCCATTATATGAAAATATAGCTCATAAGTCAACTTTTTCTTCATTTGGCTTCACACCACAACAAATTCTTCTTTGCTCACTACAAGAAAAATACCTTTTTATGACGCTAAAAAAAATAATTTAATGACATTTATTACAAAAATGTCATTTAAAGGTTAATGCTATTATTAATGTGACATTTCTACTATAAAATATCATTTTATACATATTGGTATTATTTTTTATGACACTTTAAATATAAAAATCATATTTGATTGTAGATATTATGACATTTTTAAGAGTTTTTAACCTAAATATACATATTATGACCTTTTTTCCTCCACCAAAATTTAGAATGCAGAGTTTTTCCCTCTAAATGTTTTTTTTGGTCTTTTACCCTCTCCCTCCAAACATTTGGTTTTACCCGCTCACAGCACTCCTCTCTGTTCTCCTCATGGCTCTCCTCTCCATTCTCTCTTAAGCTGGTCTCCCTCTCCCTCTCCCTCACACTCTCCTCTCCATTCTCTGGTATGTTTTCTCTCTTGGTCATTCCCTCTCGTCATAACAAATCGAGACTTAACAAATCGAAACAAGGTATTTATTTTTCTGTTTAATGTTTTGACCGTAGGATTCTAGGGTTATTTAATTTTCCGTTTAATCGAAATAAGGTATTAATCTAATTGAAACAGGGTATTAATTTTTCTGTATTAATTTTTTGTTTAATGATCCAAAATTGATGGAGCTCTTATGGTTGGGGTCTTGTTCAGATATTCGATAGAACTCTTATGGTGGTAGTTGTTAGATAACTATTTTAAAGTGAATGTTGAGCTTTTTCTTACAATTTTGGCTTTAGGTATCTGTTTAAGCAGATGTTTTGATATTCTAGGTTAATTGCATGTTGAAAAGTGAATTTGTTGAGTTTGATTGTAACAAATGTGTTGAGTTTTGACATAAGTGGAAAAATTATAATTAGACTTGCAATAAATTTTCAAAATTATAATAGTTTTGACATGATTGTATCATATGCTTTGAGTTTGATTCTAACAGATGTGTTGAGTTTTGACATGAAGTGGAAAAATTATAAGAGATGTTCAAAAGCATCTCAAAATTATAACTAACATAAATGTGTTTTCCTTAGTTTAGATTTGGAACTGATTGTAAGCTGGCCTCGAACAGTTTTACTTCACATACTCCAAATCTTCCACACTAAATTTAATATGTCAGTCCTGTCACTTGGATTTTTGTTTATAATGTTTTTCAATTGATTATGGTTTATAATTTTCGTTACAAGTTTTGGGTTGAAGGAATAAGGTTAAGTGGATATAAAAGGTATGTTTTACAGTTAAAGTAGGAGGGGTTAACTCTAATTATCAATTGTTGTTGTCCCATAACGGTGTCAAAGGCCTGTTGTAGGGCACTACAAGAAAAATAATCATTTATGTCATTTTTAAATGTCATGTTATGTTAGATAAGGTTTAAATGAGATAAATAACATGTAGACAATATAATTTATCATAGTTTATGTATAAGGATAAGGACGATGTTTTTTTAACATTGTAATAAATGTGAGATAAATGAGATACAATTTATATTAGATTGTATAAAAGTGTGATATATGTATCAACACATCCTTCACAATTTAACAAAAAAAATGACATAACCCCCCCCCCCCCCCCCCCAAAAAAAAAAAAGGCAGGGTGCCAATTTTCATCTCCGGCTACTAGGTGGAAATACTCTCTCTCTTGTACATATAATTTTGAGAAGATGGTCTCTATGGTAATACATATAATAAAAGTTTTTTACTAATTTTATTTTTTATTACAAATAATAACAGAGTTAGATTTTTCAAATATGATTCTCAAATAAAAGTATTGATTTTTAAATACAATGTGATTGACAATGCCTTTTATATTTGAGGTATAGATTTATGAAATTTCAAGTTCTCCCATATTTATTATGTATTCGCCCACGAATCTGAACAACTCTTTGCAAAGGTTCGATGAGCCATATAGTTGTTATTCTATAAAATGCCCAAAAGAGTAGCATTGCAATTATTGTTTGATTTTAGTGGTTAACTTTTTCATATATTTTGGTTGCTTCTATGGGCTTTGCCATGATTTTTAATAAATGTAATTGTGTTTAATTTTGTTTTAAACTCATTAGATGAGGAATTGAGGATGTAATCTTCTAGTGACTGAATGGATTTTCATCCATGTGCTTATTTCATTCCTTAATTGATTTTATGTTGGAGGTATTTGTGATTGATGTGACTATTATATTTTGTTTGCTTACTTTCGGTTCATTTTCTTGCGTCATTCTATTTTCTTATTTACTACCGAAGTTGTGAGACAATGCTTTGATTTTTTTGGTTAGTTTTAAAATGGTGGCATCCTTTCCTTAAAGCATATTCAATGTGAGTGTTATTGAATGAAGTTGATGACGAGAATTCAATTGGTTCATGGAATTGGAGACAATAATTGATTATATTCCATATTAGACATGATAGATACTTTCTTGATTATCTTTTCACCATTTCATTCATGTTCCTTAGGTAATGTGTGTGATTGTGTTTAAAAGGGACCTGCATATGTGGTTTCATCAATAATGGTTCGAATCTCGTAGGTTGGAGCCTACAACTATTGTTGATGTGCTTTAACTTTCCAGTAAATTTTTTGTGCTCTATATATGAACTAAATTTTAATTGAAAGCCGCGGTATCGATATATGACTCGGACGCTCAATTTTGACTCAGTATCGGTCTCGATCTCGGGCGATACGCAACTATACACTATTTAGAGAACTCAAAAACATTTGAAAAACATATATAAAAGTTTAGAAAAATAAGAATAATAATATGGCTCAATTAGATAAGTACAAAATCATCTTTTAGTATGCATAACATTATGTAATTGTTTATACTGAATCATCATTTAGTACGCAGAACATTGTGCAAATGTTTATACTGAATCATTATTTAGTATGCATAACATTGTCTAAATCACTATATATTTAGTAATATATTCTTCATGAATGTTATAATAGTACTTATTACTAATTAAGGATATATATAATATAAATAATCATACACTTTAAAGATAGATGAATAATGATACATTTTAATACAAATTAAGTAAATACAAAAAGAACATTAAATGGGAGATGGCCCCTTTAGTAACACTAAAAGAAAAGAAACGAGAGATTCAACAAAAAAAAAACAATTTGCGACCATGAAATATCATATAACATGTATCCAATTGAAAGCGATTGCTCCGATCGTGACATGGATGAAAAATCGAGGCTCAATTGAGTGAGGTAGAAGTTGAGATAGAGAGATCGATGCTTAGTAATTTATACCATCTCGGTTGATATATCACCGATATGGGCTGACTATATCGCGATATGGGCCGATTCTATCATGATATCACTGATACTACCGAGAAATTACCGATATAGGGTCGATTCACAATAATAGTAATAAAATTAACTCGTAACTCAAAATCGGATTGGTGGGTACAGATACCTAGTCAACTCGGTCATATCATCACGATATCGGCCTTGGCATTGAACCAAACTCTGCATATTCTTGATATTTTGAGTGACAAAGTGACTTTAGGGGATTGATGATGGTAGGATTGTGCGACAGAAAACCACACATTCGTTTAACGGTACTTCATTAGTACGAATGAGATTTTTTTGTTATTGTAATTGGATCTGTATTATTTCCATCCATCTTATGCACTTGCGTTTGTATAACACTTTGAGTTTTATATGTCTTGGTTGAGTGGAAGATTGACATTAGACTTAAATTCTAGTAGATTTATTTGTGGAAGATGATAGTTAGTTGGTAGCTTTGTTTTGGAAGAGATCACTCTTTGGATATTTAGTGTTTTGGTTGACACGGGGTTTGATTTATTTTCCCCAAATGGCTTATTTAATTTTTATCCATGGTGAAGTGGTGATGAATATGCTCTTATTTCCTGTTTAAATGATGATATTATTTTTTTTACCAATGTACTGTTTAATATTCGTATAGGCGTGTTCATCTCATAAATCTTTGAGTTTTATATGTCTTGGTTGAGTGGAAGGTTGACATTAAACTTAAATTATTGTAAATTTATTTGTGGAAGATGATAATTAGTTGGAAGCTTTGTTTTGGAAGAGATCACTATTTGGATGTATTGTGTTTTGGTTGACATGGGATTCGATGTATTTTCCCCAAATGGCTTATTTAATTTTTATCCATGGTGAAGTGGTGATGAATATGCTCTTATTTCCTATTTAAAAGATGCTATTATTTTTTTTATCAATGTACTTGTTTAATATTAGTATAGGTGTGTTCATCTTAAGATGTACATTGACCTTGGTGGTACGCAAACGAGAAATATGATGAAGCTTTAAATTACAAGCCCCCTTTTTGGACGGGCTATAATGAATATGGTTTTATTGAAATATTGGATACATAATGCTATGTACTTATGATATTGTAAGATTTCGTAGACATGTCATATGTTCAGTATGTTCTTTATGAAGGTTTTATCATGTTACTAACAATGCAGGACAATCAGTTATATATAGATTTAAATAAAATGAAATTCAGCACTTTACATGTGTGGATTTCCAAGGACTTTAATGGTTAGGTAATTGAATTATGATCTTGTTCAAGGATTTATATTTTATTGTTCTAAACTCTTGTTTGACAGTATAATGTATTCATCTATGTTTTCTAGGGAGTTGGCCATATTCAAGCCAGATAAGCTGATGGGGAACGATAACACGTTGGTAATTTTCTGTTTCATCTTATACTTTTTCTCTTTTGTATAGATATATGTGTAGGGAATAATTTTATGCTTATTGAAGACATCATCAAGCATACGCAATATTAAAACTTTGGTTTGGCATGTTATTGGGTCCATGAATTACTTTTCGGGAGATTATTTTTGAATGTGTCTATGAGCCATCATCGCTTTGTAAAAAATCCCTAGAGAAACCTTTTTATATAGATTATTTTATTGGATTGATTTCCAAGAGAACAATATTCCTGTTAGAGAGCTAATTTCTAGGCCAAACTGATCAATTAATTAAAAAACACAGATTGAATGCAATTAGTTTATGTTAGGTTAAAAGAAAAACTTGTTACTAGTTATTAGATACAAATTATGGAGTAGAGTTTATGAAGTCAGTTTGTGGAAACTTTTATATTTAAGAGTTCATTGCTAGTTTATTGGGTAGGATGATGTTAATTCAGTCAGTTCAGAGGTACATGCCTCTCTACACCCTTTTTTTGGGAGGCAGGATAATTTTAATTCAGTCAGTTATGAGGTCCATGCCTCTCTACACCCTAGCAGCCCTTAGTCCTCCTAAATTGACTTTGAACCTTCTAGACAAAATCTGCACTTCTTTCCTTTGGGGTTTAGCAAAGAGTTTGGGAGAAAACACCATTAGATGAATTGGAAAGCTATATTCTCCTTTAAGTCTGAAGGAGGGCTTGGCATTAGACCTTTGGAGTTTATGATTCAAGCCTCTAACTTAAAATTAGCATGGAATTTCAAACCATGAGATTTTTCCTTCTCTTTTGCTGTTGAATTATTCAGAAAAGTGAGGTTGATGGCTATAACTCAAAACTTCATTTGGGATCCTCATATACCCCCTAATTTATCTACTTTTGCCTTGAAATTGCTTAATAACGCCGTTCCTTTAGATTTGAATATCCAGCAGGAATTAGACTTGCTTCTAGATGCCATTACTGTTACAACTCAGATGAATTTTTTAATCACCATTTTCATTTTCAGACCAATTGTTATTCATATTTGGAATTTATATGGGTCTATTTTGGGGATAGTTACTAAGTCTTTGTCTTTCACTTCTCCTAACTCTCTCATCATATCATGGTGGAGGCATTCAGGATCTGATCAGGTGTTCAAATGGCTCCACAAAATTATCATATGCTGCTCGTTTTGGGAGATATGGTTAAGAAGGAACAAGTCATTTTTTGATGGTCATAGAATGAGGGCTCAATTAATCATCAACCAAAGAATTCAACACATTGCTTCCTCTATCAACTTCAAATCCAGTAGATTATCTTCATATATAGAGGCATGCAAAATCCTACACATTAATTCTCCCCCTGTTCATATCCAAAAAAGATTCCTAGTTAAATGCTCATTTCATTACTACAAATTGGTCCATATAGAAGTAGGTTAATAGTGTACTCCAATTACTATTTTTAGTGAATTCCATCATGAAAATTAGTATTCAAGATTCAATCGATCATTGAAATTAGAGTAACATTCGATGAGCATGTAATCCTGGGAATTTCCTAAGTTATTTAATCTTAGTTCTTTATTTGTGTTGTACATTAAGCTTCTTCTTGAATGGTAAAGACCATCCAACCTATTCATATTTATAATATGATACACTATTCGAAAATTTCCAAAAATAATGACACAAGATGGTATGGTTTGTTCTTAGCGTCTCTGAGCAGATGGGACACAAAATCATGGTTACCTGTAAAACTTAAATCCTAGGAACTCAACAAATATAGTTTGATGTTAAAGATGCCCCCCCCCCCCCCCCCCCGCTCTTTAAGAGTAAACTAAGCATATGCCGAGGTTTCTAATTTTCAATTATCAGGCCTTTAAAAACACTAAATATAAGGCATTTCTTAATTTATAGCATATTAACCAACTCATGGTCATCTGACATGAAGACAAATACGCCTAGATACCTGTTTGGGTTGGCGAGTCTTGGTGAAATTACAATAGTAGCAGGCGGATGTGATCAATCTAGCAATATCCTGACCTCGACAGAGATTTATGACTCATAGGTCGGTACTTGGGTGACTCTCCCAAGCATGAATAAACCAGGGAAAATTGAAATTCTGGACAAGTGAACATGTGTCTACTAATAAATTGAAGCCCCGCTAATTTTTTATGAAATTTTTTGCACTCTTTTGAAGGATAATTGAAATTATGTTGTGAATTCATGATTATCATAAAAAAAGATATATCCAGAATAAGTTATCAATTTAAATGGACCTCATTTTATAGTACTACATCTTGAAAGATAGTTATATATTATTTGATAATTTGAAATCTCAAATTATATTATAATCCATTTGCTTCGCTCATTTTACACTCCTATTGGAATTTAAAGATCACACGTTTATATTTGTCATGTTTGAAGAAACATAAATGCAACACAATGCTTTATCTCTAAATATGGGAAGATGTTAGAGCTATCATAATGTCGTATACCTCTGTGTGTAATGTCAGATTTATGTTTGTCATTATTTAGTTATACTAGTTTTGTGTAATTAAGTTCTTAGGTAGTGGGTATTGTATTTTTTGTACCCATTATTTAGCTTACATAGCATGGTGGTATCTCTATATTACTCTAAAATGCTATACAAGCGTTTACGAGTCTTATTCAATGAGGCTATCCACGTAAGCTAACCATTACTATCACCTATTAACAATTCATCTCAGATCCATTCATCTCGGTACAACTGATTGTGCCCCTACATCTTCAAAACTAAATTCCATTGTTATAGCTTACATACTCCCTTCCTCTCCAAGTGTATTCCTTCAACCGGACAACTAATATCTCACATTAATGGAATATATAAAGGCATATGGGCATTATATTTGTTTTCGTGGAATTCATTGGTATTCTAAGATGCAACCTCTACTTGGGAATCTCAAAGTTTGTTGAATCGACCTCTACTGGAGCATCGGAGGAATTACCTATGGTTGGATTCTCAAAGTTTGTTCATGAAAGAACTGATGTAGCATCGAGACAAGTATGGTTTTAGCATTTCTTACTTTCTCTGTACCAATGATATAAAAATTGAGTGAGTTTCAGTATTCGTGAAATAAAGCAATATCTCCATTTATAGCTTTATATATATTTTAATGTCTAAAGATTTCTTCAAGGACATAAGTTGAGTTAATGTTATGGTTGTAATTTGGAGTATGTGTATTTGAGGAGATATAAGTATTTCTCCTATAAAAATATTACCCCATAATCGTTTGATTAAATGTGTCAACTAACACAAAACATATATATCTTTGAGAAGAAAGCAGTTTAATTTATATTTAATTTCTCAAGAGGTATTTTTAGTAAAAGTATATATTTAATCTCACCCAAGGCATTTATAATATTAGTTTTTAAGTTGAGCGTGCCATCGAGTATAGAATGTTAGTTTTAGAAAGTTGTATGATCTTGATTATGTTTAAAGATTAAGGATGGATTTTAGATTTACAGATATGTTTTTATAATCAAGATTTTTAAATTTCAAAATCTGTATAACATGTTATTTTGATGAATGGGAAGAAGTTAAAATGATATAGTTAAGTGCAAATTGTAGCCTGTCATATACATGTTTAATGTAATTTTTTGTTATTATCTTTAGGGAAAAAAGTAATTGAAATGACATATATACATTGATTTCTCCATCCAATTTTAGCAAGTTCATTGTGCATTCATTTGGTTAGATATCTTAAGAAGTTTTACATAATATAAAATGGATTCAGTAAGTGTATAGAATAGACACTTTCAGTTCATTATGCAGACCAATGCATTTGTCTTATATACACTTTCATTTCATTATGCATTGATTCTAAACGTGCAGACTAGTGCATTCATTTGGAACTGAATGTTATGTCTTACTAGAAGTGTATAGATATCTTTGGAAGGTCTGCTTAATATAGAATAGACAACTCATGATCTCAAAGTGTATATAAGAATCAATGCATTTGTCAGCATAACAACCCGTAGATATATTTTTTTTCATTACCCTGTTTTTAATAATGAGATAGATTATGAGTTAAAAATAGAGTTATAAATTATCTCATAATTTTCGGGTTTGGCGATGGTTGTAATAAAAGTATACTCTTAAGCATCTCCACACATGTTCGATTATTTTTATTTTCCCTATTTTCATATGGGTCTTTTCATTTTACCTTGCCTTTTCATTTGATATGGTTTTGCACATGTGGTGTGTGTTTTTGTCGTCGTTCATCCCAGAAGACACACCACTTAAACTTGTTGACTACTTCAAGATTTCAGGCCTTTTCTCCATTGGAAGTATATCGGATAATCCAACTGGTGGTGGTGCTTACCTACGGACATTTGTCATGACTACTGACTTTCAAGGTTTTGTTGAGCTTGTGTTTGAGAACTCAGAAGACTCTGTGCAGTCCTAGCACATTGATGGCCACCACTTTTTTGTTGTGGGGTAAGTTACTTTTTTTATTTTGTAAAATTTATTTATTTCTTTGGAGATTAATTATAAACATTCGGCAAGTGGATGCCCCTGCCCTGCCCCTGCCTACCGAATACCCTAAACTACCTCCCTCCCCCACCCAGATTCACCATTTTTTGGCTTTTCCACATGACCTGCTGCAATGCATAAATAACCTCTGCCGTCGTAAATACTATTGTATATCCCATTGAGAAGGCTATTGATATCCCCTTATGAGTGTCCCGTCAAATGTGTATGACAACTTGCACCATTGTTTATGATGGGACAACTCCCATTTATATTATTTTCACTCCTACCAAATCAACTCATATATTATTTTACTATCTATTTTATTTTCTAATTTGGGATGGAAGTATATAGATGTATAATTACATTTGAGATGTGTAGCTATGTCATTTCTATTGCTGTTTATTTTTTGTTGTTGTAATATGTAATTTAAGATGACATTTGCACTGAGTAATTAAGCCAATTTCTTTGTTTCCCAAATAATCTTCCTCTTATGGATCGACATCGCATTCAATTTTATCACGTAATAAGCTCCCTCACATGGACAACCTCCGAAATAGTTAAATTGTGAGTTTAACTTCAATTTTAAAAACTTAAAAAAAATAGTTAAATTACCTATAGCACCACCCAATACTATTCGGCAACACTGAATAGAAAGTCTCACTTATTATGGCTTCCATTTCCTTCCATGATCATATTCACAATATATCTATGTTACCTTCAATTACTATAAGTTCACAATGGAGCCATTCATACTCTAATCAGAATCCCATATTTAACCAAAATTAATTAGTTTGTTAAAAAAAAATATCTCATCCCTTACGAATAATGATTACATTTACATTTCAACTCTTTGGACAATTGTCATGCCCATCATTCTCGAATAACAAACATATGCATCACCAACCATGTACCCATTTATGGTAGGAACCTTGAGCCCATCGTACTTTTCGTCTTTAACTCATTTAGAGATATACTCATAACTTGGTAGTCTACATCCTAACATACTGAGTGGAGGACTATTATTAGAATTATGTCTGCTTTCATATCATGGTTCGTTTGGAAAATGAGAAACAATGTAGACTAATACGACTTTCTATTCAACTATTACAAACTATTTACAATTGCTTTAAACATCTGTCCCTTCTGTGACCAAAGTCCATCCCATTCCCAACACAAATAGGGGAGTTTATAATGGCTTTATTCCCACAGTTAATATCATTTCATTTTTTTACATTTGAAATATGAAATCAATGACTGAATTAAATGTTTGTACTGTACTGTTTATCTGAGTATTGGTGTATTCCATGTATTTAAAAAAAGGGGGTTTTACCAATTAGTCCCGTTTACTAAGTATGTAGTTTAATAGGTCCTAACATTTTTTTTGCTCCATCAAGTCCCATGAAATAAGATTTTTATTCCAATAGGTCCTATTTGTAAACATACAATGAATATTCACTGTATGTACAAATAGGACCTATTGAGGAAAAAATATTGTGATAGGACCTATTAAAAAATATCCCCTTCAAACAAGACTTAATAGGAAGATTCCCTAAAAAAATAGGCATGAGGTTTTCATCAATATCTCTGTTTGAATATATGTCCACAACTCTCGGAGTTGTACCTTACCTACAAATTGCTTATCTGTGTGACAATTTTAGTCAAAATACTTTTCATTTCTATTTGATTGTTTAAACATTTTTCCTCTTTCACATATTCAATGACATAGCGTATGGATATAATGTACGCATCCTTCTCATTTTTTGGCCACATTTAGGCGTAGTAATATTATTATGACGCTTTTTAAGTTTCTCCAATTTTTTAGGCGCCTGCCCTTCCCTCACTCTCACAATTTTGAATTTTTTAACTCCAATATGAAATACTCCCTCTATCTCTGCTCCTCACTTCTCTCATCCCCCAAATGATGATAAGAGAAAGGTTATAACGTGTTTGATGGAACGGTTTGGTTACAAGAAGTTGAAATGAAGTTCTGGGGCCACTCTGTGAGTCATCCAAAATTCGTGCTAAAAAATTGACCATGTCTGTAAGTATTAAGAACTCTGAGATTAAGTTAGCTCAGATTTGGTATTTCTTGCCTTCTTAGCTTATAGGTCAAATTTTTTTATGCAGTCTTTCCGTCACATATGACAAATTGCACACGAAGCCAGTGGAGAGATTCAGTATAATGGTTGTCACCAGCTTGCTGTTTTAAGAACTTTCAGTTAGATTGCGCAGGTGAGACATTAAACTTGTAATATCCCTTGGAGAAAGGATCCGACCTGTCTTGACAGTTAACAAGATGGACAGGTGTTTCATTGAGCTTCAGGTTGATGGATAGGAAGGCTTGAGAAGGCTGCCTCATATGATGAGATCAAATGATTCTTCTTCAGCTCTTTTCCTTTTGTCTACCACTCCTCCGATGTAAAAATAATTCAAATTCACTTAAAATTTGTGTTTTTGAATTTTGTAAAAGTACGATGAAGAGAGTTAATTCTGAGAGCCTTGTGTTGTGTAATTCGAAATCAAGTGATTCTACGAGTTCGATAATTAAAGATAGTTTTTCTCATGAGCTCAAGCTTAAGGTGATCATAATTTCTTCATTTTATGTGTCTTGAATATAGAGTTCTGATTATGAATCTTTCCTTATCAGTTTATTCTGGATTGAATTTGTCTTATATTTTGCTGAATTTGAGTTTGAATTTGATCGTAATGAAACTGAAGCTAATTTTCACATTTCCATTGTGTTTGATTTAAATTTATAGTTCGGTTATGAGTTTGTTCTTGTGTTAAATTATTAATAAAGGTAAATTTCATTGAATTCACATGTTTATGACTAATTAAGTTTTTTGAAAAAAGAATAAGAAGGTGAAAACAATGCCTTCATCGCAATAGGTGATAAAAATAATGTTGGTTAGTACAATCCATGGCTGGGGGGATTCAACTAGCCTCTTCATTTCATATTTATTAGTGGTCTCCCAAGCTCTTTAAAAAGTTCGGGTAAAAGATTAAAAACTTCGTTTGATTTGGGTTTGAAGAATTTTGAAATTTGGTCACTCTATCTAGGGCAACTTTATGTGTTGCTTGTGATGATAGAGGAATCAATTCGATAAGTTCCTTGATGGAAAAGATCTAATACTGGTGAATTCTCCCCAGAGTATCTATGATGTTTTCTGATCATATGGTGCTAATTATGATATAAATAATTATTTAACTGTTCCATTTATATTCAATTGTAGTAATTCAGAAGTGTTGATCCACCATTGTCTTTCATGTCTTTGATCTAAGGTTCTTCATATATGTGACATTATAGAGGATGAGTGGATGATATATGTCTGGGATGGAACTGACACTATACCAGTTGCTATTCAAACAAAGTGAGAGTTAATTCTTATGATTTTTTTATTGTTTTTACAGGGAGGCTTTGATATTGAATAGGCTCGAAGGTGTTGTATGCATCCAGGGCACAAAAGAAAGCCGAGCGTGAACAAATGTTGCGTTCGCAGTTTGAGGACCGAAGAATGGAGCAAATCTTAAAATACCAGGTACTATAATTACCCACTTTCCTCCTCATAGTTTTTAAATTCTACTTATATTTCATTTTCCTTATTTCAGGAAATGATGATTCATTATTTAATTAAGTGTAGGCCTCAAACATATATGTCAAGAACAATGTTGATGATGTTACTGACCACGTGGTTTCATTGTCATTGGGGTTAGTGATTGCTGGAACACTCATCAGCATTGTTTTGTTATCACTCGGGTTGGTGATTGTTTTGGATGAGAAAGATCTCGTTGACTGAGCACTAGTGCAGAGCGATAGATGACTATACCAAGCCAAGTCTCAATCGACGTCTACAAAAGTGGGGTTGTGGTAGGTGTAGTGTGACGACCCGGATATGATTATGATAAACCATGTTTAAATTAGGCTTACCGTATGGGATGGGGATAATGTGTTATTAGAACATATAATGTTAAGTTATTATGTGTAGTCTAATTCTATTTTCATAACTTATGAAATATTGAATTAGTCATAAACCCAAATTTGTGAAGTCTGCGGTAGGAATGTTCGAGTTCGGGACTAGTTTTGACCACTATAATATAATAATTGACTTGAGATGAAAACTATATAGTTGTATATATATGAGTAAAGTTTGTAACACAACAAACAGTGTATAAAACAGAGGTCCGAGCAAGAAGTTAAGTTGGAATTACGAAGTAGGGGCAAATCTGTCCATTCATTAAGTGTTTTTTTTGTCTTATATGTATAACAAATGGATGAATTTCATTGGTTTGAGGGGGGGGGGGCAAGCTTGGAAGACTTAAGACCCTTTAAATGACCTCCTTCTTCTGCCAAACTTAGCCATTAGAGAGTTTGTCCTGAAGAGAGAAAAACGGGAAGTTTAAGAAGAGAAAGGCGATGAAAAGTTGGAGAAAAATCCATAGGAAATTATGAAAACAAACCTAAGGTAATTCTACTTGTAAATCTTGTTATATTGTTAGAATTATTGATTTAAATGATATAAATAATCATTTTTTTACTAAACTTCCGTGTTTTTAGGTATACGTACGGATAGATGCGGGTTTAAGCAAAGTTGAACGTGTAAATCATGTGTATTGATTCGATTGGAAACCTTTTGTATTCAAACTACTATATATTTTTGTATATTAATTGGAATTGAATAATTCTAGTTGGATAACAAAATAAACTCATATATGTATAACATATCCAAAAATTATTTAAAAATACCAAGAAATGAATCTTTGGTGATAGTTTGAAGTTCAGGTATAAAATCTTCCCCAAAGGTGTAAGTATGCACACCAGGTGTTCGATGTTTTTCTTAACATGGAAAATGAACCTTAAAAATTATGAAACTTTAATTTTGTATTGTTCAATATGTTTATGGACATTGTGTGAAATATCAAAGGAAGTTAAGATGCAGAAAAAATTATGAAAATTATTCGAAGTTGACTGAACGATAAAAGAGTCAATAGGGCAGATTTGATTTGTAATAAAGAAATGGACACATGTTGCTTTAGGAAACTTGAAATGACGGGTTGTCTTTTATATTGGGAACCTAATATGATAAAAATTTGATTACCAAGAATAAATAAATGAATGTTTGGGCTATTGATTGGATATGTTAAATATTTTAACATGAAATTGAATGAGACTTCATTTATGATAAATGATTAGAATGGGATGATATGATGCTTATGAATTCGGTTAAGGTTAAGTTATTCTTTGAATTGTTAACATACTTATGATGATAATAATATTTTAAGACTTTATAATGAAAATGGGGGAAGAAGAACCGATTAAACAAGTGACAGAAAAAGGCAAGGGAAAAACACATGAAGTGCTAAGGTTAGTGTACTCACTGTAAAAAGATGTATTATACATGACTATGGAGATGATTTGAATATCACTCACGGGTAAGATATATTACACATGGTTATGGATACGATCTGGATATGACTCACTGGTAAGATGTAATATACATGGTTACAGATATGATTAGAATAATATTGATTATGAATTTGTTCATTTCGGTTTACCCAAATGGGAGGTTACTCCCCAACCCGGAATGGGAGATATTTGTCTATTAAAGACAAGGGGTTACTCCTCGACCAGAAATGGTAGAGAATTATCTATTGCCGACAGGATATGTGAATCATGATTCGAATAAGTTGTCCATTCTATATGAATGAGCCAGATAAGTACATAATTGGTCATTCTTTATAAATGAGTCGAATAAGTATATAATTGGTAATTCTTTAGGAATGAATCGGATAAGTAATACATAATTATGAATGGGTCGGATAAGTATACATAAATTACCCCTCGATATGATTTATTACATTTAATTATATGCAATAGTTTAGTAGTGATGCATTCACTGGGCTATTTTGCTCACGGTTATTATAGTATGTGTTTCAGGTAATGTGATGTCACTGCCAAATCTAGGAGGTCAGGTTGGGTTATCAAAGGATGCATAAAACCATAATTTTGGTCAAATGAAAAAGGGGTAATTTAGTCCTACTTATCCTTTAATCAAGTTTGACTAAGAATAATTACTTTAAAATTGTGAAAGGTTCTAGTTTTATTGCTTCATATTAATAACTGAAATAGGGATACTCGTGTTTATGGTTTGATTAAGGTAATTACGATTTGACTCACTTTGACTTTCAAACTTAATTATAAGTAACTGGGTTAGGGTGTGTCAACTTGGTATCAGAGCCTAGGTTTTAGAGGTTTTGGGGTGAGGAACGCCTAGATTTGGCAGTGAAAGTAGAAATTGTTTTAAGTCATAAGTAAATTGGTTGTTGTTGACTAACATTTGTTAGTCATACATACATATTGTTGTATGAGATGTGAAATGCAAGGATCTTGCAGGAAAGGAAATGAGATGTTGAGGTTTATTCGGGGATGACAACGAATACGGGTATTTTTATATGAATCATTGCATTGTTTTATTTGTGGTATGGACAAACATGTCATTGAAGGAAAATTTTTAAGGGAAAAATGTAGTGTACGAAATTGTGAAGTATTGGAAGTAATCCCTTCTTATACTGGAATATGTAAACTTGAGTAGTGTCACTTATCAAGCCATGGTTTAGTGTGTGCCCATTTATGTGGGAGTGTGAGGTATGGGAACCCATATTCCGTTAAAGGATGAGATGGAAAATTGTTAGAGTGTGAATCAAATGAAGATTCACATGGTAAAGGTGAAGTGAGAAGATTAAAAGTTGTATATGTTTAAATTTAATATGTGAAATGGTCTGAAATTCAATTACTAGTCAATATATCACAATTGATCCGAATATGGGTTCATACTGAATTATGATAAGTAGAAGAAAAGAGTAATAAGAGTTGAGATGTATTTTTTTAATAGTATACGTATATGTAGTGAATATTACTCCTGGGATGTTTTGAAATGCTTATATGAATAGCAGAGTTGAGACGATGTGTTAAAGAGTTGGAAGTTTAAAATTATTGGAGAGACCTTTTAAGAGTATGTGTTGTGTATGAGTATAGGAAAGATGTTAATCGGGTTGGAATATCAAAAAACTAGTTTGGGTGGATATTGAGTGTAACACCCTGCCTAATTAAATACCGGGTAGCCAGTCCCATACCAAATTAAAACAGAATATACAGTTGGCTCATTCTTAGCATCACTATCGAAAACATTAACTAATCACCCAATACCAAATTAAGCTGGTGTTAAAAACTTTCCAAATTTTAATTTCAACAAAATCCATTTTTTTAGTTTACGAATAACACAACACATATTATTATACAACACTAATAACCGAACAGATAAGTCAAAAGAATTTAAATGCATTTGGAATAAACGTTCCCAAATAAAAATCCAATACAGTAATCCCCACAATACTAAATGTATTAAAATGACACGAATACAAGAGTATTTGACTCAGATAGAAAGAGATGACTGAATTCCTTTGGGTAACATGCCCTAACTAAAAGAATACAGTGAATCAAATGAAGATAGGCGTCTAAGCAATACTTCATAGCTCCACAGCTCGTCATAATCTGCTAAGGTTGGCATCCCTTTTGCTGGACACCTGATATAGAAGATACAATAGAAACGAAAATATGAAAGGAAACATGTCAGAGCCCGATGTGAAAATGATTTTGAAAACAGCAAGTATTTAACAAGTGCAATAAAGAATTTATTATGTACATGTTAGTATCCAGACTCTCACTTGATATTCTCACCTCTCAGCTAGAGTGCACACTTAACGTTTCCTATTAACCTTCTAGTTAATGGTTCCTCTTCAAAAATTTCCATAATATGATTCCATCCCATATCATAACCCCGTATGTCCCATACCGTACGTCATATAATCATTCATATACGTTTTTCATTTATATGAATCATTTCTCGTTAACATGAATTAAACTCTTCAATAAATATTCATTAACTTAATTCAATTCTTTTCTTAATTCACCGTTATCTACAATTATCACACAGTAGATAATTTAACCACTATATACACATTCATAAAATTCATTACATATATACATATATAATACGGCACCCTGAGTCATAGCTGCGGTGCATGAATTACTCTGCTATCACGTCCTAATATCGCTGGTTGCCGAATAGGGGACTAAAGGTTCGGTAAGGATTCCTCAAACCACAAACAACAACATACAAATTGGAGGCGAACATAGTTCTCATACCCACGGGACATGCACACACCTACGTTCCCATAGTCAACAGACTTATTAACTCCCCGATAAGTCTTTCATAGACCTATGTTCTTGAGAGACAAATCAAATATCCCATGGATTCAACAAGATATGACTGCCCTCATGCGCAAACCTCCCGTCCATAGCAAGTAAGCAAGGTATGTCATACACATAAATCAACAATCAATCAAATAGGCATTATCATACCAATAATATAATATCAACAAGGTACTCACATTACCCGAAGATAATTCCTATACGTAGCATTATATCCCTTTCAATCATACGTATTAAAATATTATGACTTTACTTCTTTCATTTAATTATCCCCGAGCCTCACTCAATACTCAAGATTCAAATAGGTTTTTCCTCAACATTTTATTCAGTAAGAAATCACCAATAGCCTACTGGTCCATAACATCATATCTCCCAAATTAGTACGAATTAAACTCTCCCTTTAATTAGGATTAAAACCGATTGTTTCAAATCTGTTATAAACACATCTTCTATCATCTAGAATTGAATACCATCATCACATGGACCATAGTCTATAATGTTTCATTCACACTATATGACTTATCAAAAAAACCAACATCCTCGCATCCTATAACATCTTTCCACTCCCGACGTCGTTAAGGTTCATGCGCGGAGCGTCTCGCAAAGCGAAATCCAAACAAGGAACCCCTCCAATACACTACTACTTAACTTTATCGGTCGTGGAGGTCCGTCAACTTCAAATACGCAACCGGGATAACCTCATCCCCTCTTTCAACCAAATGTGGTCTCTACTCCCATCTCTATGCAGGAGCCATACCACTAAGCGCTTGTACTACACTCAGTCCATGCGTAATCAATAATGAGCTTAAACTCAGTCCTTGATGTTCAAATTGTAACCCTAAGGCTACCCAGGTGTTATATTAAATTTCCACTACTGGACCTGTCCTTAATCCTCATGCATATCAATTAGAATCCAACACATGAATTTAGCAACCGAAATTTCTTTCAATTTACTTATCATAATTCTATTCAATTCAATCCAAATCAAATTAATTCGATTCTTATCTAGGGATTATTGATCTTCCCTAAGTCCCATAATATCCAAATAATAATCACCAAAGATCTACAAAAGGTTTGGGATAAGATCAAGCATTAAAATAAACAACTTCACAAATTCTGGGGAGGTCGATCGATCGAAGGCAGGGGGTCGATCGATCGATCGCCGAGATATCAGCCCAATTTTATGCATTTCTTCTACTACGGGTTTCATCACTTTTGATCATACAATCCTTCATATTAACAATCCAAATTCCTTATAAACCTTACTACATGATATAGCAACAAATGTGAACGATTTCTAATGCTCTAAACATCCTAGAATCATCAAGAGTTTGAATTAAAAGCATATGTTTATCCTCTTTTTACAGAAAATTATATACATGATATCTTCAAGAACACACCATTAATTCTCAACGTTTCTTCAACTGATTTATGATTATTTCGTGGATTAATATCTACCTACAACATGAGTTTGATTCCTGTAAACTTCCATTTTTCAGAAATCCATTAACAACTCTTCATTATCTTCCAAACATGAAAAATCTCATCTTTTTATAACTATCCTAACATGGATAATATATAAACTTAGATTGAAATTATCAAACACTTTCCTCTAATGAAGATCTGATCCGTTGGAGTTGAATAACACAGGTGGTTCTCCCTTTCTCTGGCCAACATCCGGTGGTGGTTGGTGGTGGTGACCTTTGACCTTTAGTTCTCCTCCTTTCCAGGCAACTTTTCTTCTTCCAAGCAACCTTTCACTCTCTCAAGAAGATAACCTCCCAATATCGTGTAGAAGAGATGAAATGAACCTATGTACACTAATCTCCAAATGCTTATAATAAGACAAAATCCGAAATCACTATTCATCCCCCTTGTAAAAATAACAAAAATGCCCCTTTGAGTTGTCTTTTCATTTCCAAACGGCCCGAGACCCAAAACCAACGTCTAAATAGACTTTTTTGACTATTTCAACCCTTCCGGACGCAACGACGAAGTCAAAATGACTATAAGGTTGATGCAAAAATAAGTTTCCTTTTTAATTTAACAAATTAGTCCCGACACGTCCCATACCGCTCCGACTAAAAATTCAAATTACGAAATTAATAACTCACCGCAATATCAATAAAATCATAATCATATATTACCTAAATATCTTTAAGTAATTTACAGAATCATTCATTTTAATATCCACAATTCGGATAAAACCCAAATGAATTAATTTATAATAAAATCCAATTAATCCATTAATTTAAAATATAACCCATTTTAAAAGTCATTTAAAATTACGGGGTATTACACACTTCCCCCCTTATAACATAATTTCATCCCAAAATTTAAAAAAATAAATCACACTGGTAAGGACAACTCTGAGTATAAATCTCACATTGCAAGTAATCTATGTCGTACCGCCCGTACAGTATATTAACGAAAATCCCCGTTGATGTTATACGCCAAGTCTCACCATATAGTTCCAACTGAATCAAATTTAAACTTTACGCAATCTTCCCTATACCATCATCGTGATAAATTAATCCTCACTTATTAATCAAATAAATCCTGAAGTCATAATTACTTACTGTTTCACAATTATGAAGAAATACTACAATCCAACCATCCAGGGCGCCCATACGCCCTATCGTATATCTTTCATTATAAAATGGATATAGTTACCCGCATAATACTCGGATTTATCGCAAAGGTTATAAACTTATTTCCTAAAGACCTAACTTATTTCGACTCCCAACGGTTATTAGTTTCATGCGTGGGGTGTCTCGCAAGCGAAATCCAAACAAGGAACCCCCTCGATACACTACTACCTAAAGTAGTCGGTCATCGAAACTCCTCAGGTCCTTAGTCAATAGTTTATAACCTCTCTACAGGTTTTATCGATTTCAAATAAAAGTCTACTCATCTACTCTCTTATTAAAGATAAGATGCTGGCTATACGCTCTCATATACCACAAGTCAATCCACGCCGCTAGTCACATCATGTTCGGACATGCCTAAAGTAAGTAATTCCGTGATAAAAATCAAACTCACGTGATGACATGAAAATATAAATGTCCCACACCCCTCGGTGAGTCTACATAAATAACAGTGCTATAGGCTAAGTTTAGCAACCCTTTTTGCCCATACAATATTAATCGCTACAAAGATCAATATACGCCTCATAATTCCTTAGATAGAAAACATACCCTCATTCGCGGGTGGTGGTTATTGACTCCCACTATTATAACTTTACTCCGATGATTCAAGAAAAAATTTACCTCAAATTTTCAGTTCTAGTTCACCACACTCCACTATATGTCCAAGCCTTTGAATATATTGCCTTCATTAGGTAACACACGCAATTCCCTCATTTCAAGAACTTCTACTGATGACTCTCCTCAATTTTTCATAATAGAGGTGACCTCGACTACGGTCATCATACTCGAACATACTTCATAACCTCCTAAGTACGACATCCGCTATCCGTCCAATGGCCCTCATCTGCCATACTTCTTGTACGAACCCATCCGAACACAAATAAGATTCACTAATATATATGGAATCTTACCAAAGAAATAAACAATCCTAAACATAGGGCTCTACATCAAAGAACGTTAAGCCGAAAACACAGTAAGCCGTACAGATCCTAAAGGACACTAGAACCTGATGCTCTGATACCACCTGTAACACCCTGCCTAATTAAATACCGGGTGGCCAGTCCCATACCAAATTAAAACAGAATATACAGTTGGCTCATTCTTAGCAGCAGTGTTGAAAACATTTACTAATCACCCAATACCCAATTAAGTTGGGGTTAAAAACTTTCCAAATTTTAATTTCAAAAAAATCCATTTTTTTAGTTTACGAATAACACATCACATATTATTATACAACACTAATAACTGAACAGATAACTCAAAAGAATTTAAATTCATTTGGAGTAAACATTCCCAAATAATAATCCAATACAGTAATCCCCACAATAGTAAATGTATTAAAATGACACGAATACAAGAGTATTTGACTTAGATAGAAAAGATGACTGAATTCCTTTGGGCGACATGCCCTAACTAAAAGAATGCAATGAATCAAATGAAGATAGGCATATAAGTAATACTCGATAGCTCCATAGCTCGTCATAATCCGCTAAGGTTGGCGTCCCTGTTGCTGGACTCCTGATATAGAAGATACAATAGAAAAGAAAATATGCAAGGAAACGGGTCAGAGCCCGATGTGAAAATGATTTTGAAAACAACAAGTATTTAACAAGTGCAATAAAGAATTTATTATGTACATGTTAGTATCCAGACTCTCACTTGATATTCTCACCTCTCAGCTAGAGTGCACACTTAACGTTTCCTATTAACCTTCTAGTTAATGGTTCCTCTTCACAAATTTCCATAATATGATTCCATCACATATCATAACCCTGTATGTCCCATACCATACTTCATATAATCATTCATATACATTTTTCATTTATATGAATCGTTTTTCATTAACATGAATTAAGCTCTTCAATAAATATTCATTAACTTAATTCAATTCTTTTCTAAATTCACCGTTATCTACAATTATCACACAGTAGATAATTTAACCACTATATACACATTCATACAATTCATTATATATATACATATATAATACGGCACCCCGAGTCATAACTGCGGTGCATGAATTACTCTGCTATCACGTCCCAATATCGCTGGTTGCCGAATAGGGGACTAAAGGTTCGATAAGGATACCTCGAACCACAAACAACAACATACAAATTGGAGGCGAACATAGATCTCATACCCAAGGTACATGCACATACCTACGTTCCCAAAGTCAACGGACTTATCAACTCCCCGATAAGTCTTTCATAGACCTATGTTCTTGAGCGACAAATCAAAGATCCCATGGATTCAACAAGATATGACTGCCCTCACGCGCAAACCTCCCGTCGATAGCAAGTAAGCAAGGTATGTCATACACATAAATCAACAATCAATCAACTAGGCATTATCATACCTATAATATAATATCAATAAGGTACTCACATAACCCTAAGATAATTCCCATACATAGCATTATATCTCTTTCAATCCTACGTATTAAAATATTATGACTTTACTTCTTTCATTTAATTATCCCCGAGCCTCACTCAAGACTCAAGATTCAAATAGGTTTTTCGTCAACATTTTATTCAGTAAGAATTCACCAATATCCTACTGGTCCATAACATCATATCTCCTGAATTACTATGAATTAAACTCTCCCTTTAATTCGGGTTAAACCCTGTTGTCTCAAATCTCTTATAAACACATCTTCTATCAACTAGAATTTAATACCATCATCACATGGACCATAGTCTATAGTGTGTCATTCACACTATATGACTTATCAATAAAACCAACATCCTCGCATCCTATAACATCTCTCCACTCCCGACGTCGTTAAGGTTCATGCGCGGAGCGTCTCGCAAAGCGAAATCCAAACAAGGAACCCCTCCAATACACTACTACTTAACTTTGTCGATCGTGGAGGTCTGTCAACTTCAAATACGCAACCGGGATAACCTCATCCCCTCTTTCAACTAAATGTTGTCTGAACTCCCATCTTTATCCAGGAGCCATACCACTAAGTACTTGTACTACACTCAGTCCTTGCACAATCAATAATGAGCTTAAACTCTGTCCTTGATGTTCAAATTATAACCCTAAGGCTACCCAGGTGTTATATTAAATCTCCCCTACTGGACCTGCCCTTAATCCTCATGCATATAAATTAGAATCCAACACATGAATCTAGCAACCAAAATTTCTTTCAATTTACTTATCATAATTCTGATCAATTCAATCCAAATCAAATTAATTCGATTCTTATCTAGGGATTATTGATCTTCCCTAAGTCCCATAATATCCAAATAATAATCACCAAAGATCTACAAAAGGTTGGGGATAAGATCAAGCATTAAAAGAAACAACTTCACAAATTCTGGGGAGGTCGATCGATCGAAGGCAGGGGGTCGATCGATCGATCGCCCAGATATCAACCCAGTTTTATGCATTTCTTCTACTACGGGTTTTATCAATTTTGATCATTCAATCCTTCATATTAACAAACCAAATTACCTTACTACATGATATAGCAACACATGTGAATGATTTCTAATGCTCTAAACATCCTAGAATCATCAAGAGTTTGAATTAAAAGCATATGTTTATCCTCTTTTTCCAGAAAATTATATACATGATATCTTCAAGAACACACCATTGATTCTCAACATTTCTTCAACAGATTTATGATTATTTCATGGATTACTATCTACCTACAACATGAGTTTGATTCCTATAAACTTCCATTTTTAAGAAATCCATTAGCAACTCTTCATTATCTTCCAAACATGAAAATCTCATCTTTTTATAACTATCCTAACATGGACAATATATAAACTTAGATTGAAATTATCAAACACTTGCCTCTAATGAAGATCTGATCCGTTGGAGTTGAATAACACAGGTGGTTCTCCCTTTTTCCGGCCAACTTCCGGTGGTGGTTGGTGGTGGTGACCTTTGACCTTTGGTTCTCCCCCTTTCCAAGCAACTTTTCTTCTTCCAAGCAACCTTTCACTCTCTCAAGAAGATGACCTCCCAATATCATGTAGAAGAGATGAAATGAACCTATGTACACTAATCTCCAAATACTTATAATAAGACAAAATCCGAAATCACTATTCATCCCCCTTGTAAAAATAACAAAAATGCCCTTTTGGGTTGTCTTTTCATTTCCAAATGACCCGAGATCCAAAACCAACGTCTAAATAGACTTTTCTGACTATTTCAACCCTTTCGGACGCAACGACGAAGTCAAAATGACTATAAGGTTGATGCAAAAATAAGTTTCCTTTTTAATTTAACAAATTAGTCCCGACACGTCCCATACCGCGTCCGACTAAAAATTCAAATTACGAAATTAATAACTCACCACAATATCAATAACATCATAATCATATATTACCTAAATATCTTTAAGTAATATACAGAATCATTCATTTTAATATCCACAATTCGGATAAAATCCAAATGAATTAATTTATAATAAAATTCAATTAATCCATTAATTTAAAATATAACCCATTTTAAAAGTCATTTAAAATTACGGGGTATTACACACTTCCCCCCTTATAATAGAATTTCGTCCCGAAATTCGAAAAAATAAATCATACTGGTAAGGTCAACTCTGAGTATAAATCTCACATCGCAAGTAATCTATGTTGTACCGCCCGTACAGTATATTAACGAAAATCCCCGTTGATGTTATACGCCAAGTCTCACCATATAGTTCCAACTGAATCAAATTTAAACTTTACGCAATCTTCCCTATACCATCATCGTGAAAAAGTAATCCTCACTTATTAAGAAAATATATCCTGAAGTCATAATTACTTACTGTTTCACAATTATGAAGAAATACTACAATCCAACCATCCAGGGCACCCATACGCCCTATTGTATATCTTTCATTATAAAATGGATATGGTTACCCGCATAATACTCGGATTTTTCGCGAAGGTTATAAACTCATATCATAAATACCTAACTTTTTTCGACTCCCAGCGGTTATTAGTTTCATGCGTGGGGTGTCTCGCAAGCGAAATCCAAACAAGGAACCCCCTCGATACACTACTACCTAAAGTAGCCGGTCATCGAAACTCCTCAGGTCCTTAGTCAATAGTTTATAACCTCTCTACAGGATTTATCAATTTCAAATAAAAGTCTACTCATCTACTCTCTTATTAAAGATAAGATGCTGGCTATACGCTCTCATATACCACAAGTCAATCCACGTCGCTAGTAACATCATGTTCGGACATGCCTAAAGTAAGTAATTCCGTGATAAAAATCAAACCCACGTGATGACATGAAAATATAGATGTCCCACACCCCTCGGTGAGTCTACATAAATATCAGTGCTATAGGATAAGTTTAGCAACCCTTTTTGCCCATACAATATTAATCGCTACAAAGATCAATATACGCCTCATAATTCCTTAGATAGAAAACATACCCTCATTCGCGGGTGGTGGTTGTTGACTTCCACTATTATAACTTTACTCCGATGAGTCAAGAAAAATTTTACCTCGAATTTTCAGTTCTAGTTCACCACACTCCACTATATGTCCAAGCCTTTGAATATATTGCCTTCATTAGGTAACACACGCAATTCCCTCATTTCAAGAGCTTCTACTGATGACTCTCCTCAATTTTCCATAATAGGGGTGACCTCGACTACGGTCATCATACTCGAACATACTTCATAACCTCCTAAGTACGACATCCGCTATCCGTCCAATGGCCCTCATCTGCCATACTTCTTGTACGAACCCATCCGAACACAAATAAGATTCACTAATATATGTGGAATCTTACCAAAGAAATCAACAATCCAGAACATAGGGCTCTACATCAAAGAACGTTAAGCTGAAAACACAGTAAGCTGTATAGATCCTAAAGGACACAAGAACCTGATGCTCTGATACCACCTGTAACACCCTGCCTAATTAAATACCGGGTGGCCAGTCCCATACCAAATTAAAACATAATATACAGTTGGTTGATTCTTAGCAGCAGTGTCGAAAACACATACTAATCACCTAATACCCAATTAAGCTGGTGTTAAAAACTTTCCAAATTTTAATTTCAAAAAAATTCATTTTTTTAGTTTACGAATAACACATCACATATTATTATACAACACTGATAACCGAACAGATAACTCAAAAGAATTTAAATGCATTTGGAGTAAACATTCCCATATAATAATCCAATACAGTAATCCCCACAATAGTAAATGTATTAAAATGACACGAATACAAGAGTATTTGACTCGGTTAGAAAGAGATGATTGAATTCCTTTGGGCAACATACCCTAACTAGAAGAATACAGTGAATCAAATGAAGATAGGTGTCTAAGCAATACTCCATAGCTCCATAGCTCGTCATAATCCGCTAAGGTTGGCATCCCTGTTGCTGGACACCTGATATAGAAGATACAATAGAAAAGAAAATATGCAAGGAAACAAGTCAGAGCCCAATGTGAAAATGATTTTGAAAACAGCAAGTATTTAACAAGTGCAATAAAGAATTTATTATGTACATGTTAGTATCCAGACACTCACTTGATATTCTCACCTCTCAACTAGAGTTCACACTTAACGTTTCCTATTAACCTTCTAGTTAATGGTTCCTCTTCAAAAATTTCCACAATATGATTCCATCCCCTATCATAACCCCGTATGTCCCATACCGTACGTCATATAATCATTCATATACATTTTTCGTTTATATGAATCGTTTCTCGTTAACATGAATTAAACTCTTCAATAAATATTTATTAACTTAATTCAATTCTTTTATCAATTCACCGTTATCTGCAATTATCACACAGTAGATAATTTAACCACTATATACACATTCATACAATTCATTATATATATACATATATAATACGGCACCCCGAGTCACAGTTGCGGTGCATGAATTACTCTGCTATCACGTCCCAATATCGCTGGTCGCCGAATAGGGGACTAAAGGTTCGGTAAGGATTCCTCGAACCACAAACAACAACATACAAATTGGAGGCGAACATAGTTCTCATACCCATGGGACATGCACATGCCCACGTTCCCATAGTCAACGGACTTATCAACTCCCCGATAAGTCTTTCATAGACCTATGTTCTTGAGCGACAAATCAAAGATCCCATAGATTCAACAAGATATGACTGCCCTCACATGCAAACCTCCCGTCGATAGCAAGTAAGCAAGGTATGGCATACACATAAATCAACAATCAATCAAATAGACATTATCATACCTATAATATAATATCAACAAGGTACTCACATTACCCTAAGATAATTCCCATACGTAGCATTATAACTCTTTCAATCATACGTATTAAAATTTTATGACTTTACTTCTTTCATTTAATTATCCCCGAGCCTCACTCAATACTCAAGATTCTAATAGGTTTTCCCTCAACATTTTATTCAGTAAGAAATCACCAATATCCTACTGGTCCATAACATCATATCTCCCGAATTACTACGAATTAAACTCTCCCTTTAGTTAGGGTTAAAATCGATTGTCTCAAATCTCTTATAAACACATCTTCTATCAACTAGAATTGAATACCATCATCACATGGCCCATAGCCTATAGTGTTTCATTCACACTATATGACTTATCAATAAAACCAACATCCTCGCATCCTATAAAATCTCTCCACTCCCGACGTCGTTAAGGTTCATACGCAGAGCATCTCGCAAAGCGAAATCCAAATAAGGAACCCCTCCAATACACTACTACTTAACTTTGTCGGTCGTGGAGGTCCGTCAACTTCAAATACGCAACCGGGATAACCTCATCCCCTCTTTCAACCAAATGTGGTCTGAACTCCCATCTCTATCCAGGAGCCATACCACTAAGCACTTGTACTACACTCAGTCCTTGCGCAATCAATAATGAGCTTAAACTCAGTCCTTGATGTTCAAATTGTAACCCTAAGGCTATCCAGGTGTTATATTAAATCTCCCCTACTGGACCTGTCCTTAATCCTCATGCGTATAAATTAGAATCCAACACATGAATCTAGCAACCAAAATTTCTTTCAATTTACTTATCATAATTCTGATCAATTCAATCCAAATCAAATTAATTCGATTCTTATCTAGGGCTTATTGATCTTCCCTAAGTCCCATAATATCCAAATAATAATCACCAAAGATCTACAAAAGGTTTGGGATAAGATCAAGCATTAAAAGAAACAACTTCACAAATTCTGGGGAGGTCGATCGATCGAAGGCAGGGGTCGATCGATCGATCGCCCAGATATCAACCCAGTTTTATGCATTTCTTCTACTACGGGTTTCATCACTTTTGATCATACAATCCTTCATATTAAGAACCCAAATTCCTTATAAACCTTACTACATGATATAGCAACACATGTGAATGATTTCTAATGCTCTAAACATCCAAGAATCATCAAGAGTTTGAATTAAAAGCATATGTTTATCCTTTTTTTCCCGAAAATTATATACATGATATCTTCAAGAACACACCATTGATTCTCAACATTTCTTCAACAGATTTATGATTATTTTGTGGATTACTATCTACCTACAACATGAGTTTGATTCCTATAAACTTCCATTTTTCAGAAATCCATTAACAACTCTTCACTATCTTCCAAACATGAAAAATCTCATCTTTTTATAATTATCTTAACATGGACAATATATAAACTTAGATTGAAATTATCAAACACTTGCCTCTAATGAAGATCTTATCCGTTGGAGTTGAATAACACAGGTGGTTCTCCCTTTTTCCGGCCAACTTCCGGTGGTGGTTGGTGGTGGTGACCTTTGACCTTTGGTTCTCCTCCTTTCCAAGCAATTTTTCTTCTTCCAAGCAACCTTTCACTCTCTCAAGAAGATGACCTCCCAATATCTTGTAGAAGAGATGAAATGAACCTATGTACACTAATCTCCAAATACTTATAATAAGACAAAATCCGAAATCACTATTCATCCCGCTTGTAAAAATAACAAAAATGCCCTTTTGGGTTGTCTTTTCATTTCCAAATGACCCGAGACCCAAAACCAATGTCTAAATAGACTATTCTGACTATTTCAACCCTTTCGGACACAACGACGCAGTCATAACGACTATAAGGTTGATGCAAAATTAAGTTTCCTTTTTAATTTAACAAATTTGTCCCGACACGTCCCATACCGCGTCCGATTAAAAATTCAAATTACGAAATTAATAACTCACCGCAATATCAATAACATCATAATCATATATTACCTAAATATCTTTAAGTAATATACAGAATCATTCATTTTAATATCCACAATTCGGATCATACCCAAATGAATTAATTTATAATAAAATCCAACTAATCCATTAATTTAAAATATAACACATTTTAAAAGTCATTTAAAATTACGGGGTATTACATTGAGTTGTATTTTTCATTGTACGTACATGTTATCACTAAGTGTATGACATATAATGAATATGATTGACATTACATGGAGTCACCAAGAAGTTTGTGTAAGGATAAGATGTTATGTGAGATACCATAATGGGATACATTAAGGTATTTGTTCAAGTTATTTGAAAGAAACACGACATATAATAGTTAAGATAAGTATTATGGGGTTGGTAGGTATGGTTAAGGTTTTCAGTGGTGATGTTATGTTTAACATCCATGTTACCAAACGGGTAAGGTGAGTGTATTAATAATGTTGCATAAGACTATAATGTTAGTAAGGATTGGGGTAAGATTATGGTTGTAAAGTTAATATGCCAAATAAATGACTCGTTAAAGTCATTGTATGTTTAGTTAAAGAATAATCATACGATACTGAAAGGGGGAATATAGTGAGAAGTTAAATTGAGTTCATAGTGCATGATTGCACAATATACATGAACGTGAGTATGAAATCTTTGTTAAGAATAAACATTTAGTGAATGATTGTTCAGTTTCGATAAATGCAAAGTAGTGAGGCTATATTTAAATTAAGAAATTTTAAGGACGAGATTTAAAATACACTTAAACATCAGAAATGATATCGATAGTAGTTAAAGTCAAACACACGTATTTGGTGTTGAATGGAAGATGGAAATATGTCGTGTAATAAGATAACCTGGTAATATGATATTTATGATTTGAAATATTACACAATGATAAGAATAAACTATAAGAATGAAGGAAGAAAGGAAAAGAATGATACTAGGTTTGTTAAGAATATTCACTCATTGTGAATATAAGATGATACAAGTGATAATCTAGTATGTGTGAATTTTTGACATACATATATAAAGGTATGAAGTAATATATGAGTTGGGTATTGGTTATCATTAATAATAAAGCATTAGATGATTATTCTTACGTGTAATGATAAAGAAATTGAAGTTATTATGAAAGAAGATTTGTTGTACATAGAGGAACCGGTTGAAATTCTTTGGTCGTAAGGAGAAAGTATTAGGGAATAAAGTTAGTTCCGTAGTTAAAGTGTTGTTGAGGATCCATGACATTAAATAAGCAACTTGGTAAAGGGAATATGGAATGATAAAGTAGTATTCCCAATTGTTTGATAAGTGAAATTCATCCTAAATTTCAAGGACGAAATTTTCTAAGAGGGGAAGGTTGTGACGACCCGGATATGATTATGATAAACCATGTTTAAATCATGCTTACCGTATGGTATGGGGTGTGTTATTATAACATATAATGTTAAGTTATTATGTGTAGTCTAATTCTATTTTCATAACTTATGAAATATTGAATTACTCATAAACACAAATTTGTGACGTCTTCGGTAGGAATGTTCGAGTTCGAGACTAGTTTTGGCCACTATAATATAATAATTGACTTGATATGAAAAATATATAGTTGTATATATATGAGTTAAGTTTGTAACACAATAAGCGGTGCATAAAACAGAGATCCGAGCAAAAAGTTATGTTGGAATTACGAAGCAGTGGAAAATCTGTCCATTTGTTAAGTGGTTTTTTTGTCTTATATGTATAACAAATGGATGAATTTCATTGGTTGCAAGAGGGGGGGGGGGGGGGGGGAAGCTTGGACGACTTAAGACCTTTTAAATGACCTCCTTATTCATCAAAACTCATCCATTAGAGAGTTTGACCTGTAGAGAGAAAAATTGGAAGTTTAAGAAGAGAAAGGCGAGGAAAAGTTGAAGAAAAATCCATAGGAAATTACGAAAACATACCTAAGAAAATTCTACCCGTAAATCTTGTTATATTGTTGGAATTATTGATTTAAATGATATAAATAATCATTTTTTTACTAAAATTCCCTGTTTTTAGGTATACGTATGGATAGATGCGGGTTTAAGCAAAATTGAACGTGTAAATCATGTGTATTGATTCGATTGGAAACCCTGTGTATTCAAACTCCTATTTATTTTGAATATTTATTAGAATTGAATAATTCCAGTTGGATAACAAAATAGACTCATATATGTATAACATATTCAAAAATTATGTGAAAATACAAAGAATGAATCTTTGGTGATAGTTTGAAGTTCAGGTAAAAAATCTGCCCCAAAGGTGTAAGTATGCACACCAGGTGTTCGATGCTTTTCTTGACATGGCAAATGAACCTTAAAAATTATGAAACTTTAATTTTTTATTGTTCAATATGTTTATGGACGTTTTGTGAAATATCAAAGGAAGTTATGATGCAGAAAAATTATGAAAATTCTTCGATGTTGACTGAATGATAATAGAGTCTATAGGGCAGATTTGATTTATAATAAAGAAATGGACACATGTTGCTTTAGGAAACTTGAAATGATGTGTTGTCTTTTATATTGGGAACCTTATATGATAAGAATTGTATTACCAAGAATAAATTAAAGAATGTTTGGGATATGGATTGGATATGCTAAATATTTTAACATGAAATTAAATGAGACTTCATTTGTGATAAATAATTAGAATGGGATGATATGATGCTATTGAATTCGGTTAAGCTTAAGTTATTCTTTGAATTGTTAACATCCTTATGATGATACTAATATTTTAATACTTTATAATAAAAAAGGGGGAAGAAGAACCGGTTGAACAAGTGACAGAAATGGCACGGGAAAAACATATGAAGTGGCCAAGTTGAGTGTACTCACTGGAAAAATATGTATTATACATGGCTATGGAGATGATTTGAATATCACTCATGGGTAAGACATATTACACATGGTTATGGATATGATCTGAATATCACTCAATAGTAAGGTGTATTATACATAGTTACGGATATGATCAGAATATTATTGATTATGAATTTGTTCATTTCGGTTTATCAAAATGGGAGGTTACTCCCCGACCCGGAATGGGGGAGATTTAACTTATAAAGACAAGGGGTTACTCCTCGACCAGAAATGGTAGAGAATTATCTATTGCCGACAGGATATGTGAATCATGATTCGAATAAGTTGGCCATTCTTTATGAATGAGCCATATAAGTACATAATTGGTCATTCTTTATGAATGAGTCGAATAAGTATATAATTGGTAATTCTTTAGGAATGAATCGGATAAGTAATACATAATTATGAATGGGTCGGATAAGTATACATAAATTACCCCTCGATATGATTTATTACATTTAATTATATGCAATAGTTTAGTAGTGATGCATTCACTGGGCTATTTTGCTCACGGTTATTATAGTATGTGTTTCAGGTAATGTGATGTCACTGCCAAATCTAGGAGGTCAGGTTGGGTTATCAAAGGATGCATAAAACCATAATTTTGGTCAAATGAAAAAGGGGTAATTTAGTCCTACTTATCCTTTAATCAAGTTTGAATAAGAATAATTACTTTAAAATTGTGAAAGATTCTAGTTTTATTGCTTCATGTTAATAACTGAAATAGGGATACTCGTGTTTATGGTTTGATTAAGGTAATTATGATTTGACTCACTTTGACTTTCAAACTTAATTATAAGTAACTGGGTTAGGGTGTGTCAACTTGGTATCAGAGCCTAGGTTTTAGAGGTTCTAGGGTGAGGAACGCCTAGATTTGGCAGTGAAAGTAGAAATTGTTTTGCGTCATAAGTAAATTGGTTGTTGTTGACTAACATTTGTTAGTCATACATACATATTGTTGTATGAGATGTGAAATGCAAGGATCTTGCAGGAAAGGAAATGAGATGTTGAGGTTTATTCGGGGATGACAACAAATACAGGTATTTTTATATGAATCATTGCATTGTTTTATTTGTGGTACGGACAAACATGTCATTGAAGGAAAATTTTTAAGGGCAAAATGTAGTGTATGAAAATTGTGAAGTATTGGAAGTAATCCCTTCTTATACTGGAATATGTAAACTTGAGTAGTGTCACTTATCAAGCCATGGTTTGGTGTGTGCCCATTTATGTGGGAGTGTGAGGTATGGGAACCCATATTCCGTTAAAGGATGAGATGGAAAATTGTTAGAGTGTGAATCAAATGAAGATTCACATGTTAAAGGTGAAGTGAGAAGATTAAAAGTTGTATATGTTTAAATTTAATATGTGAAATGGTCTGAAATTCAATTACTAGTCAATATATCACAATTGATCCGAATATGGGTTCATACTGAATTATGATAAGTAGAAGAAAAGAGTAATAAGAGTTGAGATGTATTTTTTTAATAGTATGTGTATATGTAGTGAATATTACTCCTGGGATGTTTTGAAATGCTTATATGAATAGCAGAGTTGAGACGAAGTGTTAAAGAGTTGGAAGTTTAAAAATATTGGAAAGCCCTTTTAAGAGTATGTGTGAGTATAGGAAAGATGCTAATCGGGTTGGAATATCAAAAAACTGGTTTGGGTGGATATTGATTTGTATTTTTCATTGTACGTACATGTAATCACTAAGAGTATGACATATAATGAATATGATTGACATTATATGGAGTCACCAAGAAGTGTGTGTAAGGATAAGATGTTATGTGAGATACCATAATGGGATACATTAAGGTATTTGTTCAAGTTATTTGAAAGAAACACGACATATAATAGTTAAGATAAGTATTATGGGGTTGGTAGGTGTGGTTAAAGTTTTCAGTGGTGATGTTATGTTTAACATCCATGTTACCAAATGGGTAAGTTGAGTGTATTAATAATGTTTCATAAGACTATAACGTTAATAAGGATTGGGATAAGATTATGGTTGTAAAGTTATTATGCCAAATAAATGACTCGTTAAAGTCATTGTATGTTTAGTTAAAGAACAATCATATGATACTGAAAGGGGGAATATAGTGAGAAGTTAAATTGAGTTCATAGTGCATAACTGCACAATATACATGAACGGGAATATGACATATTGGTTAAGAATAAAAATTTAGTGAATGATTGTTCAGTTTCGATTTATGAAAAGTAGTGAGGCTATATTTAAATTAAGAAATTGTAAGTACGAGATTTAACATACTCTTAAACATCATAAATGATATCGATAGTAGTTAAAGTCAAACACACGTATTTGGTGTTAAATGGAAGATGGAAATATGTCGTGTAATAAGATAATCTAGTAATATGATATTTATGATTTGAAATATTACACAATGATAAGAATCGATTATAAGAATGAAGGAAGAAAGGTAAAGAATGATACTAGGTTTGTTAAGAATATTCACTCGTTGTGAATATATGATGATACAACTGATAATCTAGTATGTGTGAATTTTTGACATACATATATAAAGGTATGAAGTAATATATGAGTTGGGGATTGGTTATAATTAATAAGAAAGCATTAGATGATTATTCTTACGTGTAATGATAAGGAAACTGAAGTTATTATGAAAGAAGATTTGTTGTACATAGAGGAACCTGTTGAAATTCATTGGTCGTAAGGAGAAAGTATTAGGGAATAAAGTTAGTTCCGTAGTTAAAGTGTTCGGGAGGATCCATGAAATTAAATAAGCAACTTGGGAAAGGGAATATGGAATGAGAAAATAGATCCACAACTGCTTGATAAGTGAAATTCATTCTAAATTTCGGGGACAAAATTTTCTAAGAGAGGAAGGTTGTGACGACCCGGATATGATTATGATAAACCATGTTTAAATCATGCTCACCGTATGGGATGGTGATAATGTGTTATTAGAACATATAATTTTAAGTTATTGTGTGTAGTCTAATTCTATTTTCATAACTTATGAAATATTGAATTAGTCATAAACACAAATTTGTGACGTCTTCGGTAGGAATGTTCGAGTTCGGGCCTAGTTTTGGCCACTATAATATGATAATTGACTTGAGATGAAAACTAGATAGTTTTATATATATGAGTTAAGTTTGTAACACAACAAAAGGTGTGTAAAACAGAGGTCCGAATAAGAAGTTATGTTGGAATTACGAAGTAGGGGCAAATATGTCCATTCGTTAAGTGTTTTTTGTCTTATATGTATAACAAATGGATGAATTTATTTGGTTGTAAGGGGGGGGGGGGGGGGGGGAGATTGGAAGAATTAAAACCATTTAAATGACCTCCTTCTTCAAAAAAAACTCAGCCATTAGATAGTTTGGCCTGAAGAGAGAAAAACGGTAAGTTTAAGAAGAGCAAGGCGAGGAAAAGTTGGAGAAAAATCCATAGGAAATTACGAAAACATATCTAAGGTAATTCTACCCGTAAATCTTGTTATATTGTTGGAATTGTTGATTTAAATGATATAAATAATCATTTGTTTACTAAACTTCCGTGTTTTTAGGTATACGTATGGATAGATGCGGGTTTAAGCAAAGCTGAACGTGTGAATCATGTGTATTGATTCGATTGGAAACCTTGTGTATTCAAACTCCTATATCTTTTTTTATATTTATTTTAATTGAATAATTATAGCTGGATAACAAAATAGACTCATATATGTATAACATACCCGAAAATTATGTGAAAATACCAAGAAATGAATCTTTGGTGATAGTTTGAAGTTCAGGTATAAAATATGCCTCAAAGGTGTAAGTATGCACACCAGGTGTTTGATGTTTTGCTTGACATGGAAAATGAACCTTAAAAATTATGAAACATTAATTTTTTATTGTTCAATAAGTTTTTGGACGTTGTGTGAAATATCAAAGGAAGTTATGATGCAGAAAAATTATGAAAATTCTTCAAAGTTGACTCAACGATAAAAGAGTCTATAGGGAAGATTTGATTTGTAATAAAGAAATGGACACATGTTGCTTTAGGAAACTTGAAATGATGTGTTGTTTTTATATTGGGAACCTTATATGATAAGAATTGGATTACCAAGAATAAATTAAAGAATGTTTGGGCTATTGATTGGATATGTTAAATATTTTAACATGAAATTGAATGAGACTTCATTTATGATAAATGATTAGAATGGGATGATATGATGCTTATGAATTCGGTTAAGGTTAAGTTATTCTTTGAATTATTAACATCCTTATGATGATACTAATATTATAAGACTTTATAATGAAAAACGGGGAAGAAGAACCGGTTGAACAAGTGACAGAAAAAGGCAAGGGAAAAACACATGAAGTGGCCAAGTTGAGTGTACTCAGTGTAAAAAGATGTATTATACATGGCTATGGAGATGATTTGAATATCACTCATGGGTAAGATTTATTACACATGGTTATGGATACGATCTGAATATCACTCACTGGTAAGATGTATTATACATGGTTACGGATATGATCAGAATAATATTGATTATGAATTTGTTCATTTCGGTTTATCGAAATGGAAGGTTACTCCCCGACCCGGAATGGGGGAGATTTGTCTATTAAAGACAAGGGGTTACTCCTCGACCAGGAATAGGGGAGAATTATTTATTGCAGACATGATATGTGAATCATGATTCGGATAAGTTGGCCATTCTTTATGAATGAGACAGATAAGTACATAATTGGTCATTCTTTATGAATGAGCCGGATAAGTATAAAATTGGTAATTCTTTAGGAATGAATCGGATAAGTATACATAAATTACCCCATGGATATGATTTATTGCATTTAATTATATGCAATAGTTTAGTAGTGATGCATTCACTGGGCTATTTTGCTTACGGTTACTATTGTTATGTGTTTCAGGTAACGTGATGTCACTGCCAAATCTAGGAGGCCGGGTTGGGTTATCAAAGGATGCATAAAACCATAATTTTGGTCAAATGAAAAAGGGGTAATTTAGTCCTACTTATCCTCTAAGCAAGTTTGAATAAGAATAATTACTTTAAAATTGTGAAATGTTCTATTTTTATTACTTCATGTTAATAATTGAAAAAGGGATACTCGTGTTTATGGTTTGATTAAGATGATTATGATTTGACTCACTTTGACTTTCAAACTTAATTATAAGTAACTGGGATAGTGCGTGTTAACTTGGTATCAGAGCCTAGGTTTTAGAGGTTCTGGGGTGAGGAACGCCTAGATTTGGCAGTGGAAGTAGAAATTGTTTTGAGTCATAAGTAAATTGGTTGTTGTTGACTAACATTTATTAGTCATACATACATATTGTTGTATGAGATGTGAAATGCAAGGATCTTGCAGGAAAGAAAATGAGATGTTAAGTTTTATTCGGGGATGACAACAAATACAGGTATTTTTATATGAATCATTGCCTTGTTTTATTTGTGGTATGGACAAACATGTCATTGAAGGAAAATTTTTAAAGGCAAAATGTGGTATACGAAAATTATAAAGTATTAGAAGTAATCCCTTCTTATACTGGAATATGTAAACTTGAGTAGTGTCACTTATAAAGCCATGGTTTGGTGTGTGCCCATTTATGTGGGAGTGTGAGGTATGGGAACCCATATTCCGTTAAAGGATGAGATGGTAAATTGATATAGTGTGAATCAAATGAAGATTCACATGGTAAAGGTGAAGTGATAAGATTAAAAGTTGTATATGTTTAAATTTAATATGTGAAATGGTCTGAAATTCAATTACTAGTCAATATATCGCAATTGATCCGAATATGGGTTCATACTGGATTATGATAACTAGAAGAAAATAGTAATAGGAGTTGAGATGTATTTTTTTAATAGTATGCGTATATGTAGTGAATATTACTCCTGGGATGTTTTGAAATGCTTATATGAATAGCAGAGTTGAGACGAAGTGTTAAAGAGTTGGATGTTTAAAAATATTGGAGATCCCTTTTAAGAGTATGTGTTGTGTATGAGTATAGGAAAGATGCTAATCGGGTTGGAATATCAAAAAACTGGTTTGGATGGATATTGAGTTGTATTTTTCATTGTACGCACATGTTATCACTAAGAGTATGACATATAATGAATATGATTGACATTATATGGAGTCACCAAGAAGTGTGTGTAAGGATAAGATGTTATGTGATACCATAATGGGATACATTAAGGTATTTGTTCAAGTTATTTGAAAGAAACATAACATATAATTGTTAAGATAAGTATTATGGGGTTGGTAGGTATGGCTAAAGTTTTCAGTGGTGATGTTATGTTTAACATCCATGTTACCAAACGGGTAAGGAGAGTGTATTAATAATGTTGCATAAGACTATAACGTTAATAAGAATTGGGGTAAGATTATGGTTGTAAAGTTATTTTGCCAAATAAATGACTCGTTAAAGTCATTGTATGTTTAGTTAAAGAACAATCATACGATACTGAAAGGGGGAACATAATGAGAAGTTAAATTGAGTTCATCGTGCATGACTGCACAATATACAAGAACGTGAATATGAAATCTTGGTTAAGAATAAACATTTAGTGAATGATTGTTCAGTTTCGATATATGAAAAGTAGTGAGGCTATATTTACATTTAGAAATTGTAAGGATGAGATTTAACATACTCTTAAACATCAAAAATGATATCGATAGTAGTTAAAGTCAAACACATGCATTTGGTGTTGAATGGAAGATGAAAATATGTCGTGTAATAAGATAATCTGGTAATATGATATTTATGATTTGAAATATTACACAATGATAAGAATCGACTATAAGAATGAAGGAAGAAAGGTAAAGAATGATACTAGATTTGATAAGAATATTCACTCATTGTGAATATACGATGATACAACTGATAATCTAGTATGTGTGAATTTTTGACATACATATATAAAGGTATGAAGTAATATATGAGTTGGGGATTGGTTATCATTAATAAGAAATCATTAGACGATTATTCTTACGTGTAATGATAAAGAAACTGAAGTTATTATGAAAGAAGATTTGTTGTACATAGAGGAACCGGTTGAAATTCTTGGTCGTAAGGAGAAAGTATTAGGTAATGAAGTTAGTTCCGTAGTTAAAGTGTTCTGGAGGATCCATGTAATTAAATAAGCAACTTGGTAAAGGGAATATGGAATGAGAAAATAGTATCCCCAATTGTTTGATGAGTGAAATTCCTCCTAAATTTCGGGGACGAAATTTTCTAAGAGAGGAAGGTTGTGATGACCCGAATTTGATTATGATAAACCATGTTTAAATCATGCTTACCATATGGGATGGGTATAATGTGTTATTATAACATATAATGTTAAGTTATTATGTGTAGTCTAGTTCTATTTTCATAACTTATGAATATTGAATTAGTCATAAACACAAATTTGTGACGTCTTCGATAGGAATGTTCGAGTTCGGGACTAGTTTTGGCCACTATAATATAATAATTGACTTGAGATGAAAACTATATAGGTGTATATATATGAGTTAAGTTTGTAACATAACAAACGGTGTGTAAAACAGAGGTCCGAGCAAGAAATTATGTTGGAATTACGAAGCAGGGGAAAATCTGTCTATTCGTTAAGTGGTTTTTTTGTCTTATATGTATAGCAAATGGATGAATTTCTTTGGTTGGAGGGGGAGCACGCTTGGACGACTTAAGACCCTTTAAATGTCCTCCTTCTTCAGCCAAACGCAGCCATTAGAGAGTTTGTCATGAAGAGAGAAAAACAGGAAGGTTAAGAAGAGAAAGGCGAGAAAAAGTTGGAGAAAAATCCATAGGAAATTACGAAAACATACCTAAGGTAATTCTAGCCGTAAATCTTGTTATATTCTTGTAATTATTGATTTAAATGATATAAATAATCATTTTTTACTAAACTTCCGTGTTTTTAGGTATACGTATGGATAGATGCGGGTTTAAGCAAAGTTGAACGTGTAAATCATGCGTATTGATTCGATTGGAAACCCTGTGTATTCAAACTCCTCTATCTTTTTGTATATTTATTGGAATTGAATAATTCCAGTTGGATAACAAAATAGACTCATATATGTATAACATACCCTAAAATTATATGAAAATACCAAGAAATGAATCATTGGTGATAGTTTGAAGTTCGGGTATAAAATCTTCCCTAAAGGTGTAAGTATGCATACTAGGTGTTCGATGTTTTGCTTGACATTGCAAATGAACCTTAAAAATTATGATACTTTAATTTTGTATTGTTCAATATTTTTATGGACGTTGTATGAAATATCAAAGGAAGTTATGATGCGAAAAAATTGTGAAAATTCTTCGAAGTTGACTGTACGATAAAAGAGTCTATAGGGCAGATTTGATTTGTAATAAATAAATGGACACATGCTGCTCTAGGAAACTTAAAATGCTGTGTTGTCTTTTATATTGGGAACCTTATATGATAATAATTGGATTACCAAGAATAAATTAAAGAATGTTTGGGATATATTTTGGATATGTTGAATATTTTAAAATGAAATTGAATGAGACTTCATTTATGATAAATGATTAGAATGGGATGATATGATGCTTATGAATTCGGTTAAGGTTAAGTTATTCTTTGGATTGTTAATATCCTTATGATGATACTAATATTTTAAGACTTTATAATGAAAAAGGGGGAAGAAGAACCGGTTGAACAAGTGACAAAAAAAAGGCAAGGGAAAAACACATGAAGTGGCCAAGGTGAGTGTACTCACTATAAAAAGATGTATTATACATAGTTATGGAGATGATTTGAATATCACTCACGGGTAAGATGTATTACACGTGGTTATGGATACGATCTGAATATCACTCGCTGGTAAGATGTATTATACATGGTTACGGATATGATCAGAATAATATTGATTATGAATTTGTTCATTTCGGTTTACCGAAATAGGAGGTTACTCCCCGACCCGGAATGGGGGAGATTTGTCTATTAAAGACAAGGGGTTACTCCTCGACCAGGAATGGGGGGAAATTGTCTATTGCAAATAGGATATGTGAATCATGATTCGGATAAGTTGACCATTCTTTATGAATGAGCCAGAAAAGTACATATTTGGTCATTCTTTATGAATGAGCGGGATAAGTATATAATTGGTAATTCTTTAGGAATGAATCAGATAAGTAATACATAATTATGAATGGATCAGATAAGTATACATAAATTACCATATGGATATGATTTATTGCATTTAATTATATGCAATAGTTTAGTAGTGATGCATTCACTGGGCTATTTTGCTCACGGTTACTATAGTTATGTGTTTCAGGTAACGTGATGTCACTGTAAAATCTAGTAGGTCGGGTTGGGTTATCAAAGGATGCATAAAACCATAATTTTGGTCAAATGATAAAGGGGTAATTTAATCCTACTTATCCTTTAAGCAAGTTTGAATAAGAATAATTATTTTAAAATTGTGAAAGGTTCTTGTTTTATTGCTTCATGTTAATAATTGAAAAAGGGATACTCGGGTTTATGATTTGATTAAGGTAATTATGATTTGACTCTCTTTGACTTTCAATTTTGATTATAAGTAACTGGGTTAGGGTGTGTCATGTAGTAGGTTAGTGGTTGGCGCTTTTGAGGTGTCGAAACAATTTCGCGAAAGGCAAAGTACGCTGGCACATTTATGCGTAATTTTTGGATGTACATTTTTTTGGAGACATTTTAGTGGGTAAATCTAGCTATAATACATGTACTAGGTCATTATTTTTTGTGGATAATTAATGTAGATGGTGGGTATATCCATTTGTGTCCCACTATTTTTTTTATATGGACAAATGACTTGGTTTGATGCGTTTTAGATGTTCATGACTTCAAATAAAAAAAAATTCAAGACTGTTTTTATGTTATTGTAAATTTTGATTTGTGTTTAGATTTATTTGTCAACTATGACATTAATATTGGTTATTAATTTTTTTATTATATGTTTAATTTATGACCTTTATATTAAACCCTCATGTGATGAAATTTTTTATGACCTCTTTAAAATTTTGAAAATTGTTTATCATGACGCTTTTTAAATCAAATATGACATCTTATAGAGTATATTATGACTCTTTTTTTACTAGATATGACACTTTTAAAAAAAAGTCATATATAATCGTTACTTAACATGACACTTATGGGTATTAATTATGACACCCAAACTTGTGACGTTTTTTAATGAAAAATAAAGCGTCAAAAATGCGTTTTATGACCCTTAAAAACGTCATAAAAAGGCTTTTTTTTTCTTGTTGCGGCTTTTTTTTGTTATCTCTTGAGCATAGGTTCATTGTTGGGACACTATTTTGGTGTTGAGCTAAATTCAATGTTTTGCTTTTAGTGTGTATACTGTCTTTCCGTTCCTTCACCACAAAATTTTGCTTGTATTGACCATCTCAGCTTAGCACAGCAGATTTCATTGATAATTAGCAAACATAGAAATTTTACATCCATTTATTCAAACCAAAAAAAATTCACAAGCGTCAGCTCACAATTTTCACATATATATGGTATATATAGATATATATGTAGTGGGTAGCTGTTTCTGCACTTATTGGCTACGGAAGGAAGAAATGATTTCTAACATAAAACCTCCTTCAAAACATGGCATACTTCTGGGTCCAACTACGAGCCATGGAATCATACTTGACCTTATCATTCTTGTACATGTGAGCAATTTCTGGAACCAGCGGGTCATCTGGATTAGGATCAGTCAGCAGTGAACATATTGACAGTAAAACCTGCATTCCAAAATCGAGCATTAATTTTAAGAATAAAACTTGGGACATTATATGAACATCTTTTAAATGTCCAAAAATTAAATGATTTTTGAAGGAGTCGAGTGTAGAGGAGAAGGCACAACCTTGGATATGGTGAGTGCAGGGCTCCATTGGTCCTTGAGTATATCCAAACAGATGTTCCCATTATTGTTTATGTTTGGATGGAAAACCTTGGTCCTAAAGGCAACCTGTCCAACAAAATCACCATGAGTTTCAAATGTGCATGGGATTTACACATTTTTCTATAAGTTTAGTGCACGAGATTCCCTCCACTCTGAGGTTTAGGAGGAATTACATGCATATTTATACAAAGGAGGTCTATTTGGGACGGAAAACTCTACTCAGCCACCATTTGAAGTGCTGTGGCAATCACGGACTAATTTCAGCCCATTAGAAAGTGAAAAGTTGTGGGGCCAAAAACAACCATTGATTGACACATCACCATTTGGTTTCAAATGGTGAGCTCAATAGAACTAATTATTTGGGACGTCCCAAATATCATATTTGTTTTCAAATTGTAACCCAAATATTATTTTTGTTTCCAAATTGTAATGGAGAAAGCAATTGTATATGAACTATAAATAGAAAGTAACTATAATTTAATTGGTTTCTTTAACTTTGTGAATATATTGAGACTAGGAAAGGAGAAATACCAAAACAATTATATAAATAGGTCCACATCGGAAGTCCTCATATATATATGTTATTTTAGTGTGGACAATGAATTTAACCTACCCGGTGTGGTACTAATATCAGAAAAGTTTTTTTTTTTAAACAATATCACTGAAGAATTTGATTGTCTATATATGATATGTGCATATATCCTCTTTACCCCAATTCAATATTCTGAATTTGCTAGTGTCTAGGAATTTCATTCAAAGAGGGGACAAAATAAGTGGATAACCAAGTTCTTTAACTTTTTATTCATTTTTCTTTTTCGGGCTCAATTTGTGATTTTAGTGTAGGAGAATTAATCAAACATTATATATAAAGGGTATTGATAAATGCACCCCTTTTTTCTCCTCAACACCACATAATGCTTAAACCTTAAAAATGATTGTATGTTGTGTTTAGGAATTTGTACTGTAGTGGTATGGGAAAAAAGGGGTATCTTTAGCCCATACACAAATACAAAATTATCAACGAGGTTTAGGTAATGGAAAGATTAAAATTTGCATGTTACTTACCTTGGGAGGTTTGAAAGGATAATCAGGGGGGAAATGGATAGTGACTTGGAAAACACCACCTGAGTAAGGACTGTCACTTGGACCAATGATGGTTGCTTGCCAATGGAACATATCTTGTGCCACAGGCCCTGAAAATTCACAATTATAACCACTAGTTTCAAAACCGCCGCTGAGAGGAGTTAGCAGTGATAAAGAGTATGGGTTTGATGATAGAAAAATGAATTTGACTAAAGGAATGACCGAAAGAAACATGTCTTAAATTTTCCAAATAACCAGTAATTTTAATCGATACCTGCATGGGCGTAGCCATGTGATGGAAAAGGTGGGCACACTCGCCCCTATTAACTTTTGATAAATGACAAATATACTATTATAAAATGGGATCTTTTAGAGGAAAAAAACCCCGTGAACTATGCAACTATTTCTTATGCAAAAATTCAACTGGGCTATGATACTGTTCCATGACCCACTTCAATTTTCTAGTGGCACACATGAAGTCTCTTAAGAAGCACATGCACATATACACTTCGCGGGACATGAAGTAACATATCAGAAATTTTAGACACAGAGACACGAACAAAGGGTGTTAGAGTTGTTTGGTATTACAAAGAAAGAAAGTGGACGTTTTGCAAACACGGGGGCAGGCCAAAAATTAGTAAACTTCCAGAAATTCGGGGGCATCCTCTATTGCCCTCTCTTTATCTCCTCTTTTAAATTTGCGCAAGGAATAAGGATAGTCATTTAACGTGTTTAATTATACAAGATAAATAAGCTTCACCATCCCAAGTCCCAACTACTTAGCTATTAAGGGTGTGATTGATTGCAAAGTTTGATAATAATTGAAAATAATTAATTTTCATGGAAAATAATTTGAGGGAAAAATTTTCAAATATAATAATTATAGATTTGTTTGAGTGCATATCCCAACTTTTATTGCTTTCAAGGTCATTGAAATACAAACAACAAATTGCAGTATATATTTAAAATTGACATCGGAATACGGTGACCATATTTATTGTAATTTTTGAGTGCTATGTGGACAATTGTAATTAAAATTTTACTAAGCAATCCTTTAATCTCCCTCTTTTATTTGCGAACCTTTTGTTTCTCTCTCCCCACATTTACCCTCTCAATGACTCTCTATTTTATGAAACTCCTATCCTCACCCGCCTCTAGCTCTCCCACTTAATAATTGTTATTAATTATGGTCTCTTCACATCATTCTATCTTGCATAGGAAATTTTTCCTCATATCATAAACGTTTCCCATCCCAAACGTTTCGCATCCCTTCTTCATTCCTCTTCTATGTCCTGATATATAAATTGAGGATGAGATATTTTCCATTTAATAACCCACAAACTTCCCAACCAAAAAAAATCAAAATCCCGCCTTCAAAATTGTTTAAGAGATCAGCAGCAATCCAAACAGATCGAAAAAATGGATTTGCGAGTAATGGGTTTGGACGCCCCGCTCTTCCACACCCTACAACACATCCTAACGCTGTCGATGACGACTCTAACAAATCCACCAATGCTCCATCTCACTCATATGTTCGAGACGCCAGGGCCATGGCGGTAACACCTACTGATGTCAAGGAGTTCACAACTTCTTATGCTTTTATCATCGACATGTCTGCCCTCAAATCCGATAATATCAAGGTTTAGGTAGAAGACGACAACGTTGTGGTGATTAGCGGATAGAGTAAGAGGGATGAGGAGAAAGAAGGCGCCAAGTACATGAGGATGGAGAGCAGGGTCGGTACATTCATGAGGAAATTTTCTTTGCCGAAAAATGCAAATACTGATGCCATCACAACTATTTGTCATGAGGGAGTGCTGACGGTGAACGTCGACAAGCTGCTTCCGTCGGAGCCCAAGAAACCTAAGACCATTGATGTCGAGATTGCTTGAGATTAGCAACACCTTGGTTGTTTTTTCCTTTACAATAATGGCAATGGTTTAGTTGAAATAATATGAGGGTTCTCAGTTTTTATGTGTTTGTGATTTACTCTTTTTTATTTTTTTTATTTTTTATTTTTTATCATTTGGGTCTTTGGAGAGAAAATGATGCTTATCTTCTTATATTCTTAACAGAGTGTATAACTAAAATTGATTGAGGAACAACGTAATGACGAGAGAGTTATAATTAAGGTTATATTTTTTTTGTATATTTTAACAATTTCGTTAAAAAACGACTCCGCATCGTGGAATATGCATGCTAGTTGCTTCAAATATGTGATAGGGACTTAAACAAGAAGATGCTTATTTTAATTTGCTACAATAATGACCTTAAGTAGAAAAATTTCTTTTGGGTATCCAACAAATCTTGCTCCATAATCTAATTCCTAAAGTTTAAATCTATTGATATACAGTTAATTTTAGGTTCAATACCAATCCTTTGCTCAAAATCTTTGAATAGTAGTCTACGTGGTTTCGTGTTGTATGTCTGTATGTTTTATGATGTGAATCATTTCATTACATATAAGTATATATAAAGCAAGGTTCTAAAAAACGTGGGACGTGATCGAGGCGTGGAGGGCAAGCCTTGAGTCTCAGAAACCTAGGCAGGGCTTTAGGCGTAAAAAAACGTGAAAAGGCATTTAGTCCTTCTTAATATATTTTAATATTTTTTAACTATAACAAGACTATTAAAATACTAAAATTCTACTTATCATAAAAATATGTCTGAATATTTGCAAATTAAAATGCTATTTGATTATTTTGGACGAGATAATGGTCTGGTTAATAAATAAATTCTTCAAAAGACGATATCGGTTCACTAAAGCATTGTTATTTTTAGAAACAATTGCGCCTTAAGGGTTTTACCAAGAATAAGGCGTAAAAAGCTTAAGGTGGAGCGTTTCTCCGAAACCTCAAGTCTAGGCGTGCCTAGACGAATTTTTTAGAACACTGATATAAATTGACGGTAAAAAAAAAAAGGTACAATTCTGATACCCAGTGTCCATGGTTCATATGGGTGGTCTTTGTAAAAAGTTTATAAACCAATTAAAGGGGGGTTTCGCGTAAAAATAGAATAATGGCATAAGAGCGTGCGTACCTGCACTGCATGAAGCTGGAGGGTCTCTCTGCAAGTCCTTGAGTTCCTTGAGAATTCTCCTGGATGCCATTTCTTAGAAACTCGCTTTCTCTCGAGGATCAGAATTTGTTAATAATCTGGAAACGTAATGGAAGAAATGATCACCCTCTGTTCCCACAATAATACATAGTATGAGGTGAGAACCTATATATATATATATATATATATACACAAGAGAGGGAGAGAAATGGTCCGTTGATTTTTAAAGTGGCAGTGCGCAGGGTATAGAATCTAATTAGAAAGAAAGGAGTCAAGGACCAGCAATCGGTTGTAGTAAATTCTCGTTTGTGGGTGTTGAAAGGTCAGAGAGCAATATTCTCTAAACCCCACTCCCACCTCCCCAGCGCCACTCATGTAGAATCATAAGGACAACGAAAATGAAAGGAAAGCAATTCATTCTTGAAAAGACAACAATTTTAATTTGGCAAGAGAAAATCCTTTATTCCTCTTTTTTGTTTATGTGCTACCTTCAACTTCATCATGGGCATAAATGGATTGTTTCTTCTACTGTCCGCTTGGATTGCTAACATTGAGATAAAAAACCAGGAAAGGATAGATTCTAAAATATTAGAGAATTAAGGCAAAAGTCACGTTGTTTTCTATATTTGAATATTTAGGATAATGTTTTTCAAGTTTATAAATTTAATTCCTATGGTATAATAACATTTATTTGTGTGGGCGCTTTAGAGTTAAGAGTTCATTTTTTTTGTTCGCGCCACGGCACCATTTTTCATCATTTTTATGGTGTTTTTAGTACATGGACTAAATTTATAAAATTATGTGCAGTGTCCTATTTTTATACACTTGGAAAATTATAAGGACCTTTCCTCAAAACCCCCTTTAAACATATAATATCTCCGCCTGTAAAAAAACTTATTTGGATATGGTAAGAGAATAAAATTTACACTTATCACTAATTTTTCAGCCCATGCCATGTGCGAACATCGTTTAGTTATAGATATTCTTCCCGTGAGAATAATATTCAAAATTCTTAAAATAAAATTAAATTGTATTTAAATTATGAATGAATACTTAATTATAATCTAAAATGACTAACATAATTGATCATTACATATTCTGTATAAAATATAAAAGCACAAATTACAAAATATGTGTACAACAATCTCAAGTCATTATAGAATCTCAAATTATATACTAGGAATTTTCTCTCTCTAAACCGTCTTTTTTCTTTAACCAACTTTCCCATTCTTTCATCGTGTCCTTTTCGATCTTGATTGATCTTCCATGGCAATATGAGAAGATCATCTAGGGTTGGAGGACCACCACTATACCAAAATGGGTAAATTGGCACCCTTTCAGCGCTTAGCCTTGTCACGGTCAATGACGGTGACAACAAACACGCGTTTTGTGTCACGGTCATTGACCGTGACAACGCCGTGAAAAATTATTGTCACGGTCAATGACTATAACATGACCGTGACAAATGTAGCAGTAAAAAAACCATTTCCCTTCTTTTTTCCCCCGTCGTTTCTTCCCCCATTTTCTCTCTCTCTCTCTCTCTCTCTCTCTCTCTCTCTCCCATTTATATATATATGATTGTGTGTATATATATGTGTGTGTGTATATGTGCGTGTGTGTGTGTGTATATGTGTGTGTGAGTGTGTGGTGGGTGGGGGTGGGGCAGGGTGGGGGGGGCATGGGGCAGGGGAGGGGTGGGGAGGGGTGGGGGTGTTTATATATATATTAGGCATGGCAATTCGGGTTAGTCGTGTCATTTTCGAGTCGCGTTGATTTTTATTATAGTATAAGTTTTGGGTACTCCTAAATCTATACAAGTTAATCCGGTCATTTCGGGTTATTGCCATAAACGGGTTATCGGGTCAAAAATTGTCAGCTCTAATATATATATATATATATATATATATATATATATATATATATATATATATACTAGTATGAAGGCCACGTGATGCGTGGCCGAATTTAACTAAATTGTATTATTTTGTTGTTCTGACCTATTTAACACAATATATTCTACGAATGAAATTGCAAAATTTGATGATTAATTAATCGTAACAAATAAAATTCATGCACATCAAATAGAATCCCTAAAACATAATAACAAAAAAACATATACGCATTTATCTATGTATATATTAAACTGTTGGAATAAAATGTCTGCATATATTAACCTAGAATGGAATCAAATATAAAAGGTCTCTTACCTTGGAATTAAATGTAAGAGGTACATTACCTCATCAGCAATGAAGAGGTTGGCTTTTGTGTCTGGTACATTACCTCTACAGTTTTTATATAGTTATATAGATTATTTTGTGGGGGGGGGGGGGGGGGGGGGGGGGAGTGTTTATACATCCAACTCTCGAGTGTGTTTTACCATTGAGTCATGATGAGATAGTTGATCGATTACTTGGCATAAAATTGAGGCATACTAGAGTTTGTGAGGAACCAAAGACAAGTATATTAAACACACACACACACATACAATAATAATACACACCGACTTGGATTTAGGCTACCGTTGGGTAAAACCGGAGTCTAGGTATTAAGAAATATAAGGTAATTAACAAATTTAAAGCATTTTATAAGAAATATAAGGTAATTAACAAAATTTTCATTTATGGAAAAGACTTTCACTTTAAGGAAATTAATTAATTAGCAATATTTACTTAGGAAAAATTCCATTAAATCCAACAATACTAATAATAAGGAAATATACCATGCAATTCCTGTATTACTACAATAAATGGGCCATGACGCGAATAATTTTTTTTTTCAAAATGCCATAAATTTTGTGTGTGGTGGGTGGGGTGGGGGTAGGGGGTGGCACGGTCATTGATCGTGACAAATATAATTGTCACGGGCTTGGCACGGTCATTGATCGTGACAATACTTATAAATGACCGTGACAATACTTGTAAATATTGTGCGTGTGTGTGTATGTGTATATGTGTGTGTGTGTGCATGTGTGGTGGGTGAGGGTGGGGGTGGGGCAGGGCAGGGCAGGGTGGGGGTGGGGCATGGGGCAGGGTAGGGTTGGGGAGGGGTGGGGGGGTGTTTATATGTCCTCAAACACAATTTTTAAAATGTGTGTGCGCGTGTGTGGTGGGTGGGGGGCGGGAAGGGGGGGTAGGTGGGCAGGGTGGGGGGGGGGGGCTATTTGTGGTGGGTGGGGTGTGGGGATGTTTCACTCTTGTACATATTAACAATAACAATTCATTTTTATTTGTAGTAATTGTACATATTTGCATGTCTTCTTTTAATTCATTTTGATATGTACTAATAACATTTTTTTATAGCAAATGTCTCCTTCAGGTATTAAGGCGAGGATGATGATGCTGGTTATGATGATGTCATCTGGGCTCGGTGGTAGCGGAGGCGACGAGGGATCCTCGGCCCCAAGTGTCTCCAAATATGGCAAATAGGGGATGCCCATCGAGAACAAGTCGGGGCTATTAGCGAGATCCCTCGAGCTGGTAAAGACGATCATCGACCCGGGGTACATTAGTTGGAAGGAGGTGCCATATAAGCTCAAGTTAGCTGTTTGGGTGGCACTACAGGTAATATATTTATATTGATATGAATATTTTAATTTCAGTTTCAATTTCATTTTCATTTTCATTTTATATTTATATTTATATTTATTCGCAACTAACATTGTATTTGTTGGACAGTAACAATTCAACCTGGATCCAAAGCTACGCGATTCCGTCTTAGAGCAGTTGAGGGAGCAACACAAGACGTGGAAGAAAAATATGCGGACCCGGTACTTTGGGAAGATACAAGAGTCCATTATCCAATGGCGTGAATCCGTCCCTCCGAAGGAGCCGATCTCATTGGCACAATGGCAAAGGTTCGTTGACAATGAGATCGGAGAGCGACAATTGGCATCTCGCTAATCGGAAAGGAAAAACCGGGCAAAAAAGACGGACGTGCACTACTCCGGTTGGACGTCTTACGCCGAGGTGGAGCATAGGATGATGGTAAGATTTAATTTTTCTATAACTACATAAAATATATTATTCTGCATTATTTTACTTTATGGGGCCGATACTAATTTTACTTTGTTTTATTTCAGGGGATAGGGAGTGGCCCTGGGGGTAGGCCACATAGGCTCGATACTTATGTGGCTCTTCGGACGAAGAAGGGTAAGGACAAGGAGGTGTCCCCAAGCGTCGTGGCCACGATTGTAAGTAATTCGACAGTTAACTTTTGTTAATTACGTTATAATTTTTTAATTTACTTATTTTACTAATCATGTGCTTTTTGTCATTTCAGGCAAAGCTTAAGAAAGTGCATGAGTCGCAGTCTGATGCCGACAAGGCATCTTTGTCCACAGACGCACTCAGCCAAGTGCTTGGCTCTGATCGCAAGGGGAGGACAAGGGGGGTGAGTTCGCGGATGGCCAAATCTAGGATCATCGGATTGGAGACGAGAGACACCGGGTTGGCTCGAACGGTGGATTCACATGACGCGAAGATGTCCCATTTGGAGGCGACGGTCCAGGATATGTACTCATTCGTGAAGCGTTCGTTGGGCAAAAACCGTAAGGGTAAAGGAAGGAGAATGCGGTGCGGGAGGAGGTGCGGGAGAAGGAGGTGTGGGAGGAGGAGGACGAGGATGTGGACCTCGCTGCTTCATCGCCGAGTCGTGCGGACTTTGATGATCCACTTTCCTATTTGGCTCCCTTCAACAAACTGATGTCGACACTTGGTTGGTCGAGCGTGTTTATACTGGACATATTTGATGGCCAGCGGATAGAGCGGGGGTTGAGGGACCCGAATATTGTCCAGGGTGCACTAGTTCATGAACGTGAGCTTCAAGACATCAAGTCCAAGATGCTCATCACGAATGTGATGCCCGGGAAGGAGAACTCCCAATTGTGGTTGTGCGAACAATGCGGCACGACGTATATTAGTGGATGTATTAATTCGTATATCGTGTGGCCTACTAACCTCCTCGGCATTAACCATACCCCATACATTTAGTGACATTGATTTAAGTTTGAATTGAATTGTTTTAAATTATTACATTTGAATTATTTTTGAATTATATGGTGATGTATATTCTCTCTATTTTGAATCTATATTTACATTATCTCTATTTTATTTGGACATATGATGACAGGTACAACGATGCTATAACAGGTACAAATATACTGATGGGCAGTGGCACTGGCCATACTGCCCAACATATTTTTTTTCAATTCTGCTCAGAATTATCACGGTCAATGACCGTGACAATTTTTTAAATAATGACACGGGATTGTCACGGTCCTTAACCGTGACAAATCTTATCACGATCAAGGCCCTTGACAATTCTAACGAACTTGTCATGGTCAATGATCGTAACAATTCCGTGACAAAAAAATTTGTCACCCCCAGAATTGTCACAGTCATTGACCTTGACAAGTCCAACTTGTCAAGGTCAATGACCATGACAATTCGGCAGATTTGGTGTAGTGCACCGGGGGATTCTTTTGCTAACGAATTCACAGGGAATGAGTGGAATTTAACGAGAAAAAAAGAAGTTCATAGGATGGATGAGAAATTTCAAATTCCTATTGCGGCTAATCATCGATTGAATATTGAGAAGAATGGAAGCACGATCAATAATGAGAAGGCGATAAAACTTTCATATGAAGAATTGATGATCCTTAACAAAACCATTGAACCTACTGTTGTTCAACAAACAAGAGAAGATTAATTGTGTAAGAAAATTGTATAGGAGAAGGAGTAATTATAGAGAATTTGAAGAAGAGTAATGAAATTTACCAGAATTTCAATACTGGAAACCCTAATTCTGCAAAGGCTGTTATCAGATCTGAAGAAAGAGTTCACCGTGAGGGGAAGGAACTAATCCTGGGAATGGTTGTGGAAAATGATGATCAATTTCCCATTCTATATGACACTTTTAGTAAATCCCCTAAAAGTAAGCTGCAAAACAAAATTAATAAGTCAGTTGAAGGAAATAGCACCAAATCTTGGGCAAAAGTTGTTGTTGCTAATAGAGATATGAATTAGGTAACAAATTGCAATTTATTCCAACAAGTAAAGATGAAGAAGGCAATTCTTGTGTTAAAATTGAGCCAGATGAGGTGGAAGATGAAATCAATAGGTGGAGGAATGCAGTGGTGGTATATGTCTTTGGAACTGATGTGCCATATGAAGCTATGAGGGGATATGTGATGAGAAAATGGAATAAATTTGGGAATTCAAAGATTTTCATGCTCAAAACAGGTGTGTTTGTTGTTGCTTTTGAACAAATGGAGGCTAAAATGCAAGTAATGGAATCAGGACCTTGGTCCTTTGATAATAAACCTCTAATTGTTAAACCCTGGAATACTGGGTAAGTCTGAAAAAGGAAGGTATGGTGAAATTGCCAATTTGGATTAGATTTCCTAATCTCAAATTACACTTATGGTCTGATAAAGTCCTAAGTAAGCTCGCTAGTATGATTGGGAAACCACTTTTTACTAATAAAATGATCGCTAAAAGGGAAAGGCTCACCTATGCTAGGGTATGTGTGGAGATTGACTTATGGAGTTCTTTACCTCGATATATAGTTGTTCATGATCATGAAGGTAATGTTATGAAACAAAAGGTGGAGTATGAATGGGTTCCTACCAGGTGCACAATATGTAAAATATTTGGGCACAAGGATGAAAATTGTAAGACTACTAAACAAATTGTACAAACTTGGAAGAAAGTAGAAGATAAGGCTGAAGGTTAGAATAAGCCAATTACAAGATATTCAAATTGATAAGGAATCAGTTGGAAAAGAAGTCCAAGCTCTAGTCCAGAAATCAACACAAGATACAATTCATACTGTTATGCACTCAAAAGTTCAAATAGTAGATCATTTACAAGGCAAAGCAATTCATATAGATGATCATGTATCAACTCTAATTCAATCAGAAGATCAGAAGTTTAATATTGGGAGTAACAAATCAAATCATGCAGAAAGCAGTAATAACACGAGTCGAGAAGATATTACTATGGGCAATGTGTTTGAAGTGTTGGACAATCTTGAAGCTAAAAATGCAGTAACGTGTGAAGAATATATGGAAGGTGAAATTAGTGAAAAAGGTAAAGTCATAGTTATCCAAAATAGCAGCACAAAAGGCAAGAATAACAGTTTTGCTAACAATAAAGGGAAGAAAAGAGGGGGGGAAAGGCAACAATAAAGGAAGACCATGATAAAGTTTGCCATTTGGAATATTAGGGGTTATAATGCCCCTCATAAACAAAGGGAGATTCAAAAGTATATTATAGACAATAATATCAATCTTTTATGTCCAGTTGAAATCAAAGTGAGGAGAAATAACATTAATGGAGTGAATGAGGGATGCTTTCATAACTGGAGTTTAATTCATAATACTCCTATAAATGGGCCTGGTAAGGTGTGGATTGCTTGGGATCCTAATACGTTTGAAATTGAAGAATTATCCAGTGTGAAGCAAGTTGTCACAGCTAGAGTTAAATTCAAAAATCAATGTAAGTCTTTCATTTTCACTGGTGTTTATGGAGATAATAAAGGGAGCCTAGAAATGATCTATGGAGATATTTGAAGAATGTAGGGCGTACTTTTGGGGGTGATCCTTGGGTTATTGGGGGTGATTTTAATGTGGTTAGGAAAAGTAATGAGAGAATAGGTGGCAATGGCGTGGATTGGGATGAAATCGGAGATTTCAATGAGTGTATTGATAGCATTTTGGTTGAGGATCTTCCTAGGAGAGGTAGTTGGTTTACTTGGAGCAATGGTAGACAAGGAGATGCAAACATCCAAAGTAGAATTCTGCATAATGAAGTTTGGTTGGATACATTCATGGATGTTGAAGTTCAGGTTGACCTCCCTGGTATTTCTGATCATACTCGCCTTGTGTTGGGGTTTCAAATGGAGAAAGAAAAAATTAATAGACCATTTAAATTTTTTAATTTTTGGATGAATCATAATTCTTTTAAAAAAATTCTCAGGAGGGGTTGGGGAACTTATATTGAGGGGAATCCTATGTTTGTTGTATCTAAGAGACTGAAACTTATGAAAAAGGAATTCAGGGAGTTAAATAAAAGCTATTATTCCAAAATTTCCTTTAAATTGAATGCTAAGAAGATTTAATTTATGATAATTCAGGAAGGGCTTATTAGAAAAATGGGGATGAGATTATACTTAGTGCAAAAAAGAAATGTGAAAAGGAATATCTTGAGTTAAGGGATGCTGAAGAGGAGTTTTGTAGGTAAAAATCCAAAGTTAATTGGCTCGATCTTGGGGATAAAAATACTGCTTTTTTCACAAGAAGGTTAGATGTCATATGAGAAAATGAATGACAGGGCCAAACTTAGAACTATAAGGAAGAGGTGGATAAATGATGATCAGAGGCTTATTCTTCAGAGTCCTATTTCTAAATAAGAGATTAAGCAGTCTTTATTTAGTATCAATTCTAATAAAGGACCTGGGCCTGATTGTTATAATGCGGATTTTTTTCAGAATAAATGGTATATTGTTGGAGAGGATCTTAGTAAGGGTGTTTTGCATTTCTTTAATAAAGGTAGAATGCTTAAGGAATGGAATAGCACTATTATAAGCCTAGTCCCTAAGGTTCCTAACCCTAGTTCCATGAAGAATTTAGACCCGTTTCTTATTGTAATACCACCTACAAAATCATTTCTAAAGTTCTTGTTAATAGATTGGGGAGAATTATGCCTAAGATTATCAACAACAGATAATCTGCTTTCATTGAGGGGAGAAATATTACTGAAAATGTCTTACTTATGCAGGAAGTAGTGAGGGGGTATCATAAAAATAATTGGCTACTTAGATGTGCAATGAAGATTGATCTAATGAAGGCCTATGACTCTATTAATTGGGGATTTATAGTGGATGTTCTTAATGCTATGGATTTTCCTGATCTCTTTATTCATTGGATCGAAGAGTGTATTATGACTACCATTTTTTTTTTGTTATATTTATGGGGGAATTAATGGTATTTTTAAGGGAACATATGGTCTCAGACAAGGGAACCCTTTATCGCCCTACCTTTTCCTCATTATTATGGAAGCATTTTCCTGGTTACTTGATGATTACATTTCTAGAGGAGCATTCAATTTTCATCTTACTTGTGAGGGCTTAAATTTATCCCATGTGATGTTTGCTGATGATCTGTTCATTTTAGCAAAAGATGATCAATGTTCTTTGGAAGTTGCTGATAAAGTCTTAAAGGAGTTCAAATTGATGTCTGGTTTTAGTGTTAGCTACCCTAAATGTGAAATATTCTTTGCTGGTATTTCTAATGAGGAGAAGAATAGACTAGCAGATCTGATGGGGATGAGAGAGGGAGAATTACCTGTTAAATACCTTGGAGTTCCTTTAATTTTAACTAGACTAAAGAATCAAGATTGCAAAATCATAGTGGAGAAGATTATTAGTAAAGTCAAGACAATTTAATTAAAGGAATTACCAATTGGCCATTTAAGTTCTTAGGAGTATTCAAGTATACTGGATCAGTATTTTCATTATTCCCAAAAAAATTATTAAAGAGATAGATACAGTTATTAGAAGATTTATATGGTCTGGTGTTGATTTAAAGAATAATGGCGCTAAGTAGCTTGGGAGGATTTATGTTACCCTAAAGATGAAGGGGTTTGGGGATAAAGAACTTAGTGGTCTGGAATAAGGCTTGAATGATGAAGCATATTTGGGATATTGCTAGGAAGAAAGATACCTTATGGGTGAAATGGATTCATAATGTGGTTATTAAACAAGAATCTCTATGGACAGTTAACCTAGCAGCAGATGTTTCTTGGTCTTAGAGGAAGTTATGGAAATTAAGGGATAAAGCAAAGAACTTCATAAAATATCATATTGGGAATGGAGTTAACACTCATTTTTGGATAGACAACTGGCATGAAAATGGATCTCTTACTAAATTCTATGATGACAGAATAATCTATGATCCTGCTAGTTCCAAGTTAGCTAAGGCTGCTGATTTTATTGTTATTAATGGCTGGAACTTTCCTAGATTGGTGTCTAATGAATTGTTGGATATGTCTAGAACTAGGGTGATTCCTACAAGTAATAGTGAAGACTGGGTTATGTGGGAGTTTTCAAAAAATAGTAGATTTAATTGCAAGGATACCTATGAGGAAATTAGGATAAAAAAGAGTCATGTTCAGTGGGCTAAAACTATTTGGTTCTCGAAAAGGATTCCTAGGCATGCCTTCATTATGTGGCTTACTTGCCTTGATAGACAGAGGACTAAAGACAAACTAGCTAAATGGGGCATTATCAGTAATGATCAGTGTGTGCTGTGTGACATGGACAAAGAAACCGGAGACCGTTCATTTTTTAGGTGTGAAGCTACCAAGAAGATTTAGGGTGAGGTATTGACGCTTAGTAGGGAGAACAGGAACATTAAAAGTTTTGAGGAAGAAGTGAAAATTCTCAATCACAATAGGAGTGATTTTAAAAGCCTTATCCTAAAAATATGTATGGCCATAACTGTCTATTCTATTTGGAAAATCAGGAATGAGATAATCTTTAAAAATTTCAAGCTTTATAATGGGTGTATTTTCTCAAAAATTAGGAAATTAGCGTATGATTGTACATATAAATGGAGAAAGATGAAGAGAAGTGATGAAAAATCTAAAATTTGTAGAAATTGGGGAATAACTGAGAGGTTTTTTTTATTAAAAGAACTTAGCTTATTGGAAGTATCCCTAATCACATCGTGGTTTTCTTGGTCTTGCATGTCTTCTGTAGTATTCTGATTCATTAAGCTTCTTAGAGATCTATTCTTATGGGGTCATCCTATGAGAGGTATGTGTCTGTATATTTAGTTCTGATCGGATGTGTTTCTGGGGCTACTGTGGAGGTATTGCATGTTGATGGTTTATGTGGATTTGAATTCAACATTGTCTCATCGGCTCTTTCTTAGATCATTCCATGTTTCTTTCCTTTTGGGTGTGGTCGTAAGGATTGGTTGATATGGATTGGTTTGACTTGAAGTTTAACTCTTGGTGTTGGTTGAAGATGTAGGATGGAGTTTTTCTCTGTAGATGGTTCAAAATTACATCTTTGGAGTTTAGTTCATCAGAGAGTGGTTTGTTGCAAATGGGTTTCTTCGGAGATGGTTTCAATTTGGTTATGATAGTGAGTTTGGTAATTGCCTGCTCCATTGGTGCTTACATGTGTATTATTCCAGACTGTTCTATAACATTTTACTGTGTTTGAGAGTCTCCTTGTTTTGGGTTGAAGGTTTTTGGTCTAGTGGTTTGTGGTCTGATTGGTTTTTGTTTTGGGCCTGTGAGCCTTAGCTGGCAGCGTGTTTCCTGTTGGTTTGGGTTTATTCTGTTGTAGTGTTTTTCCTTTTGGCATGTGTTGGTTTTCTTGTATATTTTGGGCTTTGCCTATTTTAATTAATATCACATTTCATAAAAAAAGAATCTCAAATTTATTTATTGTCAATACCAATCAATTAAATAATGACTATATAACCAAAGAAAAACCAAGAAAACTCCATACATATGCATAACTTGAGTGGTAAAAAGTGTAACACACTAAGGAATAAATAAATTCCATGATTGGAGAAGAAGAGACGTTATAAATGTTATAGGAAAAAAATTATTTTCAGATTAAATTCGTAAATATGTTGTACTGGAGTGGGAAAAATGCAAAAGACAAAAGAATATATGAAGTTCAAAAAATTAATGGTGTAGTTGACTGAAAAAATTGTAAGAGACTAAATAATAAATGAAGTTAAAAAAAATAAATAGGATGGCACGTATCAAATGCTCCGTTAAAGAGAGAATTATATAGTTATTATAGTATATTATAGTATACTAGTGTGTAACTCGCACGATGCGCAGGCAACACACAGTTAATTAAATAAAATATAAATATGTTTAAACATATAAGCGAGCCACATGTTTCAAACCCAACTTTTTTAAAGAAATTGAATATGATGAAAAAATCTTCGATAATTTGTTAGCTTATGAATTCTTAAGCCATCTCATCATCATTTAAAATTTCAAAATCCTTTTACCTACAACAACCATATAAAGTGTTAGGCAATAATAAACATTCTCGAGGATAAAAATGATTAAACATTTACATTATAAACCAAAACACGTTGCATACATATATGTGTAAGATGGGTGAAAATGGAAGGATAATAGTAGTTCATACATTTTGTATAAAATATGAAGACCTTAAGCACCTATGTGTGGATGAAAAGAGACTAAATTAAAAATATTAAGGGGATGATATAGATCTATAAATTATATTTTAAATCCCTTCAAGACCAAAAAAACTCGAGTGAGAATTACGAGATTACTAAAATTTGAAATCCCCAAATATGAGAAATAAAATATTTACTAATAAATAAACTCAAAATAGTTAACAAAATTCACCTCACAATCACATATCTTTCGTTAGAAACCAAAAAAAAACTATACCCCCAAATCTAAACAACTTTCAATTCTCAAATTACACACAAAGCTTTAAAATAAAATCAATATACTAATTGTTTTTGGGATGAACGATCCAACCGAGACGAGAATTCTTGCTCATTGCTTGATGAATATATAGTATTACAAAAATTCAAACTTCACACATTAACACATAACCATACTAACACACATAAACAAAGTCCATCTATGATAAAATCCTATAGAGAAAAATTAAATGAAAAAGTTACACTCTATTTTTAAAAGTCATCTAATGTGGTGTGTTAGGCACCGACAACTACTACACCATTGGCAAACAAATCGGACACCGAATTAGCTCTGAACCCACCACGACTCGTGGCCTCGTTGCCTGCGGCACCGGTGTAAGCGTACAAATCATTGCCAACAAATTCCCCAGTGTCTATGCCGCCACCTGCCTCTCTCCCTTCGATGCCCCAACCACCGCTATAGAAATCCTCAACACCCCTTTTAAATCCCCTTGCTCCGCTTCCAATTTTACCCCTAGGCCTCCAGAACTTGAATCGTTCCTCGATAAATCCCTCCCCGCAATGTCCAAAATCTGATCAACCAACTCATTATCTTTTTCTTATTATTAGATATGTGATGTAGCCAAGGGGCGATATTAAACTATTATTGTAAACTTCAACTATAATCTTAAAATTAGAATAATAATATTTTTCAATTTAAAATTTGAGATATTGAAGTAAAAAATTATTTTAATTTCAATTCCAAGGCAATAAATTAGGTTTTCATGCACAATCATGTAGTTCAAAGGTTTCTTGCAATTTACCCACCCCTTGAACAATGACATATTAAGCCTAAACAAAGTAATACCAACCCAAAGAGCTCAAAATTCAGTTACAACAATGGGTCAATAAAAAATTCAAATTGAAAATTTATAAAAAGTAAACACATACAAATTTAATCTTTACACATAAAAGTATCAAATATATTAATACCTCAAACCGTAGAGGTGTATTTGGATTGTCTAAAATGAAGTAATTTTTGTATCCTCGTTGTCAATAACTTCAATCATAACCTTAGAGGAGTATTTGGATTGTCTAAAATGAAGTTATTTTTCTTATCCTCACTTTCAATAACTTCAATCACATCAATAAAAGAATGCTCAGCCTCGGTTCATAAACATCATTAAGCGAAATACCTAGAGTTGAACATCTGAAAGTACAAAATAGAGAAGATTAAAATTTTATAACTCTACCTGATAGAAACCGACAGAACCAAACCCCAGGCTAAGATTCAATTGTCCAATTGAAATCCCATTTAAAACACCAAATGCCATAACAACTTGTCAATCAAAAGGTTTGTGTTCAAACAATTTCAACTATGAATTAGAACCTAATGAAAAGAAAAAGAGACAAAAGAGGGAGAGAGAATGAGAAAAGGAAGCAGAGGGACCATAACAGGTAGAAAACTATACTGGGCCTTGGGACTCTTGAATGAACAAATGTGTGTGGGAAGTTTTGAGGTTTGTTCTCTATTTGGTTTTGATGCATCTTATATAACAGGATATAGAAATGGGTTTGTGGGGAGAAAGAAAGCGAAGGATAATGGTTTGGGATCTTAGGTTTTTAAGGAGTTAGCTTCACAGAAAAATCCTTTGGGATGTGAAGAGTTGTAAGGGAGAGAAAGTGAATTGGCATTAATTGAGAAAAGGAATATGCATAGGGAGCTTATGTGATAGAGACGAAATGTGAGGGAGCGAGGGTTAAAATGAATTGACACGTGGATAGTCTTTATTTTGTGGCTCTTAAATGCTTGTATAGCATTTTAGAGTATTATAGAGATATGATATTATATATAATGTAATGCGGTGATTCTCATTCATGTCACTATAAACCATGTATTTAAAAAACACAAGTATATATTTACTCTTTACTAAAATTAGTAACCAAACATTAAACTTGCTCGAAGAAAAAAATTAAATTACTCTTTTATCCCTTCTTGTCGGAATCATTTATTAAAAGTATTGATTCATTAATAAATTTTTATCTTCTCCATTCAAATGATATTCATCACATATAATGTTTGCCTTATATTATTATTAATATTGATGCATAAGTGTCTTTTACCCTAAAAAGTAGAGCTCGCCTTACACACGGACAGAGGCGCAAGGCATGGGATAGGCAGCTTGCCTAGGGGCTAGGAGGCAAGAAAGTGGACCAAGTGAAAAATCCTCATCGTTATAAAAAAAATGCCCAATTTTACATAGAAATCACACAGTACTATAGTTGTGTGTGTGTGTGTGTATCATATATGTATATATCATATGTGTATATAATATGTATGAATGTTGCTTTGTATATATTCAACGATTACAATAACATTTTTTCCCTAAAATTTTTAAATGCTACTGAGATTTATATCTACAGTAGCACTACTTTTTTCTCTGTGTAATATTCATATTTTTTGTTTCAAGAATCAAAGATGAATCGTACAAAATATTTTTGTGTGGGATGCTTTTATTTTTTGTCCTAGTGTTAGTAATTTTTATTTATGTATGTCATTTCAAAGAAATGTTAGTAATGTTAAGAGTGTATTGTATATCATTTTGAATATAATATGATAATTACAAATTATTATGATTAATTAGTTTATTAGTATTTTATATATATACTTTGTTTGTTTAAAAATAAATAAAAAATGCCTAGGCCTACGCGTTTATCCCACATTCGCCACACTCCTCACGCTTTTTAGAACCTTGCACATGAAAGATCATACTATCGTTCCTCATAGAATATAGGTTCACATACTTAGATGGGTTAGACACACCAATAGTAGTGTTGTAACAAAATATTTTAATAAATACGTCTCAATTATAGTAAAAAGGTATAGTTTCACTATTGTGCTAATACACTTTGTGTGTATTAAACATGATAATTTTCGTATTGTTATCTTTATAGTAAGCATTACGATAAAGGAACCCGTCATTTTTCTTTCCACCACCACATGGTTCTTTAAAATAAATTATACAATGTGTGGTACTTTGGTGGAGGAGACAGAAGTGATGGGCGTTTATCACTACCACTAGACTGATTATGTAAGAAAATTCACATTGCATGGCCATTATGTGTGCTTAATTTGGATATAATTAATGGACACGTGCATTTGTTATTCGTTACTTTCATATATTAGGTGAGATTCATTCGATAATGTTAGTAAATTGGAAATGGTGATTATTATATGATGAAAGTTAATTATGGATGGAATCCATGCCTTAACATAAATATTGATGATACCCCCCAGATGTAGCTTATAAAATTTTATTCTGTAAAACCTAACCAGTGAATTTAATTATTCGTTATATCAAATAAGTTAAGTGGATAATTATAAGTAGTTGATTAAATATATTTTTTATAATTAAATTTAATCAACGGATATCTATAATCTTGACATGGGGAGATTATTAAGTACTTAATAATAAGGAACTCAATATTGTTGGGGGGGGGGGTATCTGAACTATTCGATTTGATCATAATAGGCGACACATGTCTGGAAATCCTGTTATATAATCATATCCTGAAGATAAGAAAAAAAGAGGATCCAATCAGTGAGTATCTTAGGCTTGTATCTATTTGATTAAATCATAACTGCATCCAAAAGGTTCTAGATTCGTAGACGACTCGTTCTCTTTCTGATCCCTATAGATGTAACCCTCGCCCCTGGTAAATGAGGCATGTAATTCTTGTTATTGCAAATTAATCAATGCGAAGAAAGAAACACCCTGTGGACATAGGCATATTGTCGAATCACGTATACAATGTGTTGGGAGATTGTGTGATTCCTATTTACTGTTCGACTTTATTTGTTTAGAAATAATCTAAGTAGGATTTTACTACCTACAATTGGCATTTTCCGTGAGAATGATTCTCCCTTTATCAACAAATTAGATCCAAAGAGTAATTATATCTCATCCACGCAATGCATTTTTGTCATTTAACGATAAACGTCAAGATGGACGAAACGGGCCTCTAGCGCTTAGGGTTTGGTCTAATGTCCATCCTAAATCATGCTATTGTCCTCAAGAATAACAAACTATGGATAACGATTCATAGCTAAATTACACCCGAATTTCACGACTTGTGGATGCCTATGAATGGTGACTACATCAATAGGATGAGGCTACACTCAAAAAAAAGAAAATGTACGTTTGCAACTTCGTCTAGAAAGAACGGAGCAAGAGTTTCAGGGGGACATGCACAAATGTCACACTCGATTATCTATCCCTCAGACGAGCAAAACTCACTGTTGAGGAAAGAGTTGGCATCGCGATGAATAACACTCCAGGCATAGGAGTCCTCCAGGGAGGAGTACACCATAAGAAAGATCTTCACGACTTAATTCAATTGGAGATGAACAAGCATCCTGCACACACTACAAAAAAATGCTTTTTGAGACGATCGCCGTATCAAAAACCTTTTGTGATTCCATTTGAGACGGTAAAGAGGCATCATATTAGACCCCCATTTTAAAAGCTTTTTGAGATAACAACAGCCATCTCAAAAAAAAATTGAGACGGGAAATACGCCGTCTCAAAGGTCATTGCTTATAGGAGCCTTTTAAGACGGCGAAAAAATCGTCTTTTGAAGTTATTTTTAGAGACATGTATTCCGTCTTAAAAGAGTTTCTTTAGATGGTAACTTAATCGTCTCAAAAGGTTCTATTTTATGGAATCCTTTTGAGGCGGCAAAGAAGCTATCTTTAATAATTTTTATGCCAAAATTAAAATTCCATCCATTCCATAATATTCTCAATATACTTTTAAACAACAACTCTTGAAAATAACTTATGAAATATTTGACATCCCATTTCAACAAATGTCACATAAAATTTTCCATTAAACTAAAATTAGAGTCCATACAAAGATAAAATAGACAATTTCAACATTGTGCCCACTAAACTTATTATCTCTGTAAAATTTCACTTGTCTCATTCGAAAAAATATAAAAAAAACCAGATATTCCTAACATAAAATAATGTAAGAAAAGTAAACTCGCAATCTTGAAGCATATAACCTCCATCAAAACGTGTCTTGCATTGTCCACAAAATATTTTGACTTGCAATAAAATTTATTTAGTGTTAGTTGTCATAAACAAAGAAGTAATCTTTTTTAATAGTTCCTGTTTATGAAAATCTTTAAAAACCTTATCAAATTTGAATATCTTCGTATTATTTACTTTTAAACACTTAATATTTTTTTAAAGAATTCAGCATAGTCTCCTTTGTTTATCCATAAAAACTAACCTGGTTAAATATAAAATTTAACTAAAAAAACAACGATAGAAATAGCCACAACATTATAAACAACTAAGAGTGGAATAGTCACAACATATATCCTACCTAACACTCCATCACATATATATATATATATATAAAGATAAAATAAATATGTGTTATTACTAGGTCAAGATGGGCCATTGAGGTAATGGAAGCATTATTAGGGATAATAGCCTGAAACAAACTCTACATTTCACTTCTCATGTCAGCTTTTATCTGTACTATTGCTTGTTGCTTGTTGGTGGCAAAATTCTAATTATTCGAGCTCGTGTAAATGTTGAGCATCTCAATCTTCAGCGTCTTGTCTATGTCTAGCCTCTCAATCTTAAGCGTCTTTCTATAACCATGCCCTTCTTGTCATATATGAGATAGATAAGTGTGTAACAATCGATCATATGCAATTTTCCAAGAATATTGATACATACATTATATTGGCATGCATAAGTGAAGTCATATATGAGATAGGTAAATGTGTTTTGGTACTCACGTTGTTTAAAATTATTGCTTGCCACACTAGGTTTGACATGCCGCTTAATAATATTGAGTATGAAATTGGTGCTTGCCAAATCATCCCCTACACGAAAGAGAAAAAATATTAATGAACCATCTACAATTCGTAATCATATCCTTCCAGTGGAGTTTGAAATCGTAGTGAGTTCTACAACTCAAAAACCATACCTTATCTCACTTCTTTTCATTCCATTTTGTACATAAACTAATTCCGGCAGTAAGTATTCATAAATTTGTCCATATAAGGATTATTGTGCTAAAACATAGTTTATATTACTAGCTAGCAAGCATCTTAGTTAATCTAGGCAAAGCATAAGACCTACACCTTCAAGGGAAAGGGGTAATGAAGAACTACATATATGTCACACAAGAAAAAATCAACTCGAGTTTCTCACTATTTGAACAATTAGGATTGGGCAAATTATCGTCTGAAGGTGTTCCATTTGTTTCTCTCTTAGGATCATCCGTCTAAAAAAGTAGAAAGGACTAATTAACAACACATTTAAATAATTATAATAGAATCTGAAAAGATCTCTGTTGATGTAAAAAATTAGATTACTCTAATAATTCAATCACAGATAAATAAATGAGACAAAATATTTTAAAGTGGTTCAGCCTTATATGAATGGCCTACGTCCACTGTTATGTTATTGCTGAGTGTTTGGGAATTCTCGATTACAAGTACTATCAAGAAATTCCGATCCCTTTGAATGAGGGTGATACAATGTATTTATAGCCTTTAGGCTGTACATGTGAAAAGGTAAACAATTAATGCCCTTTAAGAGTATACGCTTGTATGATACGCATTCAATGAATAGTTGAACTGTTGATTATCTGGCAATCAATGCTGTAGCCGAGATGCAGCTCGGACCGCCTTAGTTGCTCGTCGTTCAGGAGTTCCTCGGAGAGTTGGAGTTCCTCGGAGTACACTTGTTGCTCGGAGTGAGTATGACTTGGTCGGGGAAATAAACTTCCTCGTCGCTATTGTGCCACGTAGATCGACACGTGTCTTCTTATTATTCGTCTATATCAGCATACTAATTTTGGTATTAACAGAAGCCCCCAATGTTTCATATTTCTAACTTTGATGAGAATGGAACATTCTTTCTCGGTATATGGCAATATTAAATAACCTTCCTTGCTTTTAGGAGCATTTTCTCCGTATTCAAATTCGCATAATCCGCCTTTTTGAATTTTTATAAGCGCTTCGATCTTCGTGCACTTTTTATCCTTTTAGCCGTCCATAGCGTAATAGTTTCCTTTGTGTAATCATTTCTTTCTCTGTTTCCCAAGACAAAGTATTTAAACCTCATAGACAATCCCATCGTCTTCTACCTTTTCCAATTTCTGCTTTCGAGTTTTCCATAGTCTTTCTCTCTCTTGTGCGTTCATCCTTTTCTTCGTTCGTAGTCAACAGATCTCCCTTCTTCCTGTAAGATCTTCTTCCTTATTCTTCATTTCTTTTATTCACCACGGTTTATGTTATTGAATCTCTTGAGAAATTCAGTTCTGATTTTTCTATTCCATCTTGGGTAACTCTGGAGGATCTTTCTGAGCCTTCAAATTATTTTCGTTTGGCTGAGGGACATTGGTTCCCCAGCCTCTTTATTGCTGAATGTGGATTTTCTGTTCCACCAAACCCTTTGTGCTTAGAGTTCTGTCATTATTTCGATGTTGTTCCTGCAAAAATAGACCCCAACAAATGGAGAATAGTTAATGGGGTGTATAGGTTAAATCAAACTCATGGAACCCGTATAGGAATTCCTGAGATTATGTACTGTTATAGATGGGTTGTTCTAGATAATGTTTATTATTTAAAAACTAGATTTTTGAATAGGGCTTTAGTAGTCAACCTCCCTGATGCTAATAGGGATTATTTTGAACATGGGGTAGTTATCAAAAATTGGCAACATGCCCCTTTGGTTGGAGATGAAGTATATGAAGGTCCCAGATGCCCTCCATATGGCAATGGGATAGGTTATTTCTATTTTATTTTTGAAATTATGATTTCATTGTGTTTGAATAAATGTGTGATTGACATTTCAATATGTATTTGTTTGCAGTTGACAACAAAAGAAAGACTCCAAAAGAAACAGAAGTTAATATTAAGCATTTGAAACATATCTGGAGTTTGCATCAGAAAGTTGCAGACGAGCACATCAGGTCTGCTTCATACTTGTTGCAGTATAGGAGCTATACATCATCCTTTACTGCGAGTCCTGTGGTTAGCACTAGTGAACCAGTGCCAGTTCCCGAGGATTCTTCACCAGACTCTCATATTCCTTTGAGTCAGAAAATGGGCAAAAGAAGAGTTCCTGCTATTTTCAAGGAGACTACCTCTGCTGGAGATGGAAAAAGAAACAAGAATGACGTCCCAAAGGGGACAAAGAAAGTAGATGTTGCCCCTTCTGTTGCTCCTCATAAGGCTGCCGAGAAGCCCCCAGTGGCTTCGAGCAAGAAGGATGCACCTGTGGAAGTGATCACCATCTCCCCAACCAAAAGCTCTTCTTTAGTTGAAACTGTTGAAGTGCCACTGAGGAGACTGAAGAAATCCTCCTCGGTCAGTTTTTCTGAAACCATTCCCCAGCTCCAAACTAGTGGAGCTATTGTTCCAACTATTATTCCCTCGAGTTCTGCAATGAGCTCGGTAAAGACTTGGACCATTCCTGAAGTCCAAGGAATTGAGGAGAATATGTCTAGGGATATGCTTACATCCCTGGCTACTCGTCACATTGCTTCATTAAGTTTCTCTTATTCTGAATTTTCTTTCTTTCCATCCATACATGTATCTCTGCGATGACTTATCATTATCTTCTTTTTCAGCTGGTGAGTTGTTTTAACACCATTGTGAAGAAGGATGAAGCACTCAAGGCTTCTAGATCCTCGTCTGGAGTGGAGGATTCTTTTCTGGGTTTGGCCCAGTCTTTGAAGGAGTCCTAACAACATTATAACGAGGATAAGGCTGGGTGGGAGAAGAAGTTGGTTGAAGTTGAGGTAGAGAAGGTGCAGCTCATTGAAGTTTCTAAGGGTTTGGAAAATAAGGTGAAAGATTTGGAAGGAGAGAAAAAGAAGTATGACAAGAAGCTCAAGAGCTTTGGAGAGCTTGAAAACAAGATGAAAAAGGCAGAAGAAGAATTGTCCCTTCTGCGAGAAGTGAATCGCCAGAAGGAGGAGGTGGAAGCTAAGTTGAAGGCCACCGAGGATCTTCTATCCGAGAAGCTCTCCTCGGAGAAAATAAAAAGAAAAGTGGTGCTGAAAAAATCTTTTCGCACTGGTTGGGATAAAGTATGGAACAGGGGGGTAGCGGCAATGATGGCCCAGGTGCAGTATGGGAGTGTTAAATACTTCCGAGATAGTTGGGTTGCTGCCCTGCAAGAATTGAAGGTTAATGAGGATTCAGAACTTTTTCAACAGCATCTCCCTGGTCCTCCCCCAAATATTGAAGATGAAGAAGAGGACGAAGCTGCCTCAGAAGAATCTTCAATGGTAGTGGGTGATCCAATCCTTACTCAGCCCGACGAGGAGTTTTCATCTCTGCCTGCTCCTCCTGAACAAGTTCCAGTTTTAGCCGACCAACTCATTGTTCCCACCGAGCAACCGAGCTCCTCGTCCCAGCCTCCCGAGAAAGTCTTGGGAGACAAGGAAAAGGTGTGAAGTTGTTCGGTATTCTCTTTCTATTTTTCTTTTTTGTTAAGTGTAACCAAGATCTTTGTAACTCTGCACTATGATCTAATAAAATTTGAGTTCTTTCCATACGATTGTCTCTTTTCTATCTGTACTGTGCCCTGATCTTCTTTTTGATGATTACTTTTTCTTTCTGTGCTAGTTTCTGGCCAGGATGGATTTGCAATCTGCTAATGATACAAAGCTGATGCAGCAATGTCATGAATATTATAAGGCTGGTCACACAGAACTGAGTGCATCAGAAGTTGCCGACATCCTTGGTCATGATGCTTCAGAGCAGGCAGTCGAAGCTTATCAGTACCTGAAGGGCTTACTTGACCGAGCTGTGGCCAATAATGTGGCTTACTATAAAATGATCAAGGATCTTCAATGTACTTTAGAAGATCTTCAGAATCAGTACAAGGAATCAACTGCCCTGTTACATGAGGGGTATGAGAAGAGGTATCAACAGCTTTCTGCCGAGAAGGGCCACAAAAAGATCCTTGCTGGGTACGATGTCAGGGAGAGAACCCTAAGGGGTGAAGTTGAAGCATGTAGACAAATTGTCGAGCTGCTGGAGCAAGAGAATAACAATTTGCAGAAAGAGCTAGCACAATATAAGTCTGCAGCTTCTTCTTCAACAGCTGTAATCCCAGTGACCGACGAGGGATTTTCATTTTTAGAGGTTGAGAATGCCAAATTAAGGCAAGAGTTGGACACCTTGAGAAGGTCGGGTACCTCTACTGCTATTCGGGGACGAGGAAGGGGTTCTCGTGGACGAGGAAGAGTTGCTCAGGATGTTGTCGAGGAACAAAGTACTCCACCTACTCGGGGTCGATCAAGAACTCTTCGTCGTACTGTTGAAAAAGCTCGTACTTAATCATCGTTGGAAAACCAAGCATTTCAATTGATGGCAAAAAATCAAGCTTTATCTGAATTGTCCAAGAAAGTTAGAGAACTGGAACTAGAACTCTCTGCAAAGAAATCAGTGTTGGAGACTAATGAACTTTTCATCCAGAGTCTTCACAATAAGCTTGATAGGTTAACATTTCAATTCCATAAACAGCCCAGGGAGTTCTGGATGGCTGGATACAACGAGGCACTATTCCATTTAGATGCTCGTATCCAGAATGCCAATAATGAGGGCTACAAACAAGGCTGGCTGAATGCCTTATGTGAGTTGAAACTTGAACAGGGACATTATTTGTAGGACTACTATGATCCCGGATTGCTCGACTTACCTGTTCCACCGTTAAATTTGGACATGGAATGGATCCCAGCTCGTGCCATTCCTCAGAGCTTAATTGCAAAGTACCTCGGTGACTACAGTTTACATTCTCAATTTGAGGTATCTCGTCCCGAGCATCTTCTAGATCGACCTTCTGTGATGAACGTTAGGATGCTGAAGGACTTGAACTTCATAAATTCTCCTCAGTCTCTAAATGATCCGCCTGCTGGCGAGGAACCTGTATCGAAAGCCGAGGGGAAAAAACCAATAGAATAGGAATTTCTGATGTAACAGTTAGTATATATATCCATGTAATTATCAATGTAACTTGTAATTTATTTTGAATTTTATGAAAGACTTTCATTTTTATTTGCAAATCTGCATTGCTATTGTCTTGTACTTTGTCAAACACTTTATATTTGTGCTTGCATAACAATATTGTGTGGTTCATCGACCAATTTAATAAGAAGTTACAAGTATTAGTAATGTTGCTCGATCACTTAATAATAAAGTAATGAGTATAAAAATGTTGAAAATTTTTCCAACCAACCAAGGTTGTTAAATTATGCTTGTCGACCAACTACAGTTAGTGGGTTTTTATCCCCGACCATCCATACTTGGTATAATTTGGAATATTTTCTCCTCGTCGACCAACTACAGTTAGTGGGTTTTTATCCCCGACCAACCATACTTGGTACAGTTTGGAATATTTTGTTCTACGAGGAACTTTCGTGTTTTCTGTAATAATCTTACCTCCCGACCAACATAAGTTGGCATTTGAGAGCATATCTTGTTTCCTAACCAACCGAGATTGGCATTTTTAAGAGTGTTGTTCTCGCCCTTTTACCAACCGGAGTTGGTCTGAGTTCGAACTATCATGTCCACTTGCTCTTTTACCAAAATTGGTCTGAGCCAGTGTCAGCCTCCTAACCAAAGGAGTATGGTTTCCTAACCAACCGGAGTGGTATTTTTAGGAATATCATGTTCTCGCCCTTTTACCAACCGGAATTGGTCTGAGTTCGAACTATCATGTCCACTTTCCCTTTTACCAACCGGAGTTGGTCTGAGCTAGTGTACGCCTCCTAACCAAAGGAGTATGGTTTGTCCTCGCCCTTTTACCAACCGGAGTTGGTCTGAGCTTGAACTATCGTGTTGTTTTAACTGCTGAGCAGCGTAGTGTTGCACACTAGTATTCCCCGAAAAACTTTCAATAAAAGAAAGAAGATGGCGAAATATCATCGTTTTATTCATATTGATGGAACTGCTTTACATTTTACATCACTGATAATACTTGCGTAGGTGTTCAGCATTCCATGCATTCTTAAATTCCTCTCCTTCTAGAGTTGCTATTCGGTAAGTTCCTGGTCGAACAACTTCTGTAACTCGGTAAGGTCCATGCCAGTTTGCTTCCAACTTATTATGCTTCTGAATGACCTTCTTTAGCACGTAATCTCCTTCTTTTAAGTCGCATTTCTTTACACTCTTGTTGTAGAATAGAGTTGTTCGTTGTTGGTAAGCAGCATTCCTAATGGCTGCCTCTTCTCTAACCTCCTCGATCATATCCAAATCTAATCTTCTCATTAAGTCGCTGACTGGGGAATTGAAATTCAGCACTCTGTGTGTTGGAAGACCCAACTCGGCAGGTATTACGGCCTCACTTCCAAATGCCAGCATATATGGTGATTCTCCAGTTGCTGCTCGGGGAGTTGTTCGGTAAGCCCACAATACTGACTGTAGCTCATTAATCCAATTAGCTTTAGCCTCACTTAACCTCTTCTTCAAATCATTTAGTAATGTTATGTTCGTCACTTCAGTCTGTCCATTGCTTTGAGGATGGCCTGGTGCTGAATGAACCTTCAGAATGTTTGACTAATGACAATAGGCGACAAACTCCTCATTATCAAATTGTGTTCCATGGTCTGTGATGAAGGCATGAGGGAGACCATATCGGCAGATGATGTTCTTCCAAACGAACTGGTACACCTTCTCGTATGTCATATCAATAAGTGGCTCAGCTTCTACCCACTTAGTAAAATAATCCACTGCAACGACGAGGTACTTGAATCTTCCTCGGGTCGTTGGCAGTGGTCCAACCAAATCAATTCCCCACATGGCAAGTGGCCAAGGGGAAGTTATGGGTGTCAACAATGCTTGTGGAGTTCGTCGGATGGAGGAAAAACGTTGGCATTTATCACATCTCTTGGCATAGGCTATACAATCAGCCCTCATCGTTGGCCAGTAGTACCCCTGCGTCATCACCCTTTGCAAAAGTGTCCGACCTGCTACATGGGCTCTACAGGACCCTTCATGGATCTCTTCAATCAACTCTTTCACCTCGGAGGGATGTACACATCTTTGCAAACCTGCCATAATTCCTCGTCTATACAAAACTCCATTAGTTAGTACATACCGAGCAGCCTTAAACTTCAATCTCTTGGCAACGAGCTTATCCTCCGGTAATCCTCCATCCTCAATATATGTCCTGATGGGATCCATCCAAGATGGTCCTAAATCAAGGGTAATAATATTCATTGTCAAGTCTTCATCTATGCTCCGACTTTCTAATACTTCAATTGGTATCGTTTTTCGCAGCTCGGTACGAGTAGCTGAGGCTAGTCGGGCCAGTGCGTCTGCTCGTGCATTCTCCATTCTTGGTATTCTGATCAACAGAATGGCATCAAATTCTGCCAACAACTCCATCGCCTTTGCATGATACTTGACCATTAATTCTCCTTTAACTTCATATGTTCCCATCATCTGATTCACAATCAATTGAGAATCACTGAATACCATCACTTGTTGTGCTTCCATAATCTTTGCTAAATTAAGACCTGCTATCATGGCCTCATACTCAGCCTCATTATTGGAGGCTTTGAATTGGAATCGCAGGGCATATTCCATGTCAATCTCGTCTGGGGTGTTCAAAACAATCCCTGCTCCACAGCTTGTTGTGCAAGATGGCCCATCTACATACAATCTCCATGTAGGTAACTCGTCTTCAAACTTCATATCTGACAAGGTTCCTCGGTGAAATATTTGATGTTTCCTTTCATCCTCCCCTGATATTTTTTGTTCTTCGTTGACCATCTCTTCTCTCTCTTTTACCAACCGGAGTTGGTCTGAGTTCAAATTTGATGATCGTTCAACATCCACAAGCTCTTTTACCAACCGGAGTTGGTCTGAACTTGTGTTTGATGATCCTGTAACATCCACAGGTTGATCGGCGAGCAACTTTTGTTCCTCGGGGTTATCAGGATAAGTAAACTCTGCTATTAAATCTGCTACAGCTTGCCCTTTTAATGATGATCTGGGTTCATACACAATATCATATTCACCAAGCTCTATTGCCCAGTACATCAGTCTCCCTGATTTTTCTGGCTTATGAAGGGCTTGTCTCAATGGCATGTCGGTATACACGGCGATGGTATGGGCCTGCAAAGTATGGCCTCATTCTTCTACTTGCCTCAATTAATGCCAATGCCAATTTTTCCAGCTTCGGGTACCTGACCTCTGCACCTCGGAAAGCCTTACTTGTGTAATAAATTGGCTTCTGGACTCCATTCTCCATTCTGATCAATGCCGAGCTGATTGCATTTTCTAATACTGCCAGGTACAAGTACAACTTTTCTCCCATTACTGGCCTGGACAACAATGGAGGTGCTCTCAAATATTTCTTCAAGTCTTGAAAGGCTTTTTCACATTCATCATTCCACTCGAAAGTTTTTCGAAGTGTTTTGAAGAATGGGAGGCATCTATCAGTTGCTCGAGATACAAATCTGTTGAGTGCTGTAACTCGTCCTGTAAGACTCTGCACTTCTTTTTTCGTCTTTGGAGATCGCAACCCTAAAAGAGCTTTGATCTTTTCTGGATTCGCCTCAATGCCTCGTTGGTTGACGATGTACCCGAGGAACATTCCTTCTCGTACTCCAAATGTGCACTTCATCGGGTTGAGCTTCATCTGGTATTTATCCAGTTGATCAAAGGTCTGACCTAAGTCAACTAGATGATCAGCAGCTTTCTTGCTCTTTGTCAGCAGATCATCGACATAAACTTTCATATTGCAACTGATTTGTTCGGCAAAAACCTTGTTCATCAGCCGCTGGTATGTCGCTCCTGCATTTTTCAAACCAAAAGGCATAACATTGTAACAATAAGTTCCCCTAGGGGTAATAAAAGAAGTACTTTCCCTGTCTTCAGGTTTCATTTTGATCTGGTTGTAACCAGAGTAAGCATCCATGAAGCTGAGCAGCTCGTGCCTCGAGGTAGCATCCACTAGCTGGTCAATTCTGGGCAATGGAAAGTGATCCTTTGGGCATGCCTTGTTGAGATCAGTGAAATCAACACACATTCTCCATTTATTGTTTTTCTTCTTTACCATCACCACGTTGGCTAACCAGTCTGGATATTTCACATCTTTAATGAATTGAGCTTTCTGGATCTTCTCGACCTCTTCTTGTATAGCTTGATTCTTCTCGGGACTAAATACTCTTCTTCTCTGCTTTATAGGCTTGATCTCCTTATTCACATTGAGCTCATGAAATAAGAAGTTTGGATCTATTCCTGGCATGTCTTCATGACTCCATGCAAAAGTTTTCTTCCTATTTCACAAGAAAGTTATCAACTCCTATTTTATTGAGGCATCCAACGTTGAACCTATCTGGGTTATTCGTTCAGGATGCTCATCGTCCAGAATAACATTTTCTATAGATTCCACCACCTGTCCTTTTACAAGTTGGGATTCATCTCTAGGATCAAGTGTTTCAATTTCTTTACCTTCATCCACTTGGTAGGTAGTAGTATTTTTCCTTGACTCTTCAAGCTCCTCTTGCTCGGCATATGAATAATAGCATTCCCGAGCTACTTTTTGATCACCTTTCACAACTCCTACTCCAAAATTTGTTAGGAATTTTAAGCACTGATGTACTGTAGATGGAACTGCTTCGAACTTCTTCAAACCAACTCTTCCCATGATGATGTTGTAAGCTGATTGCACATTCTTATCCATCATAAAGAAGCGTATTCGTTCTGTTCGACAAGCAGGCCAAGTTCCAATGAATATATCCAACTTGATCGTCCCAAGTGGAAAAACTTTCTCGCCAGCAAAACCCAGGAGAGGTCTGTGATAAGGCTCCAATTGAGACAATTTTAAATTTAAACTGTCAAAGCATGAGTAGAACATGATGTCTGCCGAACTACCATTATCTACCAGAACCCTTGAAATCACTACTTCTTTCATCCTCATTTTGGTCCCCAAAGGGTCGTCGTGAGGGTAAAGAACACCTGCAAGGTCGTTTTTTGAAAAACCAATGACCAGCTTCTCTTTATTTATCTTCCTCGGTTGATCCTCCTCAGCCAAATTTATTCGCTGAATGTATGAGCAAGCCTGAGCCTCTCCAAGGTAAGCTTTTTTTTCTGCAGTAAGATCTCCTCCTCCTGCGTCTCCTCCTGTAATGACATTACAATCAAATGTTCCAAAACGTATTGAAAATACCTCGCGTTCTGGTTGCTTTGGTTTCTTGGGAAGATCGGGGTCATCATCTGGATCATCTTCATGGTCTCTCTTCTTTTTCTCCTCTGCTCGACGAGGAGATCTAGACCTCTCTCTAGTTCGGTCATTATTTCTTCTTTCACCTCCCCGATCAACATACTTTGCCAGCTTTCCTCTTCGGATGAATGTTTCAATCTCGTTCTGAAGAGCTATGCAATTTTTGGTCATATGGCCATGATCCTTATGGAACTCGTAATATTTCTCCCTATTCCTCGTGTCAGGGTCTGACCTCGGTTTCTTTGGCCACTTTACTTCCTCGTTATTCTTGATTTCTTCCAAGACATGATTGATACCCATTTTCAAAGGAGTATAATTATCGAATTTCTTCAGGACTTCCCATGACGACTTATTATTCTTGGAATGCTTGTCACCGCCATTGCCCTTATGATCTTTCTTCTTAGATTTATCGACTTCCACCTTGGTTTCTTTATCCATATTCTTCTTTGCAGCCATAGCCTCCTCGGCATTCATGATTTTGGCCGCTTTTTCCATCAACTCTGACATAGTTGTAGGTGGATCTTTGGCCAAAGTGTAATACAACTTATTAGGCAACAACCCACTCATCAGGGCGGTGATTGCTGTCTTTTCTTCATAATCTATGACTTCCAGCTTCTCGTTATTGAAACGAGTTATGTAATCTCTAGTACTCTCACCAGATTTTTGTCTAACACTTAATAAGTGTGCTACTCGTTTTACTGGATTTGCTCCAAAACAGAAATTACCGATAAACAACTCGGCCAATTGAAAGAAAGTTGAAATCTTACCCCGAGGAAGATTATTGTACCATATTTGGGCAGATCCACTAAGAGTTCCTGAGAATGCACTGCATCTCATCTCGTCGGGGACCGCATAGATGTCGGCAGCAGCTTGATATTGCTCTATGTGAAGAACAGGATCTGTCTTTCCATCATATTTGGGGCTCACCATAGGTGCTTTAAATTTCGACGGTGTAGGAAAATCCATAATGGCCTGTACAAAAGGTGTCCCTCGAACAAAAGTCCGTTGTAGGGGGTTCTTCGCCTTAGCCATTTATCCCAATCTATCCTCCAACCGTTGAATGGAACCTTTCCAAGCATCATTTCCTTCCTCGGGCCTATTAGTTCGAGCAATTGATTGTTCTGAGGTGGCCTCCTGAGATCTATCTTGACGAGCAACTGGTCGTGATTGTGCTGATCCTTCTCTTAGATCTGATGGTTGTCGAAAACTCCTCGAGATGGCTTTAAGTGGACTCCTATTCCTCCTAGGGCCTAATCGACTGAAAGGAGACACCCTGCTCAGTATTTTCAAGGCACTGGTCCTTTCTGGAGAAAGAGTAATACGTTGCTCAGTATCTGTGGCCCGTATTGATGAAGTTTGCCCAGGTTGATAAGAGAAGTCATCAGATTCTTCATTACGATACACATCTGTACGCCTGGATCGTGAAGAAAGAAAATAGGTTTTCCTCTGACCACTTCGTTGTCCCGAATGTGCAGGTGCACCGCCATGAAGGGTTTGTATGAGTTGCCGCATTGTCTCTTGCATAGCGGTTTGTCCTTGAGCCAGATTCGTCATAATTCCAGCCAGATCTGGAGGTGCATAAGGATTTGGAAGATTTCCAGCATTTCCAACGTTTCGATTGCTAGATTCCGGATTATCTGCCATTGATGATGAATGATTTTTGGTAAAAAACGATAATAACAATCATTTCCCACAGACGGCGCCAATCTGTTGATGTAAAAAATTAGATTACTCTAATAATTCAATCACATATAAATAAATGAGACAAAATATTTTAAAGTGGTTCAGCCTTATATGAATGGCCTACGTCCACTGTTATGTTATTGCTGAGTGTTTGGGAATTCTCGATTACAAGTACTATCAAGAAATTACGGTCCCTTTGAATGAGGGTGATACAATGTATTTATAGCCTTTAGGCTGTACATGTGAAAAGGTAAACAATTAATGCCCTTTAAGAGTATACGCTTGTATGATACGCATTCAATGAATAGTTGAACTGTTGATTATCTGGAAATCAATGCTGTAGCCGAGATGCAGCTCGGACCGCCTTAGTTGCTCGTCGTTCAGGAGTTCCTCGGAGAGTTGGAGTTCCTCGGAGTACACTTGTTACTCGGAGTGAGTATGACTTGGTCGGGAAAATAAACTTCCTCGTCGCTATTGTGCCACGTAGATCGACACGTGTCTTCTTATCATTCGTCTATATCAGCATACTAATTTTGGTATTAACAATCACCAATCATTTTCTTGCTCATCTCATCTGGAAAGCTCTTAAGAAGTGGTCACCATTAAGAACTGCAGTCGGTTGGACTACCTCACTCTGAAACTCCCTTGTTTTCATTCACTTATGTGCTTCTTAAAAGAAGCACCACTTCAACCAATTAATAGCATAGAGCCAATTAGTTTTCTTATTGTGAAAGCTTAAGTTCAATTGCTACTGACACTAACAATATAATAGAAGAGACTAATACTAATTGGTATGATAATGTGAACAAGATGTGGATATATATATATATATATATATATAAAAGGTTACCCATACCGTTGAACTAAGCAGTATAGGTTGCTTGATCAACCTTTCATTTACTTCCAATAGAGAGGCTTTACACATCACTTGTCGAAAGAACATACTTCATTAACTTTGAACGTTAAAAAAGTTATTGCAAAAATAAATGTAAAATGGAGAATGGAGAATATTGGAAAAGAAAGAAAATGAATAACTCCATCTCACGATATAAAAAGCATCATTGCATAGCACTTTATAAGGCTATGTTAGGCTCAAAATGTTGGGCAATCTGGAAAAGGTAGTTTCAGTAAAAATATATTAGCAGAGAGAACATGGTGCAAATTTAGTTAAGGCATCCACCTATATTGCGTAGAGAATATTGAAGTTACTTAAATCTGATCATTGACACAATTTCTTCAATACGTATTTGTCCCTACATTTCAAGTTACTTTCACTCGTATAAAAATTGATGTTATGTATCATATACTTCTAGTTGTCATTCTCCATGAAGGATTACATCATCAGAAGATGGTTCACAGGAAAAATTTATTGTCAAACTACTTTTCTTTTGCACGACCACTATATTCTAAGAAACAAATATTCAACAATGCCTGAGCACCGTAGTGTGGGAAAACTATCCTTAAGGAGATAGTCCACATAAATAGCTATTCCATCTTTTTCATTCTCAGTTTTCCCAAAGGATTGTGAGAAGGCTCCAGAAGTCAATTGTGCATTCTGATAGTATGGATGGTGATAAGGGATGGAAGGACAAATTAGAATCCCATATTTCTTAAAGTTTTTAATGCTCTAATCGAATGGTTGGTGCAAATAAGAGAATCTTAAAGGGCCAGTGTATACAGAATTCAGGATCTATTCAGAAATCCCACGAAACGTTGGGTCTTAGTCCACTAAGATTATCTATGGGGGATGATGGCTTTACTTTAGTTAACAAAAAAAACTAATCTAAGGTCAAGGTCTATTTATCTAATAAGAAAGTTTGTTTTCTATTTTTCTTTCTGCCCTCCGAGTTATTTAGCATCAAAATGTATCCCGAATAGTTGTGAGGATAATTTATTGATTTAAACTGTACAACTTCCATGTAAACTAAATACCCAATATTTGTTTATTTTGATTCAACCTTGACATTATATCGTAGAATTAAACTATTTATCTCCATATTGCTCATTTTATATGGAGTTCATTTTCATATGAACTATTTATTTATTATAATTCAACATTGATATTTTATCCTAGAATACTATTGTTTATATGGAGTTCTTAGAGTGTAGCTATTTTGAGAGGGGCTAACCATTATAGTATTTTATGTACAGCTTATAACCTTTTTGTTATTTTTCTTTTATCAATGATATCTTTATTTTCATTCAGATAAATAAACAATTTAGTTATAATAATCTCTCCTCCAAAATAAAAATTATAATATTTCTTTGGAAAGGTAGTGAAGAGTTCTTCAAGTATTGTCGGTAAAGTGTATCCAAAAATGAACCAATTATTGGCTCACAAAAGTTTGAGGTCTATAAAAATCCAAACCAGCCTATAAAAAGTGGGAGGAAGAAACTGACTTCTAGGATACTTTATCCAGCATAGCTAAATCTCTAAAAGTGTACACATTTGAGGAACTCAAATCTGCAACATTGATCTGTAGTCCCAATTATTTGATTAATGGATTTGTTTATCGTGGTACAATCAATGGGGACTTTGCTACCATTAAGGAAATGAATGGGGATGTGTCCAAGGAAATAAAGTTGCTAAACAAGATCAATCACTTTAATTTCATTCTCCATTCTGGTGTTTGTTTCAATGAGGGAAATTGGTACCTTGTTTATGAGTATGCTAAATATGGACCCTTGAGTGATTGTATCTATTACAACAGTAGTGGCTAAGATGATACGTTTCTAAATTGGTCACAGAGAATACAGATTGGTTAGGTGTTACCACAGGACCGAATTATCACCACAGTTATACTTGCCCTCCGTTTTCATAAGAACTCCATCTTATATGGCCACAGAGAATGTTATCATTAATTAATTAATTGGGGGATGACTCACACTCACCAATTTAGTTAATTTAATTGGTAATATAAACAAATTTAAGTATCACCAATAAATTATTATACCTCTTTGAAGCCAATATTCAAAAGTGTTTTCTTCAAGCATATTCATGTCTCTGATTCCAAAACTATCGAGCAATCCAAGGCATTAAATTGGCACATTAGGCATGAAATAATATTTAGTTGGTGACACAACCAACATGCTCATTTCCCTTTCATCTAGTGATCCAAATGTTAATGCTGGGTAAATATATTTTGAGAAGAAAAAAATGGAGAACATGCCTGATGATTCATAAAACCAGGAACAAAAATGGTGACTCGATTGATACTGCATAAAGTATTTAAGGCTTTTCAAATCAGTGGACGTTGAAGGAGTAAAGGACATATTCAAAATCATTCCTAATCAAATCTCTAAGAATCAATCTCTTACGCTAAATGAGGTTCCTACTGAAGATGAAGCTTGGAAAGTAACACCTCATGCTTAAAGGAATTGTCAAACCCTTCTCACACACTCAAGGCCACCCTCTCATAAGTAAGTCAGTAGAGATATTAGTAATGTTCTAAGAAAAATTAGTGGAACATCAGAACTAAAGACAGCCTGTGGTCTAACTTCTTTTTGAAGAGATATAAAAAATATTCAGTGGCTAGTGGTTCAAATACTTGCAAAATAATTCTTAAGATTAAAAATGATACCAAAAATATCATTTCAGATATGAAATGGAGATTATGCTGGTCTCCTTCAAATGATGGATCCTTATCTTCAAATTCTTCCTGGAATGAAATCAGACAGTCTACCCTTCTTCATTCTTGTTCAAAGCAAACTGGAATGCTAATTACCCTCCCAAAGTAGCCATTTTCATATGGAAGAATCCCTTTTGATAATAAAATTGAAAGGATGGGGGTTTAAACTACTTCTCAGTGTAGATGTTGTTCCAAGTCAGTAAAAGATATGACTCATTTACTCATTCAAGGCCCATTTCTTTTAAAGTCTCGAATTAATCTACAAATCTATTTGGTCTTAAACTCAACTTCTTATCCTTAAATTCTTTGATTATGTCTTCTAATTCACAAATAAGTCATTAAGATTTACCCTAATTAACAAAACTCAGTTGAGAATTAAAAAAAAATCTAATTTCCAAAAGAACAAACCATCCGTGTTGAAACATATGTGAAAGGGCATAAGACAATTGAAAATCCAAAAGTAAATCCTTAAAATTAGAAGGAAAAAAACTATCAACCTAAATAACACAAGAGGGATCATTGACACTAATTCGCCTTCATTAACTTAGGCAGAAAAAAAACACATCGCACAAGTAAAGAACAATCGCATGATAAGACTTATCATTCAGCAGCACGAGAATAGAGCATGGGGGCGTGGGAGAACAATCGCACAAGCCGACACATAGTATCACACATGGGAGACGAGAAGACTTGTTGTTCTTTTTTCACCTGTGACTAATACTTGAAACATTGCGATATGTATAATCTAAGACTTATCGTTGGACTTCGTAATGCACAAGTATTACTATGTTCTTTTATCACCTGTATCAGCCTAAAAGGCACCAACTCAGGTGTGCATTTATAGAGGAATATTACAGGAAGAATAGACATTACCAAACCTCCTAAACATAAGAGAAAAAAGAAAAGTCAAGAAGGAGCCATGGATATCTGAGACCAAAAAACTAGAATTTGGTGGCGTTAAGGCATTGGAAAGTGACAAGGTTTATAATTCCATCAAAGATATGATGGAATTGGGCCTTTGAATAACAAGTCCGACAAAGGGTCTTCTACACAACAGATTAGGCGCTCCATTTACAGGGTTTCTGAGTGGCTTTATAAGATAAATGTCATTTAATATGCCCATGGTGTGGTGTCCATTAGGACTTTGCATAGAGATGATGAGTCCCTCCTAGGTATGCACGATAATAAAATGATTTACAAGCATAGACTCATGAACATAACCGCTAAAGTGAGCCAACATAATGTAAATGGTATACTACATGTATGTGTGGATGCCATGTCAGATTTGGCATCCAATGCTTGGGCACGCTATGAAGAAGGATTCAAATACAAAAATGTATAGTTCGATAAAATAATGTTGGTTAATGGTTATTTCATAGTTGAACTTCTATGAAGGTCAGTGACGCGTGATCCTAATGTTACACACCCGAAATTCATTAGGGATTTAGATCACCTTATAATGAAACACAACTTACTATTACTCGAGAACCAAGTTCCTTTTTTTTATTCTTGTATAACTCTTCCAACTCACTCTTCAAAAAATTATCTTAGATGGTACAAATTGGTCACTTAAGAAATATGTGCTTGATTTCTTCCTCGCTACTGTGAGTCCGAACTTCTTGAAAATGGAAGTAAAGGATGACATGGACAAGACCGGTGATCTCCATATTCTGTTAACGAGTGCAACGTTATCACTTAAGAAACATACTCTGTTGTTTTTCAATAATGTATTGGACCAAGACTTCAAAATGAGAGAGGACAATGAGATAGATGAGACTAAATGTAATCATATATTAGATATTTTAAACAAGTAAAATCGACCAAGATATAATTTTTTTTCGAAAAATTATCCGAGCATGTATCACTCTACAACTGATCTTGACAGGGCGGGCATTAAATTCAAAGCGGGTGACGGCCTAGATTTTCTACTTGTGAAATTTCAAGCTTCTTATTTATGGCCTTCTTGTTTAATGAATCTTTATCACATCACATTTTCATTGATGGTAAATCCTTACCAAATTTTATCTTCAAGATTGTGAGACCCTAATAATACATTTCATGTGATTGTGATAGAGGTGATGACTCCAACATTACTTGTGGAAGAGGAGACGACTACAATATCATGTAGCCATTATTTTTTGTCAGGGTTGTTGAATCTTTTACGTCATATATCAAAGTTTATTTATTTTTTATTTAGCTGGTCATGTCGGATATGTGGTACACATTGTTTATAATTACCACCGGTGTGCGTTGATGACTTCACCTAAACATTCTTGAGGAATTTGATTACTTAAGAGCAATGTTCCCCTAGTGTATCGCATTTCATCACATATTATGCTATGCTCATGGACACACTTATTATTTCAATGGAAGATATTGATTTTTTTGTAAAGGAAATAGTGTGGGTAACTCTCTTCTACATTACCCCTAAATATCTTATTCTTGGAATATCAACATGTTTTCCCCTTGAACACCTTAAAAGGACAATAAACTTGCATTTTTGATTAGTCTACCAAATGTCTACAAATCAAATTCCACCACTCGCAGTAGAGAACATTGACTACGGACCTATATTAGATACTAGTGGTAACCCATGCTATGCAAAGGAAAGTGTGGTTGAAAAAGTTATTATTTTTTAATCGAATGTGGTCATTCAAATAGCACTCCCCATAAAGTGTATGACTAATAAAAGTTTGGGGGAAAAACTAAGTAACTTAAGTTAAATACCACCTGAAAGTATACCACAAAAATATTTAGTTCCATATACAGTGAATAAGATTTAATCATGTTGATAATCAATATTCACTATTTGTCTTGAATTAAAAACATGACATGAGTCGCCAGATAATTATCAATAATAATTATGAGAAAACGAACATTTTTTAGGTGATAATTTGGTACCTCTTAGGGTGTTTATGCCTCCTTTTAGGACACTCAATTACTATTTATTTATTTGTGGGGGATGCCTATGAGAAAACGTTTACTTGTCTTTCTATTTATTTATTTCGGGTACCACCTCATATGTTGGAGTTTGTGTCTCAACATTTAGTGATATGAGTGTTACGATTTAGCATTTGATATAATGTTGGATAACATTGGTGGTTTTTTCAATGGTAATACATGTTTGAATTAATTGGGTCCGCCACATATATCACAAAATAAAATCATAATCGAATAATAAATCAAATTGATGGCATAAACTACTTGCAATGAACATGAATCAATTGACAGAAACAAACATATCAATAATTCTAACTAAAATTCACACAAACAAGAATACAAATATTCTCATAAATTAATCTTAAAACCATACTACAATAATCAAATGACAATCCGAGTTTTCAATTGGCTAACCCTCAACCTCCTATCACGACTACAAATTAATTTAATACAAAAACTAATGATATTAATCCATAACCAATAATTAAAATGACCTTTTATCCTTATCAATTCGAAACGCCAATGAAAATATGTCATGCAATCAGTATTTCGTAATCAGTAATCCCCTCTCAAATACCCATCAATGAAAAACATATGATTGCCATTTAAAAAATCATAATTATGATATAATGCAGAAAAAAATTACTATTCAACGATTATAGGTAATTTCTACTGTAACAAAAACTCCAACTATCCCAATAACCAACCAATTAAATCGAGGGGACATCAAAATTACTTTTCCATTACCTTTTCTTTCATTTTAACAACAATCAAACAAGGAATTTGAGAATCAATATATAACAAAACAAATTTTTTGTCATCAACCATAAATCCCAATTTCATAATTTTCAACTACACTTAACCCTAATTTTTGAAACCTACCTAACTAGAAACCTACACAATCATAATCTCACCACAACCAAGAGAAAAGGGAGCACTGATTACCAACTGCTAGGGAAAGGGAGAGATCTAACACGAGCAGTTATGTCAGGGGAGAAGTGCAAGAGGCGATGGCAAAGGAGAACATGGCTAGACATTTTTGTCCAGTTTGCGCTCTTTTTTTTCGTATGGAGAAGGGTTTCATTTCTATTCATAAGGTGGGAGATAAAATCTTGAGGGTGGGAACCAAAAATATTTGAGCCATATCATAAAGTGGAGTATTTGAGACGGGTGTTAATGCACAGTCTCATTTGTATCACTTTATAAGACGATTAACAATAGAGGTCTTAAATACTATTAGTTTTTAAGACGACTATATTTATCCATCTCAAAAGGTATGCTTTAGAGACTTAAATTTTAGCCGTCTTAAAAATCTCTGTCTTAAAACTACTTTTTTCGTAGTGTCATCGGGGAGCCAGGTGCACCAAGGAATTAGCCATTAGGTCCCTTATCGTTTAGATAAGGTCTTTATTCTTAAGAGCTATTAAGGATTCAGAGCCTCCAAAAATGTTTGCCACACCGAGATTCAAGATATATGATGGAAATATTGATCCCACAACTCATGTTTGCTAGTCTCGGTAGGCGATGACACTCTAGAATAACAATGAAGCACTAATGTGCCGCATATTCCCCTCAAGTTTAGTTAATATCGCATAGAAGTGGTTCGATAATCTCCCACATGGGTCAATTAATAGCTTCAAGCATCTCGCAGAAGTTTTATTGCCAGGTTTATCACTAGCAACGCTCATCTAAAAAAGATGGATTTGCTACTCAGCATGCAGAAGAAACCCCAGGAAATATTGTGGGAATATGCTCGGGGGTACGAGGAAACATATAATGAGGGGGAGGAATGTTTCAAGCAGGTCATTGTGGCTTCGTTCAAGATTAGTATAACAAGAAACTATATATTCCACTAACCCATAACCAAAAAGGAGGCCAAAACTATGTAATACCCCGTACTTTTATGGATAATTTAAATTTCATAAATGAGTATAATTTGGAGATTTGAGGAATTTCTCTGAGAAATAAATTTTGGAGTTTATGAGGGTTAGGTGATTTTCGGTGGGTATTGCACTTACTTTCAGGATTAAGTAAATGAGTTGGACCATTTTAATTACATGTCGCAATTGGGTAAAGCGACAAAGGATAATATTTTAATTGGAAAACCCGCATTGAGATGTATTTAGTTTGATTAGTGGATTGCGGTCAAGTACCTCGGATGGAGATTTTGAGTGTGCGGTTGGTTTCGGAATGGCCGAGATAGTTAGAATAGAGTATTCGGGAGTAGTGTTTGGATTCCGGTAATTTTTGGATCAATAGGGACTCGTAATTGAGTAAACGAGTTACTTTTGGGTTTTTAAGGGATAAACCCTTACTCTCTCCTATATAAGGAAAGAGAGAGTGGGAAAAAGGAAAGAAAAAGAGAAAAGAGAGAAAAGAGGAAGAAAAAGGGAGATTCCGGCCAAAACTTTACGGAATTCGACCCGAGGCCATCGAATTTTATCCTCCAGGCAAGTGTTTACTTGCTTTATTTAATTTAGTGTGTATATCTCATATCATAATTGGTAAATTATGAAATTTTGGGTTAGAACCCTTAAACTAAATTTGGAAAAACTTGAGTAAGAATTTACAAATTGATGCATTGTAAACTCTAAATGATTTCTAGTGTTAAAACCATGTTAATGGGGTGTAAAATTGAATTAAAATGGGAGAAATGTCAAACTAGGGTTTTTATGGTTTTAAGGTTTAAACCTAAGAGAAATAGTTTAATACCATAAATAAATTGAGGTGTTAGTTATCAATCAGTGTTAGGATGATATTAGGGTTATTGGTTGAGATTAGAAAGCACAAAAATAGAGGTTGGGTTGATATTTGGGTATTTTGGAGATTGAAAAATCGCCCAAACAGTGCCCCTCGAACAGGGAGAATCGATTCAGATCCAGGTCGAATCAATTCGCATAAGGGAGCTGTAAGGCTCCCTTAAGCCTAATCGATTCGGATTTAGGCCGAATCGATTCGCCTTTGAGGACGTGCCTGCAGAGCACTTTCCGAATCGATTCGGATTGGGGTCCGAATTGATTCGCTAGCCCGAATCGATTCTCATTAAGGGCGAATCGATTCTCTTTTGCCAAAATTGTTAGTTTTCTTCCCTTAAGTGTATGGGGAATTAAATAACAATTTGGGGATTTGTTTAGGGGATCCTAATTATGATATTGGGACTTCTAAATGACGGTTTTGAGGGCAAGTAAACCTTTAGATGAAAGAGAGAACCTTTGATTAATCTAGGATGCAATCCGAGGGGCGTACCTAGTGAGGGTTCGGGTCGAGTAACATTCTAGAGTGAGGTTTTTGATAAGACTGTAGAGATATATGCATGGTTAGAATGTTTATGGTCTAAATGCATTTGAGTAAATCCTAAGATGTGGATAGGATGGAAATTGAGGATAGGGGCCATAGATTCATGAATGGCTATCCGATGTCGGCTGACGACTAGGATTATAGGTAACGTGAAACCTACAGGATTAAGAATAAGCTGAGGGTATACTTATTTAATTATTATGAATTGGGAACTTTCGAGGTTATTAACTATCGCTATATGAGTTTGGCAATTATAGCCATATATTTGTATTGAGAAGTGATATATACTATATATACGGGAGTTGTTGCTGTATATATATATGATATAATTGTGTGTATATATATATATATATATATATATATATATATATATATATATATATATATATATATATATATATATATATATATATATATATATATATATATGTGTGTGTGTGTGTGTGTGTGTGTGTGTGTGTGTGTGTGTGTGTATGTGTGTGTCTGTGTGTGTGTCTGTGTGTGTGAATGGTATATATATATTTATGTGAAGCATACCCCCTCTATGCTATCATGGGAAGTTGCGCGATGTGGGTGAGGCCCCTGGCTTGAGGAGAAGGGAGCATATAGTCCCCAGGTCATAGCGTCCATTTTTATATTGTGATTTTTATTAGGGGTGAGACGTGGTGGGTATGTTTCGCCTCACTTTCGGGGAGGAACTCTGATCGCTTCCCATACGTTTTGATTTGGATTTTACCAAGGCGGTGTGAGATTTCGACCGTCGGTACCCAGGATGGTATGTGAGTGATTCCCTAGTAGATGATAGCATAATGCCGCATCCTCTAGTTATAGCTCGTTGGGATGATTATTATACTTGTATGTATAGTATATTACCTGTGTATGAGGACAAGATATTATATATCTCTAACTAGAGTAAAGAGATAAAATGAATAAAGATTAATTCTCATTCCGGGAGATTTTATTCGGACTCATATTGTGATATGTATATGAAAGTGAGTATGATAATGTATATAATTATATGAGCATGTATATATACGTTATGTACTGAGGGTCTAATGGATCTCGATGATCAACACTACCAAGTAGTAGTGTATCGGGGGGTTCCTTGTTTAGATTTCTCTTCGCGAGACACACCACACACGAACATGGCACAGTGTTGAGACTGGGGAAAAGTTTAGCCCTTAGTACTCGAATCAATTAGGATTTTTAGAGTTTTGATGGAACGGATTAGTTAGGCAGGGTAATTAGACTAGGTTATTTAATAGGAACTCGATAGCTGTGCACTATTAGAGGAGGGCTGAGGGGTATCTCATGGGTGTACGATACCAATTTAATTATGAGATAAAGTATATTTTTCATAAATAAAGCATTTATGCACTTGCTAAATATTTTCACAACTCGGGCTCTGACCCGTTTATCTACTTTCCTCTCTTTTTCTCTCTATATATATATATATATATATATATACTTAGGTGTCCAAACACAGGGACGCTTGGATGATGACTCCTTCGAGTCAGACGTTGGCTACAACAGCTGTGGATGCATGCAGGTTTCTTTTAGACGTTTCTATTCTTGCAATCTAGATAGGAAGCATTGTAGTATCACTCAGGCCAAAAGCCCAACTGCATTTATTTATTCTTTTATCGCCTTTTATTACGGAATTTGATTGAGTTGTATTATTATTAAACCGAGGGTTCGGTTATTTTATTTTATTTTCAATCTTATATATAAACTGTGTGGGTGTTTTATTTAAATGGTTTGTTTAAAAAGATTAGTTAAATAAAATTTTGACGCCAGCCTAATAGGTTATTAGTAATTAAATTGGTGTTCGACGGTGATGCTAAGAATGAAGCATATGAGACTCTTGTTTTAATTTGGTATAGGATTAATCGCCCGGTATTTTATTAGGCGGGGTGTCACGGAAGGTATCAGAGCATCAGGTTCTAGTGTCCTTAGGAATCTATGCGAACGTACTACGCTTTCAGTGCCGCTTTCGATTTGATATAGTGCCTTAGGATTACGATTGTTGATTCCTCTTGTGAGATTCCGTTCTCCTGTCATTTCATAAGATTATAGTAATCTTTGCCTGCTCATTCAAGATTCGTGTGTTGATCGATGAAGGACGACCACGGAAGGCCATTTCAAGGGTAGCAGAAGGCGGCACTCATTTGGAACAGTTAGTTAAAGTCGGAGACTAGGACCGCAGTAGAGGTCAATCTCCTTATGTCATTTGTCAAGGATGGTTGCAATGACTACTAAAGAATAGTAGTTATGAGTATCCAAGTACTGATGTAGTAGAGAGTGGTGCTAAAATTGAATTACACAATGAAGTAAATTGGGAAAAAGGTTCGAAAGGTATTCGATAAGGACAATACCTTGAAGTTAAGTTATACGGAGTAAGTGTACTGTGATTCAGCGGTAGTGAAAGGCTAAGAATCTTTGGCTTAGAGCAGGGTGTGGAAATACCCATATGTGAAAATTTGAGGAAAATTTTTCACTCGTGGGAGTAGTATTGAAATGGTGGGAACGGTGGTCACCATATTCGGGGGAGCAGGGTGTGTTGCTCGTAGAGGAATCTCACGGACGGTTTTAACCATAAATTCCTTTGGTTGATTAGGAACGAAAAGAATACAGTTTTTAGATTATTCACATAAGGATTGGCCAGAGGCCGACAGTGAATAAAGAGTGATATGGATAAGTGAACCTAGTATCGAAGTAAGGTGGGTACAATGAAGACAGAGTCCTTCAATGGAATGAGAGGCTCACTGGATAAGTGTTTCTAACACTTGTGGAGAATTTGTATCCATGGAACCCCATTGGTGGACATCCACATGGGAAATTCATTGAACCAGGGCTGTTGAAGCCGGTAGTGGAGTTTCCTTTTAACGAAGAAGTTAAGGGAACTATGAAGGCAATCATTAGGATCAAGGCTATAGAGTCTGTGATACTGATAATGTTAACATGGTCAGGGTGGCCAGAGATGGGAAAAGTTGCAACAGGGAATATAGAACCACACCCTTTGATCTTGCCCGGTAGGAGTTAAAGGACAAGAATAGGGTGCCGAGGTGGGGCATCGATTAAAGTAGTTTTGTTTTGGTTAGGGCAAGTATATCGTGTTCAGGAACCATTTGGAGTAACTATGAATATTTGTGAAGTTATTGTTGTGAGTTTCACCTCGGATGAAGGAGGTATATTCTGTGTGACAAGATTATGTCACAGTATTTTATTAGCCCTGGATTCATGAGTGATTCGAGTTTACTAGTTGTATCGATAACATTATATAGTATATGTTTATGTGTTTTTCCGCGATAGCGGGGATCTATTTTCTTTCATTCCCTGTGAGAAGAGGGTGTTAGTATTTTGAATTTATATCAGGTTTGTATTGCTCGTTTTGTGTGTGTTATACGAGTATGGTGTTATTATGAGTATAATATGTTCTTCATTGATCGGAGCGATTGCAGGCTAATAATTGCAAGACTATCTTGTCCTCAGTTCCAGGGTGGAACAGATCGTTGTTGCGATATCTCACCTAGATACAGGTTGAGTTTGACTTTATTATATGGGTAAATGGAACTTGGGTGAGCAGATGTTTCAATATCATGATTCAAGTGCGTGGTGATCTTATAGATATGAATTAAGGTATGCAAGGATTATTATTAAGTTGTGAGTCTAAGCTCATTATTGTTTGCACTAAGGACTTAGTGCTAGTACGAGCGTTTGGTGGTGTGGCTCCTGAAAAGAAATAGGTGTTCAAACCAAATTTCGTTTAGAGCGAGGATAGGGTTATCCCAGTTACACATTGAAGCTAACGGACCTCCCCGACCAAAAAAGTTAAGTAGTAGTGTATTAGAGGGTTTCCTTGTTTGGATTTCGCTTGGGACGCTCCACGCATGAACCTTAACGACGTCGAGAGTGGAGACATGTTATAGAATGCAAGGATGTTGGTTTTGACGATAAGTTATATAGTGTGGAGGAAACACTATAGACTGAGAGTTGTGTGATGATGGTATGCTTATGGAAATATAAGTGTTATGGATAAGCACTGACATGGTTTTGTCACCGCAAGTATCTGGGTCAGGCAGGAGTTAGAGAAATTGATCTGAGGCTTATAGCCAGACCTTGGATAAAAGGAAAATTGGAGGTAGTATATTTTGGTTGTGATGTTCGTAACACGTTTGCAGAAAGTAGGCGCCCTGATTAGTTAGACTTTCCATTTCGCTAAGATGGAAGGACATAGTGGTAGAAGAGTGTTAGTAGGTTAGCGAGGTAGGATTTAGAACGACCCAATGGTGTTCCTTATACCATTATATCTCGATGACCGATGACGCAAGGGAGTAGTGTAACGGGAGGGTTCCTTATTTGGATTTAGCTTTGCGAGACGTCCCACGCATGAAACCGAGCAAATGTCGGAAGTTGAGAGAGGTCTTGGGCACTAAGGACATAGTTAGGATAGTACTCATTTCACGTGGGTAGGAAAACGCATCGATCGTAGGATTATTAGGAAGTAAGTTCAATAGAATTAGTAGCGCCGACGTAAGGAGTTAGTTGTGAGTTAACCACAAGAATATTAGTGGATTAACTTTGAAGAAGGATTGAATTTCCAAGTATAGGAAGAATTAAATTTTGCGGGTTAGGAAAACCCATGTGTGAGTATTACGCCGAGGAAATAAGGCCCATTATTTAGAGAGAGTATACGTGTCGGGCGTTTATAATGGTTATGCATAGAGATACGGGCCACAAAAGGTGCATCGGCACCTTGCTAAGTTGATTTTATATACCGCTCGAAATAGAAGGGGGCGTAGTATATAAAATGGAAGATTATGCTGTGAGACAGTCATAAATGGATTTGGAGTGTGTTGAATGGAATCTCGTAAGAGGTACGTGATAATCCAATTGTATGGGGAAATAAGAGGTAGCATGTCCAAGATAAGCGACGGGACTGACGGGAGTAGTCGAGCTTAAAGTAATTTCCTTTTTTAGGGAAATTAGATATTCTGATGTAGATAAGCGGACGCTTAGAATCGTGATTCTTCGGTAAGATTTATACGTTAGAACGGCGACTATAGGCTCGTCTCCTCTATATGTAGTACTAGAAAATGATGGGTACGATGTGACGTTATTAGAGTCACCTTATGACGAGGTAGTAGTGTAGCACATAGGGATTTAGTAAGCTAGTGCGTTATAGTATGAACTTTGAGATACGTGGGTACCGAACGAGTGTAGGGTTGAGGTGTGATTAGCGATCCTATGTTGGTAGTTCCGGTCGCATCTGAATTTCGCGAGCGAAATTACGTTGTAAGGGGGGAGTATGTAATACCCCTTTTATGGATAATTTAAATTTCATAAATTTGGAGATTTGACGAATTTCTCTGAGAAATAATTTTTGGAGTTTATGAGGGTTATAAGATTTTCGGTGGGTGTTGCACTTACTTTCAGGATAAAGTAAATGACTTGGACCATTTTAATTACATGTCGCAGTTGGGTAAAGAGACAAAGCATAATATTTTAATTGGAAAACTCGCATTTAGATGTATTGGGTTTAATTAGTGGATTGCGATCAAGTACCTCAGATGGAGATTTCAAGTGTTCGATTGGTTTCAGAATGGCAGAGATAGTCAGAATAGAGTATCCGGGAGTAGTGTTTGGATTTCGAGAATTTTTGGATCAGCAGGAACTCGTATTGAGTAAACGAGTCACTTTTGGGTTTTTAAGGGATAAACCCTTATTCTCTCCTATATAAGGCAAGAGAGAGTGGGATAAAGGAAAGAAAAAGAGAAAAGAGAGAAAGAAATAGATACAAGAAGAAGAAAAAAGGAGATTCCGGCCAAAACTTTGCGAGATTCGACTCGAGGCCGTCGAATTTTATCCTCCAGGCAAGTGTTTACTTGCTTTATTTAATTTAGTGTGTATATCTCATATCCGAATTAGTAAATTATGAAATTTTGGGTTAGAACCCTTAAAGTAAATTTGGGAAAACTTGAGTAAGAGTTTACAAATTTATGCATTGTAAACTCTAAATGATTTCTGGTGTTAAAACCATGTTAATGGAGTGTAAAATTGAATTGAAATGGGAGAAATGTCAAACTAGGGTTTTTATGGTTTTAAGGTTTAAACCTAAGAGAAATAGTTTAATACCATAAATAAATTGAGGTGTTAGTTATCAATCAGTGTTAGGATGATATTAGGGTTGTTGGTTGAGATTAGAAAGCACAAAAATGGAGGTTGGATTGATATTTGGGTATTTTGGAGATTGAAAAATCGCCCAATAAGTGCCCCTCGAACAGGGCGAATCGATTCGGGTCCAAACCGAATCGATTCACATAAGGGGATCTGTAAGGCTGCCTTAGGCCGAATCGATTCGCCTTTGAGGACCTTCTTGTAGAGAACTTTCTGAATCGATTCGGGTTGGGGGAAGAATCGATTCGTCATCCCGAATCGATTCTCATTAAGGGCGAATCGATTCACTTTTGCCAGAATTGTTAGTTTTCTTCCCTTAAGTGTATAGGGAATTAAATCACAATTTGGGGATTTGTTTGGGGGATCCTGATTATGATATTGGGACTCCTAAATGATGGTTTTGAGGGTAAGTAAACCTTTAGATGAAGGAAAAAACCTTGGATTAATTTGGAGTGCAATCTGAGGGACGGACCTAGAGAGGGTTCGGGTCGAGTAACATTCGAGAGAGAGGTTTTCGGTAAGAGTGTAGAGATATGTACGTGGTTAGAATGTTTATGGGCTAAATGCATTCGAGTAAATCCTAGGATGTGGATAGGATGGAAATTGAGGATAGGGCTAGAGATTCATCAACGGTTATCCGATGTTGGCTGATGACTAGGATTATAGGTAACGTGATACCTACAGGATTAAGAATAAGCTGAGGGTATACTTATTTAATTATAATGAATTGGGAACTTTCGAGGTTATTGGCTATCGCTATATGAGTTTGGCAATTATAGCCATATATTTGTACTGAGAAGTGATATATACTATATATACGGGAGGTGTTACTGTATATATATGATATAATTGTATATATATCTATGTGTGAATGGTATATATATATTTATGTGAAGCATACTCCATCTATGCTATCATGGGAAGTTGCCCGATGTGGGTGAGGCCCCTGGCTTGAGGAGCGTATAGTCCCCAGGTCATAGCGTCCATTTTTATATTGTGATTTTTTATTAGGGGTGAGACGTGGTGGGTATGTTTCGTCTTACTTTCGGGGAGGAACTATGACCGCTTCCCATACATTGTGATTTGGCTTTTACCAAGGTGGTGTAAGATTCCGACCGTTGGTACCCAGGATGGTATGTGAATGATTCCCTGGTAGATGATAGCATAGAGACGACATCCTCGAGTTATAGCTCCTTTGGATGGTTATTATACTTGTGTGTATAGTATATTACCTGTGCATGGGAACAAGATATTATATATCTCTAACTAGAGTAAAGAGATAAAATGAATAAAGATTAATTCATATTTCGGGAGATTTTGTCCGGACTTATATTGTGATATTTATATGAAAGTGAGTATGATAATGTATATAATTATATGAGTATGTGTATATACGTTGTGTACTGAGGGTCTAATGGATCTCGCCGATCGACACTGCAAAGTAGTAGTGTATCGGGGGGTTCCTTGTTTGGATTTCACTTCGCGAGACACCCCACGCACGAACATGGCACAGTGTTGAAACTGGGGAGAATTTTATCTCTAAGTACTCGAATCAATTAGTATTTTTAGAGTTTCTATGGAATGGATTAGTTAGGCAGGGTAATTGGACAAGGTTATTTAGTAGGAACTCGATAGATGTGCACTATTAGAGGAGGGGTGAGGAGTATCACATGGGAGTGCGATACCAATTTAAATATGAGATAAGGTATATTTTTCATGAATAAAGTATTTATGCACTTGCAAAATATTTTCACAACTCGGGCTCTGGCCCGTTTATCTATTTTCCTCTCTTTTGCTATATATGTATATACTTAGGTGTCCAGACACAGAGACGCCTGGATGATGATTCCTTCGATTCAGACGTTGGCTGCAGCAGCTGTGGATGAATGCAGGTTTCTTTTAGATGCTTCTATTCTTGCGATTTAGATAGTAAGCATTGTAGTATCACTCGGTCCAAAATCCCAACTGCATTTATTTATTCTTTTACCGCCTTTTATTTCGAAATTCGATTGAGTTGTATTATTGTTAAACCGAGTGTTCGGTTATTTTATTTCATTTTCAGTCTTATATATAAACTATGTGGATGTTTTATTTAAATAGTTTGTTTAAAAAGATTAGTTAAATAAAATTTTGACGCCAGCCTAATAGGTTATTAGTAATTAAATTAGTTTTCGACAGTGATGCTAAGAATGAACCATATGAAACTCCTATTTTGATTTGGTACAGGATTGATCGCCTGGTATTTTATTAGGCGGGATGTCACAAATTATTGACGATCTTATGTTCACAATATAAAAGTGTTTCAGGGGGGAAGATGTAGTTACTGGCATCAAGTACAACAATGGTCCACCTAAGATGGCCAAAAATGGCGATAAAGAGAATGTCTCTAGGAAGGGGACAAGAAATAGAATGTAGGATCTAAGAAAAATAATAAGACTGACCCTACGAAGGCCTTCAAAGATATCAATATCATTTTAAAGAGACTATCTAGAAAATCTTAAATAAGAATAAAAGATCACCAATTACTCAAGTGGTCAAGGAAGATGACGGATGATCCATTAATGAGGAATAACGCCCTCAGATTTACCTATTACAAGGAGTATAAGCACAAGATGAAGAACAATAAGGCTCTCGAGTATCCCCTAAAAGAGTTATCCCAAGTCAGTCACTTGGATGACTACGTGGATAAGAAGGGTGCAAAGCCCATCATGTAAAATGACCAAAATCTTAATACCATCCTGGATAACGATGAGATCAAAGATGAGTTTAAATTCATCTACGATGACTTAAGTCTAAATCGTATCCAAGGCAATGTTATTTGGATGGAACAGAAGAAAGTCACTATAGTGGTGGAGTCTTTTTAAATTAACTCCGTTAAAACTCCAGCAGGAAAGCCCTAACGATCAAAATGTATTGACTAAAAGAAGCACACAGTCTTCACCGAGGAATATTAGGTAGGATTCAGAACTCCACGTCATAATGTCCTAGTAATCACTCTTAGAATTGATAATTCGGACGTGGATAAGCTGTTAATCGACCAAGAAAGTTCCTCGGAAGTTATGTACCTAAAAATTTTTAACAAGTTAATCTCTGAAAACTGAGATTGGTAATTAATATTACTTGGCTTATTCTCGGGTCAAAACAATTGAGTCATTGAGTCCATAAAGTTAAATAAACTTGATTCGTTATGAGTGAGGTGCAGTCTAGTTTAGGTTAAATGAACCTTAAAGATTGGAGATCATGCACCGCCACTCATTGAAGACTTCTATTATCATTCATTCACATTGAAGTTTAAAGACTATATCCATTTAGTAGATTGTGAATTGATTACGACTAAAGACACACACGTGCACAAAATATTTTTAAAAATGCGTGAGAACTTTGAAAATAGTGGAACAAGTGTTTAAAAGTTTAAAATAGTCTCAGAGAGTTTTAAATGTTTTTTAAACTAGCTGATAATTAGTTCAGGCCTTTTGAACATTTAAAACTTTGTGAAAAATGTTTTTGTGCCTTGACCGTTTGTACGTCTCTCTTTTGAGCCTGTTTGCATTGCCTTACTTCGTTCCCATAAACACGAATTGTACATGATGTCCACACTAGATAGAATCGTGTGCACGTTCTAATCTAACTGTGTGCACGGTGGGCCCAGATTTTAGAAAAATTATATAAATAAGCCAATTTCCCTCCATTTTAAATAGATATGAAAACCTCATAACTCAAATACATTTATGACATCATTGTTGAGGTTGGTATCATTTTGTCTTTGCTTCTCTTTCCAATTTCACTTGATCCCTCCAAAATTATTAAAACTTCGATTTATACCTGAGTTATACTTTTGAGAGAGAATTGAGAGTTTTTTTGTTCAAATTCACATAGCCTATTCATTTCAAATAAATCTATATTGGAATTGTATTATCATATAATCTTAGATATAAAACATGAAGCACTCCATTCTATTGGAGAGAATTGGAGTGTGTCGTGATGTAGAGAGTAAACTTTTTCATTCTCGGCGTGGAGCTTGTTGAGGATATTCATTGTATATGGGGAAGAGTTTCAATGTTCATAGGTAACTACACGAGAGTGCTTATGTGAGAGGTATCTTCTTACCTTTTGTAAAACGTTTTTTTAAGTTAAAATAAAAATTGGGGTGCGTCGAGATTTTTTTACCGCTAGGTGGAGTTTTTTTCTCGTAAATATGTCATATGTGTGTTTGTGATTATCTCTTATGGTTATGAACAAATTTTATCACACACCTCATTCTAATTGAAATTGGATCCAATAATCTAGGTTAAAATTTAGTTACAATTGCTAGATTGTGTTTCCACATCTAGATCTATTAAATTTATGGTTATGTGAGTTCAATAAGACATTAGAATTGTGTTTTGGAAAAATTTGTGTTAAGCGACTTGAATATGTAAGCAAAATTGTTTGAAATTAAAAATTTATCACGAGATACCTTCAAACCTATTCCCCCACCCACCCACCCCCCACCCCACAAAGTTTATTGTTTATGTTTACATAGTGCATGTTACACACTTCTCTCAGTTGGTATCAGAGAAAAGTTCTCTTTTGAATAGAATTAACATGCTTGAGTTGATCTTGTGTTGGTTGTATATTTTTTCTCATTGACCTAGTTTGCGTGTGCTTGTGTTTTTCTTGAAGTGAATAGTTTCTATTTGCTTTACTTATGTGACTCTGGGTGCTACGATACTAGATTTTGATGTTCCTTTTAATATTAGTCAGAGTGTGAATTGTTCAATGCAAGTTATAAGGAGAGGATACGACATTTGATATCTAAAATAGAAAAGAAGAAAAAGAAATATTTTCATGCTCCAACAAAATCAAAATCTAATGATGTTGATGAAAGTGATGAAATTAAAATTGTGAAATCCTCGAGTAAAAAGAATGAAGTGCTGAATATTTAACTTTTCAAATAGAAAAATATGAATATTAATTTGTCTGATCAAGTCCAACTCCATGGAGAATGAAAATAAGTTTTTAAAGAGTTTAAAATGAATAGTCAACTTACAAGTGAAAAGATCAATTTGACTGAAAAGGAGAAGGATGAGTTATTAGAATTGACTTGTGATTTAAAATAAGATAACCAAGCATTGAGGTTATAAAATTCTGATTTGAGAAGATTGACAAGTTAAAGAAATTTTTATTTCAAAAAACTCAAAATTTTGGAACAAGAGGAAAAATGATTTGACTCTTGAACTTGAAAAAGTGAAAGAAGAACTTCTTATTTGTGAAAGTTCTAAAAGTGAACTTTAGAAGAGATTGATTCTTTAAAAAATGAATTTGACTTATTCAAAAGTTTGAAAAACAAGTCATCTTTTTCTCATGCTGACTCATTGAATGATTATTCATCACATGATTCAAAGGAAATTTGAGGGAAATAACAAGCAAGTTTGCCTTCATGGTAAAGAAATATGAGAGTGTGGTGAAGAATAATAGAATCAAAGATTCTAGGAGTAGGAAGCTTAGTGATTCTTTCTCTTATAGTAGTGACGATTCACACACTTCTATCCCTAGTTCACAAGATGATAGTGATCATGATGTGGAAGACATTTAAAAATCTTTTAATGATCTTTATAAAGAATCTTTAGAGATTAAAAAATCAAACATTGAATTTTCAAACAAAATGAAAGTTTTACCAAATGAACTTGATGAGAAAGAAGAAATGATACATCACGAATATTGCATATTTGCGCTCTTTATCTTTATGCATTCTAGCACTTTTACGTTCTTAATGCCTATATTTATGATCGTTAACTAGACAACCTTGGATTTGGACGTATATATGTTTTTCAGGGGTTAATTGTGGTTTTATAGGTATTGGAACGCTAAAAGTGAGGTTCGGTTGCATTTGAGAGAAGTTTCGTCGTCTAAAGATACTTCAAGGTCAATATGATATTTTTAAACTCACTATTTTGTATGTAATTAAGTTACCAACATGTATATCATCAAATTATCATTCTGTGGCCACTGACCGTGCGTCATTCTGACCCCGAATGAGGAAGTTATGGCCATTTGCGAAAGGTTTCGGTATTTTCTTCTACTTCAAGGGAATTTTGGTAATTTCATACTGCATAATTTGGAGGGTTTAAAAATATAATCATGTAGATAATTGAATTATCTTCGTTTCGGTTCCGACCACACATCATTTCGATTCCGTATGAGGGAGTTATGGTCATTTTCGTGCAACGCGTCAAAATTGGTTCGGAGAGGAAAAGGGGGTTGTCAAAAGAGAGGTCGACCGGGCCCATCAGATATGGACAAAAAATGACTTATTTTGGGTTTTTTGACTTGGTTTTGTTGGGGGTTTATTTTGGGGTATTAATATAATGTTGTAGTCTTTTATTTGGGAGATATTTTTTCATTTTAGATAGTTTAGGTTAAGGTTTGGATTTTGAGAGCTCATCTTCTCCTCTCTTTGGGTGTTGTAAGGTTACTATTCATTATCCCTTCCAATTAATTTAAGTTTTATTTCCTTATTTTCTTTCTTTGTAGTTAATTTAATTTCTTTCTAATTTAGTTTACTTGCTTTATTTATTGCTTTCATCTAAATAGATGATTTTTAATATGCTTTCTAACTAATTTAATCTAGGTTGTGTCAGATTGAACTTACCTAGGGTTGATGTATTGCTTTGCTTTGGTGATGGATTTTACGGGTTTATTTTGAGTGGCTTGTCCTATTTATTACGCCTAGAAGATTTGACGGGGTATATCATGTATGCTTCGTACTTACGACCTTGCGTGCGTAATTTTCGGGGTATTTGTTGACGCCAAATTCTTATTAGACTTTTATGTGAATTTAGGGATGTGACAACTCTTGATTTAATTAACTGTCAAAACGAGACTCGGTCTTAATAACTTGTCGACCCATGTAACCATTTTATACTAATTAACTCGGGTGCGGGATATTCGACGCAACCTATAGTTTTTATTCGCTTTGTTAACGTAGTTTAAATACACTCGCCTAGTTTAATCTTTTCTCTTTATTATCTTTTTCTTTTTGTTAAAATTATCTTTTACACTTTTATTTTAGAAGTATTAAACTAATTAAATTCTATCAACTTGTCTTTGTGGATTCGATACCCGGACTCGCGGCTATACTCCCTTAAAAGAGTGTAGTCATAGTTTAGGTTTTTGTATAGAGTTGGTGGGACGAATATAACAAACGACCGGCGCGCAGGTGACGCTCGCGCCACGGCAAAACCCAGTCTTTCAAGAAACGTTTAAAAATATTCAATCAAAGTATTTTGATCTCAAAAAAGTTATTGATGTTTTGTCAAAGCATTGCGAGTCTTTGAAATAACAAAGTGCAATACCTTTGAAAGAAAAAGAATAATTTGAACTTGAGAATTCAATGTAAAAAGATGACTTTGAAAAGTTAAAACTTGAACATGATCTTGCAAAGGATTCAAAAATTAAAGTAAATGATAGAACAAATATTCTTGATAACATTTTATTAAGTAATTCTCAACCAAAATCATAGAATCATACGATTGGTTTCAATTATTCAAAGCTTGAGAAATATATTGGAAAAAAAAAATTGAATGTTGAAACTTCAAATCCTCAAAAAAAGGATAAGGTAAAAACTCCTATGATTCAAAAGAAGGAGGTTGAACCTAAATCTTATATTTCTAAAAAGACTTTTGGTTGTACTTTTTGTGATAAGTCAAATCATGTTACACTTCTTTGATTTAAAAGAAAAGGACTTGAAAGAGTTTGACCAAGGGAAAGATTTTAGAAGGAATGAGAGAAGGTTTGATAGGAAGAATTTTGTGAGAATAAATGTGCTTGTTTATACTTTTTATAAGGTACAAGGCCACACAAATCAAGCTTATAGGTGCTTGAGAGAAAAAATAATAGGTTAATGGGAAATAGGAAGCAAGTTGTTCATAAAGATCATTTTAGTGAACTTTGTGGATAATTTGATAGGTTGATGGATTTACTAGTGCATGAGAGGGTGAGGCTAGAAGATAGTTCCTTAGACCAAGACCATATATACTTAAGTTTTGAGGACTAGGCATAATAATTCTAGGAGGAATGAGAGATGGATTTGTTATTGAGTTTACTAGGAATGAACCAAGGCAGAAAGTGGAGGTTGTTGTTCTACAAATGAAGTTTATGGAGAAAGAGGTTACATTAGTTCCTCCCATTGATCCGGGATATCAAACACCCATCGCTATTTAAATAGGTAGTTTTCTAGGACGACTAGGATCTTGTAGGTTTCTATTCCTAGTTCATTCTTTATTTTTGGAGAAAATAAATATTTTTGGGTGAGTGATCTCCAATTGATATTTTTTCATGTGTTGGTGATGACTCTTTGCATATATGAATTTTCCATGCATTTCCTTGTATATTATGTTTCTTACTAAACATGATTTGGTAAATATTCATGCATCATTCTCATTCCAAAATCTAAAAAGATTTTGTGCTTGTTATTTTTATTAATTTTGGTCAAGTATGTGATTCATTATGATTTAACTTGAATGATGATTAAAAGTGAATTATAAAACATTTGATGAATATTTTTTGATGTGACACCCCGCACAATCTGACAAGCGAGGTGGTCAGCCGCCGCCGTCAAACTACGTCGGGCATCACTAAATAAGTAATCATTCTTAGCATGTGACAGTTATGACACCTATAAAAAATCCATTCCACAAGATAGTAATTAAATTGATCTAATATATATAACCATTCATGCAATATTAAAATCCATTACCATGCTAATCTCCAAATTAAATGCAACTCCAAATAATATAATCTCAAATAAATGCTCCAACTATAAATATTAAAGAAAATTGTAAACAACTATGGAACCGAGTGGCCCACCAAATCCATGAATAAAGTCTCATAATAAATGCAACGGAAAATAAAATTAATCTAACTACTAAGCATCTAATGTAAACTCCAGTTGTACCTCCAAAATATCTCAAATAGTCCTATGCAGTTACTCTAGCTCTATACGTGAAATGTTAGTCAAGACAATGGGTCAGAGCCCACCGTATGAATACCAACTACTCTCCCCAATTAGGGCCCGTGAACCCAAACATAGCATTATACATAATAAACACCACAATGGAGTATTTTAAATTAAACGCTATAATTATTAACATGCGAGTAAAAATAAACGTCTATCATCTAGTTACGTAATTAAGCCGTCCCAAAAGTTTAAGTCCAACTTAAATTATCACAATTCGATAATTACTCTAAGGTCACCATCTTTATTTAAATTGATTTATCACATTATTATTATTTTTATTACGGTGTTGTCATAGCCAGTCAACCCTACTGTATGTCCTGCATTTATTCGGGTCCATCTCAAGTTTTACACCACATAAATTCCCCTCCCTGTAGCCAGTCGGCCCGTATTCTATCAGCCCTTCACTTATTAACGAGATTCCACGCACGACACGTCATAATAGTCAGCTAGCCCGTATTATGTTAGCCCTGCACTTATTACGACGCCACACACCCACATGACGCAATAGTTAGTCAAACCATATTCTGTTAGTCCTGCACTTAATAACGACGCCAATTCATTTTGATACTCGTTTTTTTATCTTAGGCATTAATTATCAATTTCTCATTATTTTAAATTATCCCCCCCCCCCCCCCCCCCCATAATAGAATATAAATCCTCAAATCTACCCCTAGTCCCATACCTAGAGTTCTCCAACACACAAACACGTCCTACCCTATGATATAGGATTAATTTCTATCAATTATCTCTTTCTAGTCTCGCAACTAGGCTATCCAAAATAACATAACAACAGTAAAATCATCCACACCCCGGGATATCCCATCCATGAAAATCTATACTAACTAGTCCCATACCTAGAAAGGATTAACCGCTACTAAGTCATACCCACTAGTCTCATACCTAACAAGTATTTCTTAAATTAAGATGAAAGCGTAGCTACCCAAAATCCCGTCATCCCCACGATGATAATTATAATCGAAAAATAAGTCGCACAATCCAATTTATCAACAATTACACAAATTTATCATACGGTCACAATTTACTTTAATTTAATTCGTTGAATCCATCATCATAATCAACATAATTTATTTTATTCAACAATTATAATTTTTAGAAGCACACAATAATAAATTACTTTGATCATACCTACATAATTTTATATGATTTCACAAGTCCCTTTTTAATTTAAATAAAGCGATTATGGTTTCTACATGCAAACCTACCCTCATAATATAAAAAACAAATCTCTACCCTAGGCACACAAGGATTATGAATTTTAAACCAGATTAAGATTTTTCACAAAAACAGTCACCAATTAGATTTCACTTTCCCTAGTCAAAGTTGTTGATTTATTTTAAGAAAAACATGTAAATTTATGTTTAGGCGTTGATGAAAAGTCAGTTGAAAATTCTGATTGGATGATTGAGTTCCTCTCGAAAGATTAAGAAAGATTCGTTCTTGCACAATCTTGAGAAAACACCAATTAAGTCTTCAAAACTTGGTTTGAATTTTGATAAATTTTGGGGCTAGTGTTTGTAGATGAAAGGTGATAAAGATGTAGGAGTCTTCTGGTTAAAAAGTTTGTGAAAAAATATTTAAAAACGTCTAACCCCGAGTTATATTAATATGGGAAAAAGATTAAGACTTGTAATTAACTTAAACTCTAACAAAACCTCAAACATGTCGACACTGACCATTGTGAATCGATTCGTCCTCCTGGACGAATCGATTCGGTCTAGTTAGGTGCCCAAGAATGCCTAAAATTTTATATATAAGAATACAAAATCCTATTTTTCCCTCGATTTCAATTCCAATTAAAATCCTACTTTTGATAAATAAAATCCAACATTTAAAATTGATAAAAATAATTAAATCCAAAAATTTTATTTTTTCAATTTTCGAATTAACTTAAATTATTACCGGTTTAAGATTATGGGGTGTTATATACTTCTCCACTAGCACAGGAATTTCGTCCTCGAAATTCAACGAAGCATAAATGCACAACATAAAATAAGGCTTGCATTTGCCTACCTATAGTTAGACACCATTAGACTCCCATACAGCCACACATACCCCACGATGAAAAACACAATATATATACCACCTATATATATATATATAAGCATCTAAGAAAATAATATGTATTGTGCTACTCCACTAGCCACGTTGTGGTTCCTGCGGCACCTGCCTCGCCTAAGGCTCCCGAGTGTTCCATGAATATAATATTCAAATGTACCTACACACAGGAGACAAGAAACAAATACCCATGATACGCAAAAATTTGAAATAAAATGACAGGCATAAATGATAATCATAAATAAGCACAAAAGCACAAGCAAATCACCAAATCATCAAACTTTTCCACTCCCCCATAATTCATTATCTCCCTGTTATGTTGTCCCAAATAGACAAGGAAATGAAATATAAGCAATAAATTCGGAGTGTGTCACAAATAAATAAACTTCTATTTTTAAAAAATTTCAAAATTTTTCTTAGAAATAAAATACAACAATAAATCACACCATGAACTAACACTGAGATAACCAAGTTAATGATAGCATAAGTGTAGGGGTGCGAACAAATCGATAGGAAAATCAACTCAAACATTCATAACATATGTGCACGAAGAATTTTGGATACTCCTAACGAATGAACTCAAAATCGTCCTTAGGTGTAAAAATATTGAATTCAAATTTTATCAACTCAATCTAATCAATAAATCAAAGTCTAAAATGATTTTCACACCAACAACGTCTAAAACTATGAAATGCTTTTTCGAGACAGTTTAAGGACGTGCAAACCCGTTGATTTCCAACCAAACTCCCTCAAAAGATAAACATGATTATATTCTCTATTCTTTTCTTTTGAAAGATTAATCATACTAAACTATTTGGCCCCTTCTTATAAAAATTGCTCTTTTTATTGACTTAATTTTTTTCTTGGGCTCTTTTCAAACTGGGACTTTCACGACGAGTTCACCTGCCTCTCGCAGCCCTTTCTCGTGTACACTCAGATTTTTTCAGTATAAAACAAATTCTCACGGGAAACGGTTCTTACATGAACTACATTAATTGTCTCATTTTATCTCATTTGGTTCATTTTAAAGACAGGATTGAGATGAAAACACTTTGACTAACATGTGATAGATAAGTACAAAAATTAATTAAATTTGTGCATATTTACATTAAAGGAGACAATGACACAAACATGTCGAAAGTAATCACTAATCACATCTCAATGACTCCAAACATTATAAAGCACATGGATGAAATGAAGTTGTCTCAAGACATTATCAAAAGGTCACGTGGATAATGGAATGGTGTTGTGACATGGACTTCCTAAATGTCCATCCATAAAAGGTGTAAACAAACTACAAAAATCTTTCTGTGTTTTTCATTTTTCTTAAAAATCAAAAATATTTTTAAATTTTTTCTTTTTTTTTAAATAAAAAATATTTTTATATTTTCCATTTTTTCTAAAGACCGAAAATCTTTTTAGATTTTTCTATAATATGAAATAGAAAAAATAGGAGACATTAATAATACAAATGATACAATCTAGAAATAAGAATCAAGAATGTGAACATGAAAAATTATCCTATCCTAGACAAGATAACCAACCCTCAGTCAACTGTGCAGATACCAAAAGACTTCCTAAGACTCTCGAATCCAAGGGCATCTAAAGGTTTCGTGAAAATATTAGTTAAATAGCGATCGGTGGTCACAAAGCTCAAGGATAAGACCTTATCCTCTACTAGGTCTCGGATAAAATGCTCGCGTATCCTAATGTGCTTCATGCGCAAATGTTGAAATATATTTAGAGATATATGAATCGCGCTCGTGTTATCACAGGAAATAGTCATTGTGCCTTGTGATATCCCATAATCCTCTAGCATTTGCTTCATCCATAAGAGTTGCGTGCAACAACTCCTGACAGTGATGTAGTCAACCTCCATAGTGGACAAAGAGATAGAGTTCTGCTTCTTGCTCAACCAAAAGACAAGAGCCGTCCCAAAATAAAAATACCCACCCGAAGTGATCCTACATCCATCTACATCCCCTGCCCAAGTGGCATCCAAATAGGAAGATAAACGGTCATAGATATCAAAAGAATACCAAATGCCATATGAGAGAGTCCCACTCACATATTTGATAATACGTTTAAAAGCATGTAAGTGTGACTCTTTTGGGGATGCCTGATATTGATCACAGACTCCAACACTAAAGTTTATGTTGGGACGACTGGTAGTCAAGTAGAGAAAACTACCTATCATTCTCCGATACAAGGTTCGCTCTATGTCCTTGCCTAAAGTGTCCTTACTAAACTTTGTTGAGGTACTCATAGGGGTGCATGAGTGCTTAGCAGAGTCTAACCTAAACTTCTTCACGATGTCTCTTGTATACTTGTATTGGGAGATGAACATCCCATCCTCTAGCTGATGAACTTGGACACCAAGGAAGAATGTAAGCTCACCAACCATGCTCATCTAGAACTCACGCTTCATCTCCTCCTCAAAGTCTTGATCATAGAGGGAGAACATAAATCCAAAGACTATGTCGTCCATATAGACTTAGGCAACCAAGATAGCACCTTTACCTCTCCTAACAAATAATGTCTTATCTACTCCCCCTCTCTTGATGGCACAGTCTAAGAGATAGGAAGTAAGTCTCTTGTACCAAGCATGGGGTGCTTGCTTCAAACCATACAAGTCTTTTCTCAAATAATATACATGTCTAAGGTGCTTAGGGTCTTAAAACCCTTTCGGTTGTTCTACGTAAACCTCCTCATATAGAATGCCTTTCAAAAAGTAACTCTTGACATCCATCTGCTATAACTTGAAGTGCAGATAACATGTGATGGTGAGTAGTAAGAGGACGGACTCGAGCCTCGCAATAGGATAAAATGTCTTCTCAAAGTCTACACCCTTAATATATATGTAGCCTTAAGCGACCACCGTAGCCTTATTACGGATAATGGTACCATTCTCAACCATCTTATTTTTGAATATCCACTTAGTACCAATCACATTTGTCTCACTAGGTTGGGAGATAAATTCTCAAACACCATTCTTTCTAAATTGAAGTAACTCTTCCTGCATAGCGGATATCCAGTGTTTATATTTGAGTGTTTCTTTTACATTCTTGGGCGCGACTTTGGCCGTGTAGCACAGAAAGCAAATAACGTTCTCAAGCTGAGCGCGAGTCTTTACACCTAAAGTAGGATCTTTCAAAATGGCAGAAGGATCATGACTCTTGCGAACCCAATCAGGTGTGTCCCCTAAATCAGGAGTAGGGGTCCACCCTAAGTGTGTGAGTAATAATAGGATAATCACTAGGGGTGCATCGTCCTCACACAAACAGTTAGGATCAACAAACGCCGACGGATCATCATCTTTAACAGTGACATTCATTGATATCATAGCCTTAGAGATGTTCAGTTTAAAAAAAAATTGGTAAGCTCTACTTGTCGATGAATATCCTAATAGATTTACCTCGTCACTCTGAGAGTAGAACTTTCCTAATTGTTCTCTATCCCTCAGGATACAACATTTACTCCCAAAGACACGGAAATATGAAGGGTTGGGCTTCTTCCTTTTCCATAATTCAAATGGAATCTGAAGTGTGTATGGATGAAGATATACCCTATTCACCATGTGGCATGCGGTAGACACCGCCTCTACCCCAAACCTTCTATAAACTCTACGATCGAGAAGCCTGGATCTAGCCATATCTTGAATCGTCTGGTTCTTGCTCTCAACAATCCTATTTTTCTGAGGAGTTTTCACGATCGAAAATTTATGTTTAATTTTGAGGCTATCATAGTAATGATCCAACTTTGATTCTTTAAATTTTATCCCCATTGACGCATCCTATTGACAGTGACACCGTGTTGATTTTGCAGGACATGACATTTGGTCGTAAGAAAGTCTATAGCATCGAATTTCACTCTCAGGAAACCAACTATCAAAAATCAAGATAAATCATCTACCATCACGAGGATATACCTCTTATAACCTAAACTCTCAGTGCGAGTAGGACCCATAAGATCCATGTGAATCAACTCAAGCACATGTGAGGTGGTAACGAAATTCAAATTTCAATGGGGACTACAAATTTTTTTCCTTATTGGCAAGGACCAAAAACTGTGGAAGTTGGCTTTCTAAGTGACGGCAAGCCACGTACCAGGTCTTTTTCACTAAACGCTCCAAATCTCTTAGTTAGCATGACCTAGACGTTGATGCCACAAATCCATAGACATTATCATGCTGTTGTTGAACACAAATGAGGACTTGGGCACAATCCCATAAGAGTTATCTTCTGTCCTCACCCCTTGTAGTAAAAGTTTACGAGATTGATATAAAAATTTACACTCATTCTGGTCAAACTTTACAGCAAAGTCTGCGTCACACAGTTGGCTAATGCTAATACGGTTTACCTTCGAACCTTTGACGTACAAAACATTATCTATCTTAGTAAATTTAGGTATCTCTACTTTACCATGTCCTATAATGCTACATTTACTCTCATCTTCAAAGGTGATTTTACCGTCCGTGCGATCCTTAATGCTGGTAAAGAAAGATGTCAACGGTCATATGCCAGAGCAACCACTATCAAAATACCACTGGGAGGTATTATGAGACTTAAGAGAAACATGAACTATAAGGACTTTCTCTTCACGCTTAGGTACCCAAGTAGTGGTGATCTTCTCTTTGACCTTGTCATTGTTGTGTCTAGTTAGGATATTGGAAGTATCCACTGATGGCAAGGACATCCATTGGAACACTTCCATCAAACTATGAGAGGCGACTAGACACTCAACCTGATCTTTAAGGCTAGAAAAATCATTAAAGTGGTGCGATGAAGTTTGTGTACGTCGAGTCTGTCCCAAACTCTAATAAAACTCCCTAAGGTGGCCTTTTCTCTTGGAATAAGTGCATAACTAAACAGTCTTATGCCGACCTTGGTTTGCTTTTCTTGGCTAAAATTTTCTTTGGGGTTTTAGTTAAGGGCCATTAGGATTCACAATAAATTCAAGAACCGGTTCTGGTGCGACATGTGACGTGGAAGCATCTTTGAAACCTATTCCTTCACTCTAACCAAACTCTAAAGAGGGGCCAAGGAACATCTTTTCCATCTTTCTAAATGTATCCTCAATATTTACCCTGACCTCCCTGTCTCTTTCAACATCTCTCCCGAGTTGGACTACAAGGGCTTCAAGTTTCCTCAGATTCTCCACGGATGCAAGGAGCTCACTCGTAAGACTAGACATTTGTTTAGTTCAATCCTCTCTCTCTCTCTCATCTCTCCTAACTCCTTCTCTACCGCAATGACCCTAGTTTCTAACCCTTTGTTTTGCGTTTTCATTTTAAAGGACTCGGCATATGCCTGCTGCAGTTCACTCTTGCCCTTACTTGTTGCATTCCCACCCTCACCCTCATTCACGTCATTTTCACTATCGATATTTCCTTGTGAAGTAGCTTCCTCATCGTCATGAAGTTAAGTAAACATACTCACCTGAATAGCCATGAATGCGGTGAAGTTACATTCATGCGGTGATTCTTCTCCTGAATCCAGTGACTAGACCTCGCTATCGTCACTAAGGGTGGAATTTAAGGTAGTTTTGCCCTTGCCTTGACGCTTTAACCTAGTTGGGCACCCATATGCTTTGTGATGTCTCCCATCACACTCATAACACCTCCCTTCCTCTCTCTTTGGGGCATTCTTTTTATCTTTTTCAAATTTCTTCCCACTTTTATTTTTCTCAAAACTCTTTTTACCTTAAGATGTACCATTATTGTTAAGTTTGATAGATTTCTTAAATTTTTTAGAAAAAAGGTCTAAATTATTTAAATCAAAGTCGTACTCAGAATCATACGACGCCTCCTCTCTCTTTCTAGCTACATCCTCTCTCTTTTTGGACGTCTCCTCACTCTTTCTAAATTGGGCCTTAAGTGCAATCCCTTTATCTTTTGGTTTTATAGTTTTAGTAAACATGTCGATTTAGTAAGTTTGAAGGTCTTCTACGAGTTCTTCTAACCTAAGATAATCTAACATTCTTAAATAATTAAGCACAGTGACTTTTAGGATAAAATGGGCAGGCAATGATCAAAAAATTAATTTAACTATTCTAGTGTCAGGAATTTTTTCACCAAGATTAAAACATGAATTAACAATATCCGATAGGCGAGCATAAAATTCATTAAAACTCTCGGATTCGAGCATGGTTATAGATTCAAACTGAGTAGTCAAATTTTCTAATTTAGATGCCTTAATAGCATGTGTGCCCTCATATGTAAGTTGCAGGATATCACATGCCTCTTTTGACGTGGTGGACGTCATAATATGTTTGAAATCATCGGGTGTGATGGCTCCGTAAGTAGCACTAAGTCCACATGAATTAAAGTTACTCCATTTAAATTCTTCTTCAGTCCATAAATTCATAGGTTTAGGATTAATATCATTACCTATAAACATAATGGGTAGCGTCCACCCTCTTTCACATGTAATCCAAACTTATTCATCAATGGCATTTAAGGTGCATCTCATTCTAACCTTCCAACGGGCATAACTGGATTCATTAAAAGTTGGCATTATGTTATATAAGTTATCTACTTGAACTTAGCTTTTTTTAAAAAATCAATTACACAGTAAAGTTGTGTAAATGGATCTAATACCAATTTGAGAGTGCACTACGGTTCAATGGACAAAATTATTTCATTGAATGTAAATTTTATACCAGTTATAAACCCTAGTACATGAAACTAAGTTATTGGAAGTAGTAAATCAATATAGCATGCAGGCAAACATTCAAGAAAAATCCCTCAGGGCTAAACCAATTCTATTTCATTATATATGCAAATCCCAACTTACAATAATAGAGAAATACAGACAGTGTTTAATAGACGAATATCCTGCAGGCTTTGGTTCATCTTATTCAATAGAAGTTCCCTCGAGAACTCCAATATCATCAGTGGAGACACCTTCTCCACAAGAATAAATCCAATATAGGAATATATGTTTATGAGGGTTTTGTAGAGATTCACAAAATATGGTATGGGAGGTTTGTGTGAATCAAAAGGGTTTTCATCCTTTAAAAGGTGAGACTTTTGTGTAGAAGATCAATAGAAAGGGTGTTTTAAAAGTCTTACAAAATAAAACAGGAAATGAGTTTTTATAGGTAGACACGAATTTTGAGGTGGCATTAAGTTATTCGAACGAGATCTTCATCTCGTTATATGCGACGGTTCGTTTGATCCATATAAGAAGTAGGGCATCAAACGGCGTGTCAATGTCATTTGAACGACATAACCAAGTTGTTTGAATGACTGAAAGTGAAAAATATTTTATTTAAATACCGAGACTTATTTTTGATAAAATAAAATCAAGTTAAATCAAATAAAAATTCTCCCATATATAACTATGAAAAACTAAGAACTCCAAATAAAATTATACCATAAATATGTGGAGATGTGTAGAATGGTTGAAGTAGAACGTGATGCACGTTGAAGATGAGTGGTGCATGATCATGAGCATGTTGCCAATGATTCGGATAGTGTCCTTCATGGATGATCGTGTAGATGTGCCAATATAATGGGTACGCCATATCTCATGTGATCTAGGACATTAAAGACAAGACCTAGATTCTAATGGACAGCGGCAGAAATATTGTCCTTACAAAGAGAGAATTGAGAGTGTTTTGGTTTAGATCCATAGAGTTTATTCATTTCAAATCAATCTATATTTTAATTATATGTTCATCTACTCTTAGATCTAAAAGAGGAAGTACTTAATTCTATTTGAAAGATTGGAGCGTAGAACAACATCCGAGGAAGAGAATGGACTTATTCATTTGTAGTGTGGAGCTCATTGTGGATTTTCATTATCTATGTGGAAGAGTTCCAAGGTTCATAGATAAAAACATGAGACTGATTCTCTAAGAGGTATATTCTTGCCTTGTGTAAAATTACTTTTCAAGTATAAATGAAAATTGGAGTGCGTCGAGGTTTTTTAACCCTAGATGGGGATTTTTCCTCATAAATATGTCTTATGTTTGTTTGTGATTATCTCTGATTCTTATAAACACATTTGATCACATACCTCACTCTAATTGAAGTTAGATTTAATAATCTAGTTTTAAATTTGGTTAAAATTTCTAGATTGTGTTTCTACACCTAGATCTATTAAATTCATTATCTTGTGAGTTCAATAATTTATTTGGATTGTGTTTTGGTAAAATTTTTGTTAAGCAACTAGATGATGAAAGCAAAATTGTTTGAAATGAAAAATTGGTTATGAGATGCCTTCAAACTTATTCACCAACTCTAGGTTCATTGTTGATGTTTAGTTCACATCACAAACTTCTCTCAATCTCAAGATGGAAGATCTGAAAGAAGCGACCATCCCTTTGGTCGGCTTTGCTGGAAATATGCCTATGCCACTAGGAAGGTTGTTTTGTCTATCTAAACTGGGAATATCTCGAAGTTGATTGAGTTACTAGTTGTGGACATTGATTCCATTAATAATGCTATCCTCGGATGAGGGTGGATTCATGCCATGATGGTAGTTACTTCCACTTATCATAAGAATATTAAATGAATCACGGACCAGCGGATAATGGAGATCTGGGTAAACCAAGCCGTTGGTCGGCAATGCTTTATCGCTGCCATTGGGACTAAAAAAGAGAAGAAAAAGAAAAAGAGGTTGCGAATGAGCTGACCAAGGACGGAGCTACTCTATCCTAGTTTCAATTAATTTTGAGGGATCGCACCTGGAGAAAAAGTTTCTAACCGGCAGCTCACTTATCGATCATAAAATTGAAGAATTAATCTCTCTGTGAAAGAGAATAAATATGTATTTTCTTGGAATCCTTACGGTATTCCTGAGATTGATCTCGAAGTCATGTGCCATCGACTCCACCCGGACCAGTAGTACCATCTATCACACAAAAGGTGCACTTAATAGTTCCAGAGAAGGCAAAAGCTACGAAAGAAGAAGCGGGGAAACTTCTAGAGGTAAGGTCTATTCATCCTCGACCAGGAGAAGACCTCATTCATTACCACTTTTGTCTTATAATACTACACGATCATTCCATTTGGACTTAAGAACATAGTAGAAACATACTAATGATTGGTCACCAAGATGTTTAAACATCAGCTAGATGACACCATGGAAGTCTATATAGACGACATGCTCATAAATTTGACCATCTTTAGGACTTGGCAAAGACTTTTGAGGTCCTCAGATATTTTAAGATGAAGTTTAATGCATCCAAATTCTCACAGGATTTCAATATGGAATGTTCCTGGGATACTTGGTAAGCAAAAGGGGGATTGAGGAAAACCCGACCAAATTTAAGCGATTAACATTGTTCAGCCACCGAGAACAATTAGAGATATTTAAAATTTGATCGGAATATTAATAAAGTTCAATCTCTTAATATCTAAGTCTTTTGAGAAGTATCGATCGTTGTTTCAGATCCTAAAGAAGAAGAAGGATTTGGCCTAAAAAAATCAATTCTTATTTGAGTCGACCACCTCTGCTTGCGGTCCTAAATTTGTGAGATCAAGTTTATATGTATCTCGCGATGTCCTTCCACGTAGTCAGCTCGAACTTAATGTGCTAAAAGGATGGGCATCAAGTCCCAATCTATTATGATAGCAAGAATCTATTGGACATCAAAAAACTCTACTTTCATCTGGAAAAGCTAGATTACTATCTGTTCACTGCTTCATGGAATTTTAAGCATTACTTTGAATCCCACTCACCCATAGTTGTCAACTCATTTCCACTCAAGATAGTCCTTAGAAAGGCAGACCACTCTATACGGATGTCCAACTGCTCAACGAAACTATGGAGGTTTTATATCCATTATTAATTAAGAACTGTAATCAAAGAGTAGGTCTTATCACATTTCATTATCGAATTCACTCGAGGGAAGCAGCCCGACGAAGGGGAACTCATTGACCAAACTATTAATGAGGATTTTGACCAACTCAATAAGTGGATGACCTAAGTTTATGGAGAGTCCAAATCAAAATGAGAAGGAGAATTAATTATCCTCATGACTATAGAGAAAACTATGATAGAGCAAAGGATCAAGCTGGGCTTTGAAGCATCCAACAATGTCGTCGAATATGAATCTCTCATCGCCGGACTGAAGAATGACTTTTCTTTCGATGCAAGTCGCTTTACTATCTTCTGCGACTTAAAGCTAGTATCTAATCAAGTGTCAGGAGACAATAACGCCAGGGATGAACGTATATCAGCATACTTGAAGGTTATCCAAGACCTAATCACCTAGTTTAAGGAGGTTCATGTTTAAGAGTTCCCTCGAGGAAATAACAGACATGTAGATGCTTTGGCCACTCTAAGTTTGATCATAAATTCTAACCTCAAAAGAATAATTGATGTGGAATATCTTGTCCAATCTAGCATCATGAGGCCAAAAGTCACTGAACATGTACACGTCATCCAAAAGGATCCCAACTAGTTGGAACAAATTACGACGTACCTGGAAGATGATGTCCAACTGGTCGACAAAAAGAAGGCTAACCAAATTAGGATAAAAGATGCTTGATTCTACCTATGACCTAAAGAAAAACTCTATGGGCGATCTTTTACACGTCCATACCTTAAATGTGTACACCCAAGCAAAATCAGACACGTTCTGTACAAACTTCACGAGTGAATATATGGAGGGCATACCTAGGGAAGATCTTTGGCATTCAGAGACATTAAAGAGGGATAATTGTATCCTTACATATAATAATTCCCAGTCTCATATGTCAGTAAGTTTAAGAAATGCTAAGAGTTATGTCCCCTGCTTCACCAGCTAGCCAGCGACCTGAAGTCATTAACCAGTTCGTGGCCCTTTGCTTAGTGAGGACTAGACATTGTGGGTCCCCTACCTATATCTCTAGGGAATCATAAGTACCAACTGGTCAGCAAAGACTATTTCACCAAATGTATAGAGGTTGAACATCTAGAAAACATCAAAGACACCGGTATGATCAAATTTATCTAGAAAAATATCGTCACCCATTTTGGTTTGTCGAGAATGATTATCATAGATAATGGGACATAGTTTGAGAGTGGACCATTTCAGGACTTCTGCAATAGCTACAGCATCAAGCACCACTAAAATTTGGTCTCTTAGTCTGAGGCTTCCAATAAAATAGTGCTCGATGGGATGAAGAAGCAGCAGGAAAAAGCCAAAGGTGATTGAGTGGATGAGCTTCCCCATGTCCTCTGGGCGTATCGAATGACTCCCAAGAGGTTGGCTAAGGAAACTCCCTTCACCTTAGCTTATGGGATATAAGCCATAATTCCCTTGGAAGATGTCTTATTGACCATGAAGACAACAGTTACCAATCAAAGCCTGAACAAAAAAATCATAGGACGGATCTTGACCTAACTATGGAACAAAGGGAGAAAGCCTTGATCAAAATGACTTCTTATGAGCATTAGTTGGCCAAGCAGTACAACAAAGGTGTCAACCCAAGAAATTTTTAAGCCGGAGATTATGTCCATAAAAAATTATGAGTAATGAAAAGAAGTAATTAGATGGATAGTTGGGCCCTGAATGGGAGGTACGTTTCAAGATTATCAGAGACGACCTTTAACGAGCCTATAATTTAGAAACAATGGGGTCATGGAGATTCCTATGGAGTGGAATGCGGCCAATCTAAGTAAAAAATATATTTTTAACTTCGTTTAAATTTTAAAGTTCTGTTTATCAAATAATTTAAATGTTAAATTAATGGAATTAGCTTTATTATAATTCCAAATGGCATACCATATGTTTTTGTTTGTGAGTTATCAATATAGAAATACTATTTTGAATTTGTTCAAGTTTTTTCTGATCAATCTCTGGTTATCTATTTAAACATTCGATTAAACTTTGATCGCCGGTATAAATGCCTTCATAAGTTTACACTTAATCAAACTTCAAGGTTACATATTTTATTCATTAACAATCATAAAAAGAATCAAGAATTTATCAGACAAAAAAATCCTTATGGGGGATTCCTAGGCATAAGTGTCCTGACTATTGTCAGCTAAAAGCCTGAACGGGTGGATGGATCTACAACCAGGTGAATGTTTTCCATGGTTTATCCTAGGCCTAAGACTGTGTGATGACATATTCTATAAGGTACGGTAACCAATAAACACATGCTCGGCATAGAAAATCAAAAATCGCAATACATGGAATTAACATATAATTTCATTCATAACATTCATTTTATAATGATCTCGAGTCAACACAATTATAAAATGGATATGCACGTGATAGAAAACGGTCAACACCTATGGAGAGTCACTAGTTCAGTGATCTTAGCTCGGTCTCCATCATTCGGGTAAGGTTGGATCTCATCATCACTATCATGAGATATAAAATATTCCTTCACTAATTGGAGAAGAACAACATCATTACGAATCCAGCTATCATCGCTTCCAAGGGGAGGCTGCCAATAAGAAGGGCACTCCACATATAATAATACAAAGCTTAAAGTCATCAGGGACCTTTATGATAGCTAGGGCATTGACCTAACCATGATTATAATCCACCCACTTTTCTTCATCCTAGATCCAAGGGGAATCCATCCAACCCTTATTGTAATTAGCAGCCCAAACTACGCGAGGATCCTTCCTAAAGGAGTACTTCAACTTCATTATTAGACGATTCATGTTATACTTGATTGTTTATTTCTTTTTAAAGTCCTCTTTGACCTTTCCTAGCTTCTCACTGAGAGATTTTTTCTCATTCCCTAGTGGCTCAATAATATCCCCCACCTCCTTAACTTCGGTCTGAAGACCTGCCATTAAACGATCCTGCTCACTGAAAGAAATTGTCATTTTATAGAGTATTTTTCGAATAAAGAGGAATGCTTAATGATCTCGGTTAGCAGCTTCTCAACCAAGGATCAGATCTAGGTTTTCACAATCTTATGACATTGGAACAAAGGATAAATTATTGTCAGACTATAAGGACTAAAAGAATAAAATATTACATTCATAAGCAGATGTTTTAGTGTATTTAGTTATTTGATTTGTAAGAGTTATTTAACTAATTAGTTAATAAATTAATCATTTTGGCTCTACCATTACCGGTGCCCAAGTTCGTATGTGAAACGAGGTGGGTTAGTGTCAGGTTGACAGTCGACTGTAAAACTTATATCAAATCTTGATGATGGATTCTCTAGTTAAAAGAGCAAATGCAAATAAAAATAACATACATAAAATTAGATTTTGTACGTGAAATTTACAAACGCTAACTGGTAAGTCTAAAGAACTTATGGATACCTTAAAATGGAGAAAAGTCAGCATAGCATGCCTACAAGAAACTAAATGGAAGGGTGCAAAGGCCAAAGAGATAGGAGAAGGTTATAAATTATTTTACTCATGAGGGATAAATTATCATAGAAATAGGGTGGGTTGTAACACCCCGTATTTTTGTGCATTTAATATTTAATTAATTCGGGATTTTAAATTACTTGTGTGTTGTAATTTTAATTGAATTAATTATGACAATATATTTATTTAAATATTAATCGGGGAGTGAATGGTTAATGTTTAGGGAAATTTATTTACTAAGTGAATAGTAATAATTTAATTACGTCATTTCGAGTATTAATGATGAGGTATACACTTATCCCAGCCAGGATTCGGTATAGACTAAATTGGGTGTGAGATAAGGATTTTTATAAATTAATTCGGATGCCAATTCTGAGTGCGCGGTTGAGTCCGGATGGGTCGAGATAGTCAGAAAAGAGTATCCGGGGGTAGTAATTGGGTCTCGGGGTATTTTTGGGCATAGCCGGGCCCACACGGGGTGAGTTGGGCCACTTTAATTAAGCCCATTAGGTGAAAAACGGGATTGAGAGTTTTAACCTAAGTGAGGGATTAGGAAATCAGCAGCCATCACAAATCTAAGCCTAGGGCTTGAGAGGGAAATTGGGGGAAAGCTTAGCAAAAGCCAAATTGAGGATTTTGGAGCCAAATCGAGGGACTACGCCAACGGAATCAGACACTACGAACACTTTGAGGCAAGTGGTTAACTGTTTTGATTCTTAAAGCATGATAATAAATTCATATCATAGTGATGTGTAAACCAAAATTCGTTTTTGGGTGTAAATGGGTACAAAATGGGGTTTTTGTTTTTGAAATACTTGAATGAGATTCAAAGTAAGATTTAGATGAGTGATTGATATCTGAATATGTATTTATGATTTGAACGAGAAATCCAGAACATAAAAGAGTGGAAATCGAATCTGGAAATTGGGATTTAAAATAGATAATTGAATTTTATGGAGAAAGACCCATTTCGAAAATTATGAGATAATTAGAGGGGTTGATTATCTTAATGGTCTCTATGATGAATAGGATGTGGATTAACCATGTGTAGATGATGGAATGATGTAATTAGAGGTTTAAGTTATGGTTTAAAAACCTTGAAATTCGTTAATGGTGGAAAACAGGGGGAAGAAGAGCTGTAACGAAGGGGTCGATCGATCGATCGGGGGCATCGATCGATCGACGATGGGAAATTCTGGGCAGTTCGGCCTGGGTGAGGTATATGGGGGAATTAATTATAAATTAATTTTCCATACAATTATTAGTGATAAATAATTATGAAACAAATATTCCTAGCATTTATGGGAGAAAGTAATTAGGACTAGGATGAATTTATGTGGGGCATTTAATGGATGAATTTGAGAGACTTTATTCCAAAATAGCGAGGTACGGATCAAGTGAGTGAATCCGGGTATATTGGTCATGCAACCCCAAGGTAGTGAATTAAGTTTAGAAATAAACTAAATTATTTTGAGTCGGGATATAGACTCGGGGAATATTTAATTATGGACCAAGTGGGCGAGTCCGGGCATGTTGGTAATTATAGATAAATGTAATTGGGAAAATTACGGAAATAAATGTGTGACACATTGGGGGTGAAAAAGGTGGGAAAGAAATTATGAGATATAAATTGGACCAAGTGAGCGAGTCCGGGTATGTTGGTTAAGTGACATCAAGGCATTAAATTAATTATCGAGGGAAAGTAATTAGTTTGGAGTCGGGACATTGACTCGAAAAATGTTGAGGTACGGGCCAAGTGAGAGAGTCCGGGGATAATGGTTGGGTGACACCAAGTTATTAAATTAATAAATGTGTTAATTAATTTAGTTAGAGTCGGATTGTAGACTCGGGTAATATTAAATTAATAAGAGTGATAATTAATTTAATAAGAGTCGGATTGTAGACTCGGGTAGTATTAAATTAATAAGTGTATTAATTAATTTAATTAGAGTCGGTTTGTAGACTCGGGTAGGATTAAATTAACAAGGGTGTTGATTAATTTAATTAAAGTCGGTTTGTAGACTCGGGTAGGATTAAATTAACAAGGGTGTTGATTAATTTAATTAAAGTCGGTTTATAGACTCAAGTATGATTAAATTAATGGGTGGGATAATTAGTTTAATCAAAATCGGATTGTAGACTCGTGAAGGGTACTTATTACTTAATGTGAAAATTAATTATATTAGAGTCGGACCATAGACTCGGGAAGAGGATAAGTTATTAAGGGAGAAAATTAATTACATTGAGTCGGGCCACAGACTCAGGAAATTTCAGGCAGTGTACGGGACATGGAGTACACGGTAAAGCCGGGGTTTATATTATATATATACGGTGTCGTGATAGTATATATATACGTGTATTTATTGTGCGTGATACTAAATATCAGTGATTAGATATTTATTAAATTTATATACTCTAATGCTATCAAGGGAGGTTGCGCGATGTGGATGAATCCCCTAGCTTGAGGAGTAGTGCGAGTATATCCCCAGGTAATAGCGTTCGGTATATATGGGTGAGGGATTTATCTCACTTTCAGGGAAGGAATATGACCGCCTCCACTTCGTTTATATTTTTGGTCCAAGTTGGTGAGCGATTCTAACTTGCGGAAACTAGGTTTTGTGAGCACACCTAGTGAGATAGCATTCTAGAGGGAATCATCCGGTGAGGGTAAACTCGGAAGGATGGATACGCGTATGATATATGTGTGGATGTTAGTAAAGGTACGTATAATATGGTAGTAAATATTATATGTAGGTGATAATACAGTGTGTGATGTATTTATCTTATATAACTCGGGGTACAGTTATATGCTGTTAATTAATGAGAAATTAATTAAGTTAATCATTAGTGGAAATAATACAGTGTGTGATGTATGTACTTTATATAACTTGTGACACGGTTATATGCTATTATTTAGGAGGAATTAATTAAGTTAAATTGTGAAATAACTTATAATTCAAGAATCATTATACTCGGGTTAGAGTAGTATGGCAAGGGAAGGTTATACCAGAACTAGTTGGACGGGGTAGTACAACTAGGTGGGGTTAAGATAACCGTTAGGTGTGCACAATAGTGGAAGGGTGAGAATGTCCTCAAGGGAGTGCGACACTAACTTAAATATGAAGCGCATTCATGCATTTTAAATTACTGCAGTTAATTCACTTGCTAAATATTTTCAAAATGTTTTGGGTTCTAACCCTTGCTATAAAACTATTTTCAAAACCTTTTAGGTGTCTAGCCACAGGGACGCCAGGATCGATATTCTATTCCAGGGACACGGAGCTGCGGCATATGTGGATGCTAGCAGGAGTTTGGATTAGACGCATCGTTCATTCATTCCTAGAGTAGGAATCATTTCTCAGTTTAGTTTTATTTAGGGCTTGTCGCCCAGACTTCTCGGTATAGTTTTCAGGTGTATTTATTCAGGTGTTGAATATTTGTATTGGATTATTTCTTTGGTGGCCGGTGATTTATTCGGCAAGTTGTGTAATTATAATTCAGTTATTTTTCATTCAGTTGTGTGAATGGTTTATATTTTAATTCCGCATGTACTGTTTTGTTAAATCAAAAAAAAAGTTAAAATTGGCACCAGTTTTTGGAATACTAGGTGGTTAGTAAGTTTTAAAAAGTTTTCGACAGTGATGCTAAGGATGATCCAACTGGGATTCCTGTTTTAATTTGGTATAGGACTGATCACCCGGTATTTTATTAGGCGGGGTGTCACAGATGGTATCAGAGCATCAGGTTCTAGTGTCCTTAGGATCTGTACGGCTTTTCACGTTTCGGCTTAGCAATCTTTGATATAGAGCCCTATCATAGGATTTTTGTATTCTCATACGTATGCGCATATACGTTCTTCTGCGAAATTTATATTTGAAAGTGAACTCATACCAACTCGGTTCTCATTCCAGATGACGCCCAGGAGAGAGCAGCTAGGGCAACAGGGGGAGATGAGGCGAGGGAGGCTCGTCAGGAGCAAGAGTTATCGCAGAAACGGTCAGGGATGATTTTGGCAGCTTAGGTAACTGAAGTAGTGGCACAGGAAGTTGGAGCAACGGTGGTCACAACGGCAGGGTACTTTCCACGGGATCAGCCACAAGTGTTAGTGGCACCGGATGTTCAGAATCACGCGGAGTCGTCAGGGTGGAAGCAAGAAAGAGAGGTTATTTTAGCGGGAACCCACGAGAGCTGCGAGGGGGTTCAGGTGTAGTACTAGCGTGTCAAGGAAGGGAGGTATCCAGCGTCACCTACGCATGGAGATTGCGATGGGGTGAGAAAGTAAATGCTAACCACTTTTAGTTAGTGGGAGCGGTGCTACAGTGGTGGGAGTCGATCACCACAGTTGAGGAAAGGGACACACTAGCTACTGCAGAGTTTTGGGTGCGGTTCGACCTCAAGTATTTTTTTCCTTCAACGGTCGAGATCGAAATGAGGAGAAAATTTTGTTAGGAGACTCAAAGGGAGACCATTCAGTGGTCGATTACGAGGAAGATTTCACACGTTGGAAAAATTTTTACCGGATGAGGTAAGCGAGGAAAAGAGAAAGAAAGCAAAGTTTATGGATGGGTTAGTCTGGAGAATCAGACAACATTTAATTGATAATTCCGCATTAATAAGTTATACTGATGTCATTAACGCAACACTCCGGCACTGTTGGGAATATCGCTTCCACGCGAAAGGAAGCGGGAAGGGAGTGGAGATTAACCAGTCGGATGAGGCAGAAGGGAACAATACCAGTGGGGTATCCCAGCAGCAGACTGGGGGAGATCAGGGGCAAGATTTCCGGCAAGGAAATCACGCCAAACGATCTAGAACTGGAGGCTATTGGCGGGATGGCCAGGAATTCCAACAAGGTTGGCATGGAAGGGACCAGTGGCAGGGTGAACATATTAGAAAGTGTTTCGTTTGTGGGAAAAGCGAGACACATGAAGAGATATTTCCTTAAGCGAGGCAGGGGTCAACTACAGGACGAGGTCCTGGATGTACAGCCACTAAAGCAAATCACGGGTGCATTCGGGCAGGGAGAAGCTGCTCCGGAAATCGAGAACCAGCCGATGCAGCTGGAGTATAGAAGTAATTATTTTACCCTAAGGGCGTGGGGTATATTATTGAGTGACAAAGAGGATGTCACAGTATAAGACTTATTTTTCACTAGAGTTCGCAGGTGAGTCGAACTTAGTGGGTGCGTTGGCGGTAACAGCCATAGCATGTGGTTAAACCTTCCGTAGGGTATAGGAGTTCCTTAGTGTTCTTCATGGGAGAGTGGAGGCATACACTGAGTGATTTGTTGAATTATGCGAGGAATTACTACTTTCGAGAATTATGGGAGTAGGGTTGATAATATTTTTTAAACGTCGGTTGGATAGCGATGGAATTTAACTATTGTGGATAGTGGAGTTAAAATTTTGGTGTCCACGACACCAGGGTATGGTTTGTACTAGGTATCACCGGAGTGGGCGTATAGCCTATATATATGTGGATGTATATATATTGTATTGCGTGGTGCGATGGCACATAGTGAGGTTTTGTGTTCTCACATTTTATCCCGGTAAGTGGGGATGTTTAATGAAGTGAATCAGGGTGGTTGAATTGATTTTCGAGCAAAGAGAGATAGCTCGGGGTTTATTTTGCGCAAGGACTAGTGGTAGTAAGGGCGCGGTACTATGTTGTCTTTGGTAGCATAAGGGTAAGCGTATATTCTTTTGTGTTGAGAGATAAGTATTTATGGGGAGATAGTTAGACGTAGCATGGGTTGAGTACCCGGGCAGTAATTATATAAGTAAATATATATATATATATATATATATATATATATATATATATATATATATATATATATATATATATATATATATATATATATATATATGTGTGTGTGTGTGTGTGTGTGTGTGTGTGTGTGTGATATGACTATGGGTTCGAAGTTAAATTACGGGTTACGACTAGCACAGTCGGGTAACTTTCGTGCGGTAGAGCGTGGGGATAGGGTGTATGGGCACCCGGGTTAATTAAGGCAAAATTTTGTGCGGTTAAGCACGGGTATAGGGTGTATGGGCGCCCTGGTAAAGTTAAATGCATACTTGTGTAACGTATGGTTAGAATCGAATGGGATAGACATAGCGGGCTTGGAGGCACTTGACTAGTGAGTAATATGTGAATACTGGAACACTAGGTTTATCTTAATTTCGAGGACGAAATTCCTTTGTAAGGGGGGAAGTATGTAACACCCCGTATTTTTGTGCATTTAATATTTAATTAATTCGGGATTTTAAATTACTTGTGTGTTGTAATTTTAATTGAATTAATTATGACAATATATTTATTTAAATATTAATCGGGGAGTGAATGGTTAATGTTTAGGGAAATTTATTTACTAAGTGAATAGTAATAATTTAATTACGTCATTTCGAGTATTAATGACGAGGTATACACTTATCCCAGCCAGGAGTCGGTATAGACTAAATTGGGTGTGAGATAAGGATTTTTATAAATTAATTCGGATGCCAATTCTGAGTGCGCGGTTGAGTCCGGATGGGTCGAGATAGTCAGAAAAGAGTATCCGGGGGTAGTAATTGGGTCTCGGGGTATTTTTGGGCATAGCCGGGCCCACACGGGGTGAGTTGGGCCACTTTAATTAAGCCCATTAGGTGAAAAACGGGATTGAGAGTTTTAACCTAAGTGAGGGATTAGGAAATCAGCAGTCATCACAAATCTAAGCCTAGGGATTGAGAGGGAAATTGGGGGAAAGCTTAGCAAAAGCCAAATTGAGAATTTTGGAGCCAAATCGAGGGACTACGCCAACGGAATCAGACACTACGAACACTTTGAGGCAAGTGGTTAACTGTTTTGATTCTTAAAGCATGATAATCAATTCATATCATAGTGATGTGTAAACCAAAATTCGTTTTTGGGTGTAAATGGGTACAAAATGGGGTTTTTGTTTTTGAAATACTTGAATGAGATTCAAAGTAAGATTTAGATGAGTGATTGATATCTGAATATGTATTTATGATTTGAACGAGAAATCCAGAACATAAAAGAGTGGAAATCGAATCTGGAAATTGGGATTTAAAATAGATAATTGAATTTTATGGAGAAAGACCCATTTCGAAAATTATGAGATAATTAGAAGGGTTGATTATCTTAATGGTCTCTATGATGAATAGGATGTGGATTAACCATGTGTAGATGATGGAATGATGTAATTAGAGGTTTAAGTTATGGTTTAAAAACCTTGAAATTCGTTAATGGTGGAAAACAGGGGGAAGAAGAGCTGTAACGAAGGGGTTGATCGATCGATCGGGGGCATCGATCGATCGACGATGGGAAATTCTAGGCAGTTCGGCCTGGGTGAGGTATATGGGGGAATTAATTATAAATTAAATTTCCATACAATTATTAGTGATAAATAATTATGAAACAAATATTCCTAGCATTTATGGGAGAAAGTAATTAGGACTAGGATGAATTTATGTGGGGCATTTAATAGATGAATTTGAGAGACTTTATTCCAAAATAGCGAGGTACGGATCAAGTGAGTGAATCCGGGTATATTGGTCGTGCAACCCCAAGGTAGTGAATTAAGTTTAGAAATAAACTAAATTATTTTGAGTCGGGATATAGACTCGGGGAATATTTAATTATGGACCAAGTGGGCGAGTCCGGGCATGTTGGTAATTATAGATAAATATAATTGGGAAAATTACGGAAATAAATGTGTGACACATTGGGGGTGAAAAAAGTGGGAAAGAAATTATGAGATATAAATTGGACCAAGTGAGCGAGTCCGGGTATGTTGGTTAAGTGACATCAAGGCATTAAATTAATTACCGAGGGAAAGTAATTAGTTTGGAGTCGGGACATTGACTCGGAAAATGTTGAGGTACGGTCCAAGTGAGAGAGTCCGGGGATAATGGTTGGGTGACACCAAGTTATTAAATTAATAAATGTGTTAATTAATTTAGTTAGAGTCGGATTGTAGACTCGGGTAATATTAAATTAATAAGAGTGATAATTAATTTAATAAGAGTCGGATTGTAGACTCGGGTAGTATTAAATTAATAAGTGTATTAATTAATTTAATTAGAGTCGGTTTGTAGACTCGGGTAGGATTAAATTAACAAGGGTGTTGATTAATTTAATTAAAGTCGGTTTGTAGACTCGGGTAGGATTAAATTAACAAGGGTGTTGATTAATTTAATTAAAGTCGGTTTATAGACTCAAGTATGATTAAATTAATGGGTGGGATAATTAGTTTAATCAAAATCGGATTGTAGACTCGTGAAGGGTACTTATTACTTAATGTGAAAATTAATTATATTAGAGTCGGACCATAGACTCGGGAAGAGGATAAGTTATTAAGGGAGAAAATTAATTACATTGAGTCGGGCCACAGACTCAAGAAATTTCAGGCAGTGTACGGGACATGGAGTACACGGTAAAGCCGGGGTTTATATTATATATATACGGTGTCGTGATAGTATATATATACGTGTATTTATTGTGCGTGATACTAAATATCAGTGATTAGATATTTATTAAATTTATATACTCTAATGCTATCAAGGGAGGTTGCGCGATGTGGGTGAATCCCCTAGCTTGAGGAGTAGTGCGAGTATATCCCCAGGTAATAGCGTCCGGTATATATGGGTGAGGGATTTATCTCACTTTCAGGGAAGGAATATGACCGCCTCCACTTCGTTTATATTTTTGGTCCAAGTTGGTGAGCGATTCTAACTTGGGGAAACTAGGTTTTGTGAGCACACCTAGTGAGATAGCATTCTAGAGGGAATCATCCGGTGAGGGTAAACTCGGAAGGATGGATACGCGTATGATATATGTGTGGATGTTAGTAAAGGTACGTATAATATGGTAGTAAATATTATATGTAGGTGATAATACAGTGTGTGATGTATTTATCTTATATAACTCGGGGTACAGTTATATGCTGTTAATTAATGAGAAATTAATTAAGTTAATCATTAGTGAAAATAATACAGTGTGTGATGTATGTACTTTATATAACTTGTGACACGGTTATATGCTATTATTTAGGAGGAATTAATTAAATAAAATTGTGAAATAACTTATAATTTAAGAATCATTATACTCGGGTTAGAGTAGTATGGCAAGGGAAGGTTATACCAGAACTAGTTGGACGGGGTAGTACAACTAGGTGGGGTTAAGATAACCGTTAGGTGTGCACAATAGTGGAAGGGTGAGAATGTCCTCAAGGGAGTGCGACACTAACTTAAATATGAAGCGCATTCATGCATTTTAAATTACTGCAGTTAATTCACTTGCTAAATATTTTCAAAATGTTTTGGGTTCTAACCCTTGCTATAAAACTATTTTCAAAACCTTTTAGGTGTCCAGCCAAAGGGACACCAGGATCGATATTCTATTCCAGGGACACGGAGCTGCGGCATATGTGGATGCTAGCAGGAGTTTGGATTAGACGCATCGTTCATTCATTCCTAGAGTAGGAATCATTTCTCAGTTTAGTTTTATTTAGGGCTTGTCGCCCAGACTTCTTGGTACAGTTTTCAGGTGTATTTATTCAGGTGTTGAATATTTGTATTGGATTATTTCTTTGGTGGCCGGTGATTTATTCGGCAAGTTGTGTAATTATAATTCAGTTATTTTTCATTCAGTTGTGTGAATGGTTTATATTTTAATTCCGCATGTACTGTTTTGTTAAATCAAAAAAAAAAGTTAAAATTGGCACCAGTTTTTGGAATACTAGGTGGTTAGTAAGTTTTAAAAAGTTTTCGACAGTGATGCTAAGGATGATCCAACTGGGATTCCTGTTTTAATTTGGTATAGGACTGATCACCCGGTATTTTATTAGGCGGGGTGTCACATGGGTATTGTTGTTGATCACTATATAAAAGATAAAATCATGGATGTTAAAAGATGGGAAATGGATTAATGAGTATTAAGATCATCTTAGATAAAACAATATTAAATATTATAAGTGCTTATGTGCCCCAAGGATTTAAATGAAAATGTAAGGAAATCATTTAGGGAATTATTGGATGAAGTCTTACAACAAATTCCTACGCATGAAAATATATTTTTAAGAGGTGACTTGAATGGAAATGTAGGAGTAGAACGGGATGGTTATCCAAGGATACACGGAAGTTGTAGCTTTGGTAAGAGAAATGAAGCAGGGGAAACTATCTTAGAATTTCATTAGGCATACGATCTAGTGTTAACAAACACATTTTTTTTAAATACAAAGAACGTTTAATAACATTTAAAAGCGGAGAGAATAAATCTCAAATAGACTATTGCTTACTTAGAAGAAGAGACTTGTACATATGCAAAGACTATTAAAATCTACTAGGTAAAAGCTTAACAAATCAACGTCGCCTATTAGTAATAGATTTAGGAAGTAAGGTTTTAAGTACCGAAAAGAGAAATAGGTTATCAAAATATAAAATTGAAGGATTTAAAAGGATGCAAAGAGATAAAATATAGGTAGAAGTACCTGTTAAACATGAAGTGGAATTGGAACGAAAATGTTAGCAATATTTTTGAGAAAATAGGTAAGAAAATGTTAGATGAGACTAAAGGAAAAAGATTCTCAAAAAAGAGACATGGTGTTGAAATGAAAAAGTGCAAAAGATAATACAAAAGAAATGAGTAAGTTTTAAAGAGCGACAAACGAGTAAATATCAAGAAGATTTAGAAAAATTTAAGAAGTTAAAAAGTGAAGTAAAAAAATATTATTAGAAATGTGCAACAAGATGCACTAGAATCTTTATAACAAATTAGGTAGCAAGGAAGGTGAAAAGGAAATATATAAATTGACAAGGGATTTGGGTCCAGTTAGTGTATTTAAGACATAAATCGAAATATATTGATTAACGATAAAGAAATTCTAGATATTCGGGAAGAGTATTATCAAGGATTATTGAATGAATAATATCCCAAAAAAGATGTCGAGAACATTGAACCGAATATAGGAATGGTATGTTCGATTACTGAAAAAGAAGTAGATATATTAATAAGAAAAATAGAAAAGAATAAAGATGTTGGTCCGGATAAAATACTCATAGAGGTATGGAGGACCCTTAGAAGTATAGGGATAACATGGTTAATAGGTTTATTTAATAAAATTTTAAGAGAAAAAAACATACTAGATGAGTGGAGGAAAAGCATCATAATACCTTTCTGTAAAAATAAAGGGGAGATACAAGACTGCGGTAATTATAGAGAAATCAAAGGACGCTATGCGGAAACATAATAAGTCGTACAGATCCTAAGGACACTAGAACCGGATGCTCTGATACCACCTGTGACACCTCGCCTAATTAATTATCGGGTGATCAGTCCTTAATTAATCAATTTCAGAATATCAAATTGGTTCAGATAATGCACCACTGTCGAAAACTTAAATTTTAATTTAATAAAACTAACCACCTAATATTTAAAAAGGGTGATGTCCAAATTTTACCTTGTCATTAACTACTACCAAAAGAATACCAATAAATACCATGCATCACAGTAACATAAGTAAAGTCTGACTGAAGTTAAATAAATATCTGGAGTAAACATCTCCCGGAACAATCCCATACAATAAATCCAATAAAAGAAACCAAATCTAAGAGAGAATTTAAAACGACTAAATCTCTGATTGTAAGCATAAGGAAGGACGAAATGTCCAACACAATGGAGAACCGAAAAGGAAAGAATGAGCTGAGTCATCTACTAGCAATAATCCTGCAGCTTCCATAGTAGCTACAACACGGCGACTGAATAGAGTCTCCTAAGGTCGGAGTCCCTGTGGATGGGCACCTAAAATAATGGAACAGTACAAAAATAGACAAAAAAAGGGTCAGAGCCCGAGTTGAAAACAGTTTAAAAAAGCAAGTGCTGAAAGTAATTCAATTAGCACAATTATTCCTCAAGTTAACTTAGCGTACTCACTTAAGATACTCACCCCTCGATCTAGTGTGCACGTCAAACGAGCCTAACTACCCATAATAGTCATGATACCCAGACTGACTACTAAGTGTATAATATTATGGTTTAAAATCTCCCTAAATAACTCAAGCCGCCGTACTTATGATTTCAGTATAGATTGAGGATTACTTTAGTTTATTCTCGTATTCTTATAAATGCCCAACTGATAATACCATAAATGTACATTGCAAAATAGCGTCATCAACATAAGACACCAACCATGATTCTGGTATACACACATTACTCACTTTATGTATACATATTAATTTATATGAATATAGCAATATTGCACCCTTGGTTGAGCAACCCCTTAGTGCTACGCATACTCGAATATCTAGTCCATTTGCAAAGCTCACGCATATAGGACAACAGGTTCAATCTCTCGAGAACCAATAAAACATCAATACCTATTGGAGGCGAACATAGTCCCAAGCCGATGGGCTACGCACATACCTACGCACCCATACGACCGTCATCACTATCGTTATCACTGATAGCCCGTACCTAGATTCCATGCTCTAGTGGTACGACTCTAAATCCCCCGAAGGCACACAGGATCCGGTCGTCCACAACGCGTTAACCTCCGTTCGATAGCCAGTAGCTGGTATGTTATACACATAATACTTTTAATAATAAGCATGCACACAACTTATATAAAATTCATTATCTTTCCCACAGTCTAGTATTTGCTGTAAGTATATTATATCTCTTGTTATAACCCATACTTTATTCGTGTGTACTCTACCCTGTATTTTTGCACCTCCTTAATTCTATGGATTTTATACCTTCTGAGGGTCGACATATTCTCCGTTCACTATTAATTATTAACATAAGTCACTTGACAATCATACTGGTTCAACACTCGTCTAAATAAGCCTGTAGGAAGTTCGAAACAAAAATCGGGCTTAAAAAGGTCATTCTGGAATCTCGTTAGAAGACCCAGAAATCTCGTTGGAACGAGGTCATTCGAACGAGTGTCATTCGAATGAAGGTATTTCGAATGAACCACCAAACTCGTTAGAAGGGCTACTGGAATCTCGTTAGAAGTCTCGTTCGAACGAAGTCGTTCGAACGACCTGGGCTGGACTTCTAACGAAATTTCCAAAGTCACCCAGTTCATCTCCAAAATACGTTTTTTTGGATTTTCTCCACTCATATCTCATCCTAAATCCATTCCAACCCAATTGCAGGGTTTCCAAACTACTCTAAGTCACCCTAGAACACTTCTTAGCATAGTTTTGGGGTCAAATCATTCTAATCATCATTTAATTTCAATAAATTCCTAAATTTTTACCATCAACCATATTAACATAAATGTAGAATTATTTGTCCATAAAAACTCCATTTTTTATTTCGTGACTAACATCTAATTCACCAATTTCTCATTCCTATTAAGGGGAAAATCCTCTACATGCAAATTCGCATCAGATTTTTTAACTTTCCTACACGATCTCAACATAGGTAAACCCAAATTGGTACTTATTTTTCTAAAACCTCAACATATATTAACAAGAGTAATAATTGCTAAGAAAAGAGCAAGACAATCACTTGCCTTAAAAATGAACTTCTGATTCGCGGGTTGAAATTGGTATAGGAACGATCCTCCTGACACGATCTACGCGCTGGTGTACTTTTTGTTGTGAAAGGTTGAGTTCTTGGCTAAGGCTCTAGTGGAGTCTCCTTCTTCTTCCTTGGTTCTCTCTCTCTTTTACTCTCTCTTCATGTAGGTTGAAACTGACAACTACTAACCCCAAATGCCTTTTAATTAAACCTAATTTTCGTCCATATAATAACCCAAAATTTTCAAAAGACCGAAATACCCCTCCGGAGTGTCGTTTAGGGCTAAAAAGTCCCGGGCTCTAAGTTAAATACCCGAGTAGTGTTTTCTGACTATTTCGACCCTTTCGGACACTCTGACGCACTCAAAATAGTCAACTGAGTTATACAAAAAAATAAATTATCTTTTGACTCTCCAAATATATACAATTGACGCGGCTCATACGCGTCCCAATTATTTATAACATAACTGTCGTGTATCTCATTCCCGGCCATACTATTATTTCAATAATTACTAACTCTCATCCCGCTAGTGATTATTATCATAAAATTGGATTTATTTCAATTTAAATTTTCTCCCTTTAATTTAATTAATCCCCATTTTCCATAAAACTAATTATGCGTAAAAATATGGGGTATTACATACTTCCCCCTTAATAACAGAATTTCGTCCCGAAATTCGAAAAAGAATATTTATATATACCTGGCAAGAATAGCTCTGGATAACGTTCACGCATGTCATCCTCGCACTATCAAGTTGATTCTTTCACATTATGGTGTCACCATTGGATACGTATTAGTGGTAATACTTTCGACCTCAACTTCCTCTTGATACGGTCTAAGATAGCAACCGGCCCTTCCTCGTATGAGCTATCAGGTTGTAAGTCTATCTCCTCCAACGCAATATGGGCTAAATCATCTCGAAGAAATCTCCTCAGCGAAGAGATATGAAACACGTCATGGACTCTATGCAAGTCCTCCGGTAACCCAAGTCGATAAGCAACTAGACCAATCCTCTCGATGGTGGGGAATAGCCCTCCATACCTAGGCGCCAACTTTCCCTTATTTCCAAAATTCATAACTCCCTTCATAGGAGACACCCGAAGTAATACCTGATCCCCAATGTTGAACTCTAGAAAATAGTATTTTGCATCAGCATAACTCTTTTTTTGATCCTGAGCAACTCAAATACGGCTCCATATTAACTCTATCCTCGCTAAGTATCCTGAATTACCTTCGGACCCCGTAACTTGTTGTCCCCCTCCTCAAGTCAACATGTTGGGTAACGATAAGGTCAATCGTATAGGGCTTCAAATGGAGCCATACCGATAGTAAACTGGTAGGAATTGTTATAGGCAAACTCCACCAGTGGAAGGTACTCCTCCCAACCTCCGCCAAAATCAATGATGCAAATCCGTAACATGTCCTCCAACATCTGATTCGTTCTCTCTGTCTGAACATCCATCTGTGGGTGGCAGGTTGTGCTCAGTCATAAATTTGTACCCAACGCCTCCTGAAAACTTCACTAAAATTTAGAAACGAACACCTTATCTCTGTCAGACACGATATTGAGAGGCACTCCGTGGAGTCTAACTATCTATGCTATGAATAATTGGGCATATTGTCCCGTGGTGTAGTCTATCTTGGCTGGCAGAAAGTGGGATACCTTGGTTAACCGATCCACGATCACCCATATTGAATCATGACCCCTCTGTGATGCGGGTACTCCCGTGATGGAGTCCATGGAAATTCTCTCCCATTTCCACCTGGGAACCTCTAATGGTTGTAGAAGTTCTATCGGCCTCTGATGGTACACCTTTACCAATTAACAAGTGGCACATTTTGAGACGAACTTGGTAATATCCTTCTCCATTCTTCTCTAACAATACTGTCTTTGATCCTGGTACATCTTATCCCCATCGGGATGCACTGTAAATCGGGAACCGTATGACTCTGTCATCACCTTGTATCACAAATCTTCACCCTCGGGAACGACCAATCTCCCATTAAAATGTAGGCCCCCATCTGAACCCACGGTATAAGACTTAGCTCCCTCGGCTAGAAGCTTCACTATCTGACTTTGGCAGAACGGATCATCTGCTTGAGCCTGTACTGTTCCCGTAATGATTTGGGGAGAAATCTTCATTACAGACATAAACGATCGAGCCACCGCATCCTGATTCCCTAACTCCTTTCATTTCGCTTTCCACACCTCGGTCACCTCACCAAGTGGCCTACGACTCAACGCGTCTGCTACCATGTTAGCCTTCCCTGGGTGGGATTGGATATCAAATTTGATAATCCTTCACGACTCAAGCCACCGACATTGACGCATATTTAATTCCTTTTGCTTGAAGAGGTACTGTAGTGATTTATGGCCCGTGAATAAGCGAAATTTCTCCCCTAGGAGGTAGTGTCTCCAAATCCAAAATGCGAACATGACTGCTGCTAACTCCAAGTAGTGGGTGGAATAATTCCTCTCGTGAGGCTTTAGCTTACGGGATATATAAGCTATTGCATGATCTTCCTGTTGAATTACACCTCCAAGTCTTAATAAGGACGCATCAATGTAGACTAAATGCTCCACTCCCGGCCTGTGTAATGCTAACATTAGTGCTAAGGTTAACTTATCTTTCAAGTCATCGAAGGCTAACTGACAGGCGTCACTCCAGATAAATAGCACCCCTTTGCGGGTCAAGTGCGTCAACGGACCCGCTATCTTTGAAAACCCTCGAATGAGCCACTTGTAGTATCCGGCTCAACCCCCCCCCCCTCCCGAAGCTGCGTATCTCGATCGGTGTTGTGGCCTGTCCCCACTCCCTCACCGCTGACACCTTCCCCGGATCCACGGATATCCCTCTATCGGAGATGATATGCCCCAAAAACTATATTTCCTTCAGCCAAAACCCACATTTCTCATATTTTGCATACAACTTGTGCTGATGTAGTGTCTGCAAAACCTGCCTCAAATGTTCGGTGTGCTCCTCTTCGGCCTGGGAGTAAATCAGGATGTCATCTACGAAGATAATGACGAACTGATCCAGGAACTCTCTGAACACCCTGTTTAGGCCATAAACACGGTTGGGCTGTTGGTTAGCCCAAAAGGCATAACCCTAAACTCATAGGAACCATATCTCGACAAGAAAGTAGTCTTCGACACATCCTGCTTCCTGATCCTTAACTGATGGTATCCCGACCCCAAGTCAATCTTTGAGAAGAAGTCGGCTCCTCTCAACTGGTCGAATGGGTCATCAATTCGGGCAACGGATACTTATTCCGTGTCGGGACCTTATTCAACTCTCGGTAATCAATACACATGTAACGATCCATCTCTATTCTTAACGAATAGCACAGGGGCACTCCAAGGTGAAGTACTCCTACGAATAAACCCCTGGCCCAACTGTTGCTCTACCTGACCTTGTAACTTCAAAGGTTCGATAGGGTTAAGCTCAATCAGTCTAATAATCGTAGCCATAATAGCCTCCTTTTTGCTTCCATTTTTTTACGAGGTAAGACTTTTGACAACGTTTAAGTTATCGTTCCCTTTTACAAATGACAATTAGGGTACAAATTCGTGTACTAAAGGCCAAATACTCCAAGTTCCCAACGTTCGCTAGGTTTCATGTGTGGGATGTCTCGCATGGGGCCATCGGTATCTGACTTGTACCTCGTATCCTTACTTCTTACTAAGAAATTAACTTACCTATTCTCATGACACGTGAGGCTACACTCAACACATTCCTCCTACTAACTTGGCATTTGACTCTAGTATACACTATGTGTAATCCTTATGCTTAGAAATATTTCATCAAATCATGAATTAATATACGTCTCTACCCACCGGGATTAGATAGAACCAGATGACGTACTTTACGAAGTCTTTACACGCTACCAACTAAATATATATATATATATATATATATATATAGCCCTGCCTCTTCTTAAGTGACACTTAGTGTAATTTCTAACGAACACAAAAATACTACTGTAATGGTCTATTATCACTCAAACCGTCGTTAACTAATTCGAAATTCAGGATAATACTGCATTTTACGCTAACATTTCTCATAGTATTAGAACTAAACTGTAACACATCTAAGTTACTCAAGATTTCCTTTTTCTTAAAAGACATTATAATTAATGAAGTACCGTACCTCCAAATGCAGGTGATGGTTGCGGTATCAGTGGCATAACCGCATATCGGGCATTGTAGATACCTCCATGCTGTACTCCTTGATGTTGTTATGGTGCCTAAGATGTTGGGGTAATTATCCAGGCTTCCTCATGTTGGGCATCTTGTCCTATTACCTAATCTTATTGCGAGCAATCCCTCCGCTGGTGACCCTTCTTTTCGCACTTATGACACTGACCCTAAAACCCTTTCCTTCTTATGACTTGTTATCCTTGCCGATTGAGACGAGGTTCCTCACTAGCCGAATATGGGCAGTCCCAATGGGTATGGCCAATTATCCCACATTTAAAACACCTCTTGGTGGTAGCCCTCTTTTCCTGGCTTTGTTGGCTCTGGCGGGTTTGGCTCTTCCCGCCCATTCTATTATTCTCACGTCCTTGATGACTCTGAGGAACTTGTCGCTGCTGCGGCGGTATTTTCCCTTTGTTGTTAACTTTAGCAATGTCATATTGCTCAACTTCTTTCATTCTTTTTCCCCCTGCAAGCTGTACACTGCTATTTTGGTACTGCAATATTGCTGTAGTCACTGCTTGTGCCATGATATTGCTATCTCAGTGATTTCTGCTCTTCCTTGGTGTACCTGAGGTACTTGTTGGTCTTGTCCTGCCTTTGCTCCTTCAGCAGTGTTAGTTTGTATCCTCCTCATGAGTGACATCTGAAATTCAAATGAATTACATAAGTTCATCGACCATACACATCATTGTAGCAGAAGAAAGTAGTCTACAAAACGAAATCAAGGAGTGCAACATTCCTAATAAAAGGGATCTATATCAAAGGACGCTACGCAGAAACATAATAAGCCGTACAGATCCTAAGGACAGTAGAACCCGATGCTCTGATACCACCTATGACACCCTGCCTAATAAATTACCGGGTGATCGGTCCTTAATTAATCAATTTCAGAATATCAAGTTGGTTCAGATAATGCACCACTGTCGAAAACTTAAATTTTAATTTAATAAAACTAACCACCTAATATTTAAAAAGGGTGATGTCCAAATTTTATCTTGTCATTAACTACTACCAAAAGAATACCAATAAATACCATGCATCACAGTAACATAAGTAATATCTAACTTAAGTAAAATAAATGTCTAGAGTAAACATCTCTCGAAATAATCCCATATAATAAATCCAATAAAAGAAACCAAATCTAAGAGAGAATTTAAAACGACTAAATCTCTGAATGTAAACATAAGTAAGGACGACATGTCCAACATAATGGAGAAGCGAAAAGGAAAAAATGAGTTGAGTCATCTACTAGCAATAATCTCGCAGCTTCCATAGCATGGTGACTGAATAGAGTCTCCTAAGGTCGGTGTCCTTGTGGATGAGCACCTAAAATAATGGAACAGTAGAAAGATAGATAGAAAAATGGGTCACAGCCCGAGTTTAAAACAGTTTAAAATAGCAAGTGCTTAAATTGATTCAATTAGCACAATTATTCCTCAAGTTAACTTAGCGTACTCACTTGAGATATTCACCCCTCGATCTAGTGTGCACGTCTAAAGAGCCTAACTACCCATACTAGTCATGATACCCTGACTGACTACTAAGTATATAATACTATGGTTTAAAGTCTCCCTAAATAACTCAAGCCGACGTACTTATGATTTCGATATAAATTGAGGATTACTGTAGTTTATTCTCATATTCTTATAAATGCCCAACTGATTATACCATAAGCGTATATTGCAAAATAGCGTCATCAAAATAAGACACCAACCATGATTCCGGTATACACACATTACTCACTTTATGTATACATATTAATTTATATGAATATAGCAATATTGTACCCTTGGTTGAGCAACCCCTTAGTGCTACGCATACTCGGCTATCTAGTCCATTTGCAAAGCTCACGCATATAGGACAACAGGTTCAATCTCTCGAGAACCAATAAAACATCAATACATATTAGAGGCGAACATAGTCCCAAGCCAATGGGCTACGCACATACCTACGCACCCATACGACCGTCATCACTATCGTTCTCACTAGTAGCCCGTACCTAGATTCCATGCTCTAGTGGTACGACTCTAAATCCCCCGAAGGCACACAGGATCCGGTCGTCCACAACGAGTTAACCTCCGTTCGATACCCAGTAGCTGGTATGTTATACACATAATACTTTTAATAATAAGCATGCACACAACTTATATAAAATTCATTATCTTTCCCACAGTCTAGTATTTGATGTATGTATATTATATCTCTTGTTATAACCCATACTTTATTCGTGTGTACTCTACCTTGTATTTTTGCACCTCCTTAATTATATGGATTTTATACCTTCCGAGGGTCGACATATTCTCCACTCACTATTAGTTATTAACATAAGTCACTTGACAATCAAACTGGTTCCACACTCATCTAAATAAGCCTGCGGGAAGTTCAAAACAAAAATCGGGCTTAAAAAGGTCATTCTAGAATCTCGTTATAAGACCCAAAAATCTCGTTCGAACGAAGGTACTTCGAACGAACCACCAAACTCGTTAGAAGGGCTACTGGAATCTCGTTCGAACGACCTTGGCTGGACTTCTAACGAAATTTCTAAAGTCACATAGTTCATCTCCAAAATACGTTTTTCCAGATTTTCTCCACTCATATCTCAACCTAAATCCATTACAACCCAATTGCAGGGTTTCCAAACTACTCTAAGTCACCCTAGAACACTTCTTAGCATAGTTTTTGGGTCAAATCATTCTAATCATCATTTAATTTCAATAAATTCCTAAATTTTTACCATCAACCATATTAACATAAACCTAGAATTATTTGTCCATAAAAACTCCATTTTTTATTTCGTGATTAACAACTAATTCACCAATTTCTCATTCCTATTAAGGGAAAAATCCTCTACATGCAAATCCCCATTAGATTTTCTAACTTTCCTACACGATCTCAACATAGGTAAACCCAAATTGGTACTTGTTTTTCTAAAACCTCAACATATATTAACAAGAGTAATAATTGCTAAGAAAAGAGCAAGATAATCACTTGCCTTAAAAATGAACTTTTGATTCGCTGGTTGAAATTGGTATAGAAATGATCCTCCTGACACTATCTACGCGCTGGTGTACTTTTTGTTGTGAAAGGTTGAGTTCCTGGCTAAGGCTCTAATGGAGTCTCCTTCTTCTTCCTTGGTTCTCTATCTCTCTTCCTCTTTTTCCACGTAGGTTGAAACTGACGAATACAAACCCCAAATTCTTTCTAATTAAACCTAATTTTTGTCCATATAATTACCCAAAACTTTCAAAAGACCAAAATACCCCTTCGGGGTGTCGTTTTGGGTTAAAAAGTCCCGGACTCTAATTTAAATACCCGAGTAGTGTTTTCTGACTATTTAGACCCTTCCGGACACTCTGACGCACTCAAAATAGTCGCCCAAGTTATACAAAAAAATAAATTATCTTTTGACCCTCCAAATATATACAATTGACGTGACTCATACGCGTCCCAATTATTTATAACATAATTGTCATGTATCTCATTCCCGGCCATACTATTATTTAAATAAGTACTAACTCTCATCCCGCTAGTGATTATTATCATAAAATCGGATTAATTTCAATTTAAATTTTCTCCCTTTAATTTAATTAATCCCCATTTTTCATAAAACTAATTATGCGTAAAAATACAGGGTATTACAATTATTAAGCACATACAAGAAAATATCCCATGGTGTATGTTGTTTGCGAGTGATATGGTTTTAGTAGACACTTCAAAGGAGGGCTTAGCGATGAGATTAAATACTTAGAGAAAAGCTTTAGAATCTAAGGGACTAAGAATAAGTAAAAATAAAATGAAATTTATGGAATGTAAATTTAATAATGAGGCGTCGGATAGCATAATGTTAAAGATTGAAGAAAAAGTGATAAACCAAACTGATAAATTTTGTTATTTAGGTTCAGTGTTACAAAGTAATGGGGATATTGATGAGGATGTTACGAGTAGAATATCAACTAGTTGGATGAAATGGATACACACAAGAGGTGTTTTAGCGATAAGAGGATAACTAATAAACTAAAAGGAAAATTTTATAGAATAGTTGTTAGGCCAGCGACCCTATATAGAGCAGAGTGTTGGGCTTTTAAGAAATAACATGAACAAAGTCTCCATGTTAGTGATATGAGGATCCTACGATGGATGATACAAATTACTAGAAAGGACAAAATTAAAAACCAGTACGTGAGAGAAAAGTTAAGACTTGCTCCCATTAGCGATAAATTAAGAGAAAGTAGACTTAGGTAGTACGAATATGTTTTGCGTTGACCAGTAGATGCACTTATAACACGAGGAAGATTATTGTAAATAGAGGGTAAAAGAGAAAGGGGACTCCTAAGCTATCGTGGGAGAAAATGATTAGGAGAGATCTTACGGAATTAAACTTGAATGATAATATTGCATATAATATATTAGAATAGAAAAGGAGAATCCATGTAGTCGACCCCATATGATGGGATTAAGGCAAGGAGCAGTCAATAGTTAGGCAAGTAATGGAAAGGAAAAAATGGAAGTTTTTATTCAAAGTCAAAGGATGGGGAAATCCCTTACAACATATTTGTCAAAAGACATGAAAATACAAAAAAATAGGAGATCTAATATATGTCTAATTAAGCTTGGCCTTCCTTCTCTTTCACTTTCTTTTCATTGGGTATATCCTTGTTTAGATCTCCAACCTCTTTTTCTTGCTCGAGCCCATCCTTTTTCGACCACTACCAGAGGCCTCCCCCTCTTCCTCGTCCTTTAGTGGGGATCCTAGATTATGCTCTCCATAAATCTCAGATTGAGGAGTGACCTCAGTCTTAGAAAAAATTAAATCTCGGGCTTTCTTAAAGATGCACTTATAGATGTAAGTCAGTTGCTTTTGGGCTTGACCAAAGGCATCACCAAACCTCGTTAAAGCCCAGATAGGATTTTATCATTATCCTCGGTAACCTTATTTAGTTAGTTATTCTCAGATTTCATCTTCGTCGTCTCTAGATTGTTGTCATTTTCTCAGTGTCATAGGCCTTCTTGGAGACCTGAAAAGCCTCCTAAGAATTCATCAAAGTGCACTCGAGGTCATTGTTAGCTTCGTCCTGGTCGTCCCTCCTGTCGAGGATATTAACGAAGTCTTCCACAAACTATAAGTAAGGAGACGACGATAAGTTAGTACTGTAGAAAGTTCTAAGTTAAATATCGGACTGAAGCACGAAGACTTACCAGAGATAATGCATGAGAGGCATGAGAAACCAGTTAGCCATAGGTCATTTTATCAACTTAATCATGTACCTTGCTAGAGTGGCCCCCTCAGTAGCCCATGGACTAACTCAAGTTTTATGGCCATAGACATTATCTAGTGCTCATTTCCCTTGATGGGGGTAGCCGCCTTCTTAGTGGGAATAATACTGTCAGTAGAAGGCCTAGTGCCAGTCCTTCTCTTCTTTTGAGCTTGATTTTTATCGAAGGAATTCGACAAAGTAACGAGGTCGGATGGATCTACCATCTACTTCCTTTTAGAAGGCTGGTATTTTAGGAAAGTTGGGAGGTCAGATTCATTCAAAAAATTGGGAATCTTTAATCGTGGAGCTATATCTTCTTTAGATGTGGTGGGGATCACAACAGGGATAGAGGCAACATCCACAAACTCAAAGGAGGCTAAGGTGGACTCCCTTGAAGACCCTCCACTGATTAAAGGGACTGGAATCTCAGTAATTATGTGTATGGTACTAGCAATAAAGTAGGTGGTGGTGTTTATATATTCAACCAGAAAGGACGCCGATGTGGGATGCTCGCCACCAGCAGATGGAAACATCTCAAAATTCCATTGTTTGTCTCGTTCAGCCCAGTTGAGGTGATAAGCGTCAGGTTCTTTTTACTTGGAATCTTTTGCACAAATAATGAAAATGGATGTTATCGAACATTTTATGTGAAACTTGGTCGACAAAAACAAAATGCAATCAAAAAGCAGTATTTAACCTATTTTGTGCCTTCTTATAGGGAGCCTAAACCTTTACAGGGCTCTACACCCTTAGGATTCATGGTTGCTCCCACTCCCTAGAAATAAAATCGTGGGACTAGTATCCCTTATTGGAATGAGTGAGATTAATAACAAGAACCCTATCATCCCTTATCACCTTTAAGTAGAATGTATTGTCATTCGTTTTCATCTAACTATAATAGTATCTAATTTTTGGGTATTCCTATTTGGGTGTAATATAACTCATTAATCCTAATAATAATGTTAATAATCCTCTATTTATTCATAGTACATTAAGCAGGCACTACTCTAAAATACTCACAAAACTCCAAAAATAATTGGTTAGGGGAAAATGTGATACCACCCTCAGCAATAGACTGGATATGAAACCAATGGCCCCTTCTATATCGTAAAAATCTTCGGATTCCTTAGCACACTCAATCATAACCCAATAACGGATGGAAAATCTTTTCTTAAATCCTCTTATGGTTTTCTTGTTCACCGTAAACACCATTTTCTTAATCCAAGAAGAAACACGATGGAAAAATATAAAGAAACAAAGAATAGATGTGATCAATTGAAGAAAATTATAAAGATAATGAAAAAAGAGAGAAACTTACAGTTCCTAAGAAGACGAAAGTCTCTTGAATTTTTTTTTGAATAAATGCATAAGTGAATGTGAAAAATGGAGTCAGGAGAAGTCGTGAAATGATTTGGTACAATTTCCAATACAATCCATCATTTGGAACAAAAAAAAGGTGACGGTTGGCAGACGTGCCACGCCTTTTGGTTCCCTCAACGTACAGATTACTAATTTACCCTTGAAAGACCAGGGAAAATTAAAAGGCATTCCCTCCAAACTCCCCGGGTAGACTAAAGTGGGTTTTTATCTCAAAAAAGCTACAAGTGTTGAGACTTTTTAGACTCATCTTCAAAGAAGTGATCAGACATTACTATTGGTCAAAATTAAATTTCACTAGCGATCAAACCTCTCCACCCCTTTCAGGATGCAAATATTTGGGGGCAATTGTGGGGGAATTATCCAACTATCCGATTTGATCGGAATAGATATAACTTGTTTGAAAATCTTGATATATGATGATAGCCTAAAGATCAGAACAAAAGAGGATTCAATTAGCAAGTATCTCAGGCCTGGATCTATTCGATCAAATCATAACTGCATCCAAAAGGTTCCAGACTCATAGATGAATCATTCTCTTTATGTTCCCTATAAATGTAACCCTCACCCCTAGGAAAGGGGGCATGTAATTCTTGCTAATGCGAATTAACCAATACAAAGAAAGTAATACCCCATGGACGTAGAAAAATTGTCGAACCACGTATACCTTGTGTTGTGTGATTGCGTGATTCCCATTTACTATTCATCTTTATTTTCTTGAAAATAATCTAAGTAGGAGTTTACTACCTACAAGTATTATATATTTTTAATAATGCACTAGAGTGCAATTATTATTCTTTAGTGGAATAAATAATAACTTATATAATTATGGAATTAAAAATAGATCTTGATTATAATTTCTAATTTTATTTGAAGTAAGTTTATATCTCTTTTGTGCATCGCCATGCCCACTTATATACACATCATTTGTCTTTTAATGGTGTAAGGAATCATTATATATGAGAAAATTACAAAAAATGGAGCGATAGAGCCGTATTATTTGGTGTTCAAACATAAGTGGTGTGTTTTGTGTTAAAAGTAACATAACGGAAAATCTTGTGGTCTCTTTCACAACTCTACTTCGTTGAAGGTGCAGTGCCTAAACAATTTATCGAATGGGACCAAAAAATTTAGAGGGCGTTTTAGAGGCCAAAAATAGGACGAACTCGCAAAAAATCTCATTTTTAGGTCATTAAGGTCATAAAAATAAATTATTTTCGTTCAAGAACTTCCACATGGTCATATTAGAAAACATATAGTTATCCATATTTTCTGATATCCATCTTTCCGGATATCCGTATTATATTTAATATCAATTTATTATTAGTATTAGTTATATATATGTAACTTTTATTTATAATATTTATTATAGGTAATGTAAAATATAAATATATAATAATATAATATAAAAATGTTAATCATCACTTTTCATTCATTTAAAAAAATAAAAAATGTTTTTTTTTAAAACCAAACCATAATGAATGAGAATGGCTTAAAGAAAAAAAAAAGAAAACAATAAAAAAGAAAGAAGAAAACCTGACCAACCAAATAAAAAAAAACTAACCTCCTCATTTCCCCTTCTCCACGTTGATCCTACTTCCACTTCCCCTTCTCCCTCCTTGCGTTGCCGACTCCATATCTCTCTATGACTCTATCCCACACCCAGTAATACATCTGGTAAGCTCCTCATCCCTCTTTATCTCTGTCACACATGCACTCACACACACACACACAACAATACACACACAGTGTGCATGTGTGTAATTACAACTTTTCATTACTAAATTATTAAAATGTTTCCTTATACTGAATACCTTTGATCCTTTGGCCATATGTTACAAACGGGCAAAGACGCTATATAAATCAGGGTGAAAGAAGAAGAAAAAATTGTTCAATCAGAGGAAGAAATGAAAAGGTTTTCCCTTTCCGTGCTTGATTTAAAAAAAAGAGTGAAGCCTGTTGGATTTGATTAAAACATAAATTTTTTTCAATAAACTGTGTAGATAGTTCACACCGTTAGGTCTTGATTCTAAATTTGATAGTATTATTGACATTGGTATTTTTTTACATTAATAATTATATTACTAATATTCAAACAGATAGTAAATACAAGTGGCTTCCAAGTGAACAAGATTGGGAATGTGATAAAAGTATTTGTGAATGTTTGAAAATATATTATAACATGCCAAATCATCTTTCTGGAACAATATATCCAACGACGAATTATTACTTTATTGATGTGTGCCAAATTAATTATCAGTTGATGCAATGGCAACAAATTTACAAATGTACTCATGCTTTTTCTTCAGAAAATTTGAAGGTTACAATGGATACTCAATACCGAGACGTTGGAGACATGCGGTTTTTACAGTTGTGGATTTTGGTGGATGGCATGGCGATAATGACAATCTTTATTATTATTATTATTATTATTATTATTATTATTATTATTATTATTATTATTATTATTATTATTTCCATTATTGGTTGTTTTTTGTAATTCAATGACTTGGCTTTATATTGTGGCACCCCTTTTTTGTAATTCAATGACTTATTTAAGTTTGGTGTTTGGCTTTTGTATTGTGATTTTTTTATTTTACTATAAAAGGATCTCCACTTAGTATATTAATGCCCAACAAGTTTTTTTGAAAATTTTGTTGCAGTGGTGGTTTAAGGGGTGAGAAAAAATTTTGACCACAGATAATAAAAAGAGATAAGTGGTGTTTACTTAATTAATTATTCAACCACTACAGATAATTGTTGTTTACTTAAATAAAGTTACTTATTTAAGTATCTTCCTTTTTTAACACGGTAAAAATGCATTTTGAGGAGCGATGGACTATTCAATAAGACGAAGAGAGAACTCTCAATTCATCAATATGAGCATTTTAAAGGTTAGTAATTGATTTCTAATATTCTCGTAAGAGATTATATTATTTTTTAATTATAGCAAAATTCTCTTGGACTTTGATTGTCTAATTTTTATTCAATAAGAATTTTAGTTAATAGAAGGGATAAGCAATGTAAAAGAATACAGATATTATCCGAATCTGAAAAATCCGAGAGGATATGGATATGGATAGTTATTTTTACTATCCGAATAAATATGGATACAAATATAGATAGTGCATTTAGATAGCGGATACGAATATGGAAAGAATGGTGTCCGCTTCATATTCGTCCTTTTACCACCCCTACTCTTGAATAATGTTGGGAGGATCATACATCAAGAGATTTGAGGATGGAAACAAGTCAAAAACACTGGGTCCGTTTGGTTCGCTACTCAGAAAACTCGATTTAAACGATGTTTTCAAATACAGTTTTAAAATTCAATTTTTTGTGTTTATAATTATTGGTGAGCGTTTGGTAAACTTGTTTTTAAATACTGTTTTTTAAAAATTTGACAAAATTGGCAATCATGTATATTTATATTGTACACATATATATATATATAATGATATCGCATGTATAATTCACTATAAAATTATATACATACATGAATTGATAATATTTTTTAATACATATGTATTATATGTATATTTTATATTATTTCATACATTAATAATACATGTATAAAACTATATATAAGTATCATATATCTATTGATAATATTATTTAACTTTATATTATTCCGTACGTAATTTTATGTATATGTACATATATACTTTTTATTTATAATAATTTCTCTCATATTAATGTATTATGAATGTATATTATATATTAAGGTATAACTGCATTAAAATATTAAGAATGCATAATTTTTAGTTGAAAAATAAAAAAACTGAAGTTATAAAACACCATAAACCTGTTTTTTGAAAAACTTGGTTATAACACAGAAATGTTATAATTCTGTGTTTAAAAATAGGTTGTCAAACGCAAATTTTTATGAGAATTGTATTTAAACACAAAAAATATAATTATAGTTGCAAACCAAACAGGCGCTAAATTTTTAGTGCCCAAACAGATTTGTGAGAGACGATGTAACACTAAATTGATCAAATATATATGATTCAATCCAGAAAGAACTAGGTATGAATGAGATCTTTAATATCCTCTATAGATACTCCATAAATATAATTTTTTGAAACCTGATTATCATTTAAATCACGCAAAACTTCCATACATAATTTTTCATTATCTTCAGCAAGAATAAAAAACTCAATTTATAAACCCAGTTGAAGCCTCTTTAGTGGATATTGTAAAATTGTTAACAATTATATTAAGGTGAAATTTCTTTGACAAAATAATCAAGAATATGTGAAGTAGTTAATAACAATACTCAAATGCAGCACTACTACTATCGCGCAAGTGTTTATTTTTCCAACCCAATCCTAGCATATTGTGTATCGCTAGTGGTGTTACATGCAAATGCAATGACAAAAAGTATCCACATGATGTTGGATAAGTCATCCCCTACTATTATATATATATATATATATATTTAATGATCTGGCATATAAAAGTACCATTTATTATTGGATAGAGTCTTTTGGGGTGTTTTCCCCCTGAATGTTGAAATGAGAACACTTATCATTATAAGGTAACACTTAATTTGATGTTTATTTTTATCTGGTAATAGTACATAAGAGTTCACAATTCATTATTAAGAAAAAAGTACCCTACTAAATGCTAAATTTGAATGAAATCGCAAAAATAAACATGCATATCCAAATCCATTGTAGAATTTGAGTATATTGCGTTAGATAAAGTTTAAGAAGAGGCCAGATGATTACGCCATGTTCATGAGGATATTTTGATTTGTTGAAAATCTATGCCAGCACTACACATAAATTCCATTTGTCAATATAAAATTAAAATGGCACTAGAGCATATGCATAACTGAACTTCAACCTATTCACAGTAAACATAATAGTGTCAAGTAATTAATTTTGAATGGATCTATTATTTTGAGTATGTTAAGTCAAAAAACAACTCGATGCCACTTATTAAAATGTTTGTTCAGTGAGCATGTATGCTTATCATAGAAAGGGATGATATTTCGGTCAATTAAAAAGTTGATGGCAACCAAATCTAGCTTTATAGATATTATTTAATTTAGGTTCAATAGGACAATTGAATCGTGTATAACTCATAGCATCGGGGAAAAATACTCTCTTACCCACTTCTACAGTGGATAATTATATTTGCATGAAATATTACAGCTTTTAATGTTTCCAATAACTTGTATATACTAGTAAGTATGACATGATGGAAACCCAATAAATCTTTATTGAGATCTCAGAAATTAGATTCAGCGGGACTCTGAGTGCGTGTACTTGAATCGAAGATGGAACGATGGTATCCAAATTAAAATTATTATCATAATAAAGGTAAAATTTTCTTTTAATTCCTTTTGGAACTAATAAAATAATCTAGGTATATGTGATAAAATAATTTACTAATTACATTACACAAAATTTATCTTCAATATTAGGTGATTAATCAAAATGTGAAATAGGTGAAACAATCGCACAACACCAAGTCGTACGAGGAAAATCCACAAACGTGAAAACATCTCAGGCTTCAATGAAGGATAAAGGCATTATGATAGAGTTTTACAAAAATAAACTAACGATTACTATCACACAAGGCTCTAATTGACTATCCACTATTTCGAACCATATATTTTGCAGTGTAATATAAAAGTTCTTTCGTTGTCATAATTCCATTTGACAAATCGCAGGTTAGGCGTGTCAAACTGATTGAAGATCTTCCACATGACCTGATTTTACGCCAATGACAAAGTTTCATAAAAACGACATCAAAACATCCATCGCACCAAATTCTAATCAACACAATGGGTAGTACAAGTGGGAAAGTAATTAACTTAATAAATATATAATTGGTTTAGGTTTGGTGGGATTTTTAAAATAATTTTGAATTTTTAAAGACTTTTCCCAAGTGTTTATATACAGTATTTGTAGCAACACATCTCTAGAACGTCCTTCAAAGGTTCTCAACCTAGAGGGATTTTTTTAAAAGTAATAGAGAAAAAGATAGAATCCAACCAGAAGGTTCTGCAACGCACCCACGGCTAAGTTGCCAGGTCACCTGCGGTCTTGGCATAAAGTTATGCGATCACAGACCATGTGGTCTTTGGCATACAATTGCGGTGGTTGTGCATGGTCGATTATGTTTGGTCCACAATCTTGGTTTATTTTGTTTGACTATATCTTTTATCCTTAACCATCATTTTTTAGTTAATTAAAACTCTTTTAAAGTGATTTATTTTTAGTGAACTCTTGGAAAACTTATCTCTACTTTTCAATAAACATAAAATATTGTGATTAGTTTTTTAAGACCTTAATTTTTGTTTACAAAGAAATTTTGTGAGCTATTTTAATCCCAAAAATCTTCCAAGCCCTCTACTTGGTATTTAAGTTCTCTTTTGATTTTCATAAAACCTTTTTGCACATGAAAATCAATATCTTAATGGTGTTTTCTAAAACATGAGTTTTCCAAACTTTAAATCATAAATTTTGTGGGTTTGTCTTTGGTTACAATCAAAGCTTACTAAGGTTGAAGAGATTGATGATCAGATTGGCAAGGGTTGACATCCGAGACATGTTTTCAAGATTGGTGAACTAGGACTCAAAATTACAATAAAGATTCAAGAAGATGCATTTGTTTCACAGGTCGATGGATACCGAGGCCCGAGGATTGTGTGGTTGTCAAGTCAAAGCTCCAGTAGAGATTATCAAAGATAGTACTATGGAGGTATAAGGTTCATGATGGCAACGATTTTTGGTTGTTGGAAAATCAAGGTTGTAAGTCGTGTATGTCACTTGTGTAAATAGTGTAAAACATCTTATACAAATGGACTTGTGCTTATAGTGTGTGCATATAATTTTTTTCAAGAGGGTTTTCACATTAAATGATCGTGTTCCTATTGTGTGATAACTTTTATTTTTCCTCTATCATAAATTATCTATCACCTCATATGTAATTTGGACTTAATTCATAAATCTGGTAAATTATTAAATTTGATATTATTAATTTAATTGAAAAAAGTTAAACTTGTTGTTTAATTTGCACCATATTTATTTGTTTTAATTAATTCATATCAAATTAATAATATTTAATACTGAGATAAATTATTAATCTGAATTAAAATTGACAATAATAAATTTTGAGATTAATTTAATTTATTCTCCATATGTAAAACTCGTGTTTTTCACATAGAACATGCCAACACCTAAAGTACGCTACATAACCTATAAAAAGTGACGATCATGACAACTAAGTAAACCACTAATACTGTCACACAAGCTTCAAGTCATTATATACGCGCAAGATCGAACTCAATGTGATTAAACCTATAAAAGTGAGGTTTAGCTCTAATACCAGTTGAGAGTGTGTGTACTCGAATCCAAGAAAAAGTGAGGGTACCCTTATAAAAATTGAAATCCTAATAGAGGCATTTTTTTCTTTTAATTTTTTTGGGACACAAATGCAAAAAAACATAAGTCTATGTCATAAAGTGTTTTACCAATTATATTATATCAAATTTTATCTTCAATGTTAGGTGATCAATCTAAATGTGGAATAGGAAAAATAATCACACAACACCAAGTCTTACGAGGAAACACCCACTAACGGGGAAAAAAACATCAGGCTTAAATTTATGGAAACTACATTATAGTAGATTTTTACTAATAGAAACTAATGGCTTATAATCACCTAACGCGCTAACTGAATATTCACTCTTTTGCATCATATCTTCCTTAGAAGGTATGCTACACAATCGCGAGCGGTTTTGGCCTCGACCAATGTCTTCAAATCATTATCACGAAATAAAATTCTCATTTTTTGAAGTTGAATTTAAAATTTATTAAGAAGCCACCAAATATTTGGATACCACTTTAGAAGATGTGAATTTTTCTAAAGGTTTTAGAAGTATTAAAAAAATACTTTGGCTTACTCAAACCTCACGATATTCACACTAGTCTTTCACGAACAAAGATATAAATATGTATGTTCATAAATAAAGATAGAATTATTTTAAGGTTCAATAGGACTTCTGATTAAATTTTGAAAACAAACGTCTCAAAAATGCAAAGAGAGAAATAAAAAATAAAATAATTGTTTTACTCTTTAGAGTGTTTAACTCAAAAACTTATTTCTTCTTAAAAATCCTCTTGATCAATTGTATTTTACTCTTTAAGAAAATTTCTCAATATTTTTCTCTCTAGTGTTTTTGACAAAAGATTATGAAAATGAGATAACTTTTCTGTACATATGAAGTTTCCTGCATGTGTGGCGAACCACAAGTAGAACAAGTCGGGAGGATGACCTAGTAACCAAAATCTCATAATCAAGTGTTTAAATAATGAAAAATATGAATGTAAAAAATCCTTCCACGAATTCTCAAAATAGAAAAGAATGATCTTTTCAGACAGACTTCGTGACCCACAAAGTAAACTCACAAACGCGATATTTCCCTTTGTCGATGTGTACCTGCAGTGAAGAAGGAGGTCTATCATTACATATGAAAATTTGGGGGGAAAACTAAGGCTATGTCCATGACCAATTAAGCCTGTTTGAGAATGTGTAGAGTTTCTTCTCTAAAGTGACCAAGTCGCGAGCATTCCCAAAACATATGGTAAGTTCAATAACAGTTATGTAATTTTGTACCTTAATCGAAAATTCATATGACATATTCATATAATGTTCCTTTTGAAAATGCTTTTAAATGAAAATATATTTGCATACTTATATAACTAATACCAAGAACCATAACACACACACATGCAAAAATATTTTTTCAAATATGAAAAGTTAATTTTGAGTATGACAAAAGTGCTAGTCCACTAATTCCATTTATCTCGACCTAAGTGTAATTCCAACGAGTTTGAACACGAAAAGTGATGGGGTGAGATTTGATGAAGTTTTTCGTTGAATGTGACTTTATGTAAAGCTTTGCCAAAACGACTCAAGGTCAAAAGACTCCAAGTATATTTTGTAAAACGAAATACGACAATCCAATATGTCGGGGGAACATGATTATAAAAATACTATTACCATCCCCCCGCCCCTTTGTTTATCTTGTGATAAAATATACAAATCAAAAATTAAAAGAAAAGTAAGAAAATCTAACAACCTATGACACAAGATAAAGCTTGTCCAGTGGCTAAGATCAACTTAACAACCTATAAACTCAACACCAACACCCACAAATCAATATGAGCAATTGATTTTGTTAACATGTCATACACTAGTATAGAGGATCACGATATCAATTCATATAAAGACACTTAAACAATATGTCATAAGATGAATGGGAGTGAAATGAATAAACACAAAATAATTGTTAACACTTTGAATCTTTTGTTTCCCCAATTACAAACCCTACATTTCCCTTCCACAGACCATCAAATGGCACCCAGGGTCGAGAAGAAGCCAGTTGAGGAGAAAAAGACCACCATCGCCGAGAAATCCCCAGTGAAGAAGAAGCCAAAGGCCGGTAAGAAACTCCCTAAATAGGTAGGTGACAAGAAGAAGAAGAAGAAGAAGAAGAAGAAGAAGAAGAAGAAGAAGAAGAAGAAGAAGAAGAAGCGGAGCAAGAAAAGTGTTGAGACCTACAATATCTACATCTTTAAGGTCCTCAAGCAGGTCCACACGATATTGGTATCTCCAGCAAGGCCATAGGTATCATGAACAGATTCATCAACGATATATTCGAAAAGCTGTCTTATGAGTCCTCAAAGCTAGAAAGGTACACTAAGAAGCCAACCACCACATCTCGAGAAATTCAAACCGCTGTGAGGCTGGTTCTCCCCGGCGAGGCCAAGCACGTTGTTTCTGAGGGAACCAAGGCGGTCACCAAATTCACAAGCTCTTAAATGTTATTTGTTGTTTTTTTTTATTCGAGGGTTGTATTCTATGCATATTAATGTTTAGAATTAGGGGTTTTAAATTATAGCTGGTACTTTTGTTGTTCGGTTTTAGTTAGGTCCTGTATCTTGTCATGGTGATTTCAGCATTTTTATACGACTTGTGTAGTGTATATAAGAAATAGAGTGGTTTTAGTTTCTAGAAACTTGGCATTTTCTTTTATCTGTGAAGTTCCTTTTGCGAACTGTTTTGTGCGAGCTCCAGAACTGGTTTCTGAATTAGATTGTGGATTTTGATAAGCATGTTATATGTTACTTGTGATGATACCTGGCCATTTTTTTATGATTGATTGATAAAATTAAGGTTTCTTCCAATTGATTTGAAAAAAAATGAATATCGATGTATAGATCATCTAATCACACAAAGCATATCAAAGGTTCTAGAAAGCATGCATCCTAAAATATCATATTTATGCAATGTACTTCAATTCTTATGGGTATATACTCCCCGAACACACTTTTATATAAACAAATTGCCATGGTGTCATTAAACTAAACTCCACCCTTGATTTAAGCTTCCCCTCCTCTTTTTTCATATAATTAACAAATGAAAGAAACTTAAGTCAAAAAATAGATTTATCCAATGATAAAATGAAAATATTTATACAAAGTGATTAAAATAGCATATAATGTAAAGAAATGTAATTATATTAATCAAATATATAGAAAGATGCAAGACAACTTGACAAAACATATATAACGATATAAAATTATATAAGGCATCCAAGATATTCATAATGAGCATGCCAAATGTAAATATCATTATAGATAAAAATGTAGATTTTACATGATATATCTAATGCAAATAACAAAATCAATAATAACTCAACTAAAAAACCACAAAACCAACAAATGAACTACCAACCCAAAAGAAACCAGCACAAACAAAAATCACCATTACCAACACAAACCACCACCATATCTCATCATGCATCCTCATTGTCATCATTCCTCTCCCCATGCATGATGCAAAGAAAGCATACCTCACTGCTAAAGTCAACCATGGTCCGTTAGAGGCTATAAAACTCACTTTAATTCTCCAAAAATAGTAAATCAACACGTTGAGTGAGATGCAAGGTCGACTCGCTCTCAGCCATCAGTTATGGGTGTAGTAGGTCCACAGCCAGTGGGTAAGATGTGAATACAAGCTGGATCCAAGTATCGAAGCCTTGTAACTCACATTGGGTCCTTGAACCTAAGGTTTTAGCCTAAAGTCGAGGATTGAAGCCTTATAACTCACTTTAAACATTATATTGAGACATCATATCTAGCAAAAAGGGTTTATGTTTCATTTCTATAGTAGAGTACATCATTGAAATTTCTTGAGATGCTTTACATTCTAAGGGTGAGGAAGTTCGTTTCCATCCTTGTTCTTGAGGTAATAGCAACCTGGCCTCGCTATTCTAACCACCACATAAAGTCCTTCCCACTTGGGTCCTAGTTTTCCCCCACTTAAATTTCTAGTGGCAATGGTGACCTCTCTTAAAACCATGTCCCTCACTTTGAATTCTTTATGGAGAACTTTGTTATTAAATTAGGAGGTTGTTATTTTCCTGTAAGCAGCCATTCTGACTAATGTTGCTTCTCGCGTTTCTTTTAGCTCATCTAATGACCCTTTTGAGGCGTTTATCATCAACCTTCGATTAAAACTGATCCACTCTCTACGTTAGTACCTTGACCTTAGTTGTAATAACTGCTTTAGTGCCAAAGGTTAAGGATAATGGAATTTCCCCCGTTGGACCTCTGACCTTGGTTCTATAGGACCATAAGATGCTTGGTAATTCTTCAACCCACATACCTTTAGCTATTTTCTAAGATTTTCTTAAAAATGTGGAAGATGGTTCCATTAGTCACTTTGACCTAGCCATTAGCCTAAAAATGGCTTGTAGATGAGTAATGGGTGCTTATACAATAGTCTGAGAAAAATGCTCTAAAGGCATTATTTTCAAATTGCTTCCCATAGTCAGAGATGATGACTCAAGGCAAGCCAAACCTAAAGATTATATTTTTCTAGATGAATTTCGTGGTATTTTTTCAGTAATGGTGTACAAGGGATCATCCTTAGCCCACTTTTTGAAGTAATCGCTACAATATAGAATTTATTTTGGCCTTTGGTGAGAGGTAGGGACCCTACTAAATCCACTCCCCATTGAGCAAAGGGCCATGGATGTAGGATCGGGGACATTTTTCCTACTAGATTCCTTGGAACGAAGGTGAACCTCTAACACTTATCATAGTGTTGTATCAAGTATTTGTCTTCTCTCCCCAAGATAGGCCAAAAGCACCCTTGGTTATTCTGGTATAAAACACAAAATCGAAAAAAATAACCCCTAAGACAAGTTCAACTAATGTCCATACCAAACCCAAAAGGGAAAAGACACTTGTAAAATTGTTTATGCCAAAAATATTCATCATATAGTCTATGACATCATCATTACAAAAAAATACCTACACACGTGAAACAAAGGAAATACCGTGACGCGTGGAGTTTAAAGTAAAAAAAACTCCCCCTCAATATGTTCTCCCCCTTTTTATCTGAAATATACAAAGGGTTACAAGTTAAACTTGACTAGTTTGCTTCACAAGAATCCAACCATGAAATATCTTTACAAAGAATAAACAATTATTCATATGCGATGAAACTTCAACAAACAAACAAACTATTTTTAAAAATTTTGAAATTTTTTAATATATAAATATACATATAAGTACAAATACAAATAGTCACACCATTAAGTAGCACGAAAATATCCGAATCATGAATATGGAATGAAATTATGTGAACTCCATGCACGGGAAAGTTAACATAGGCATGCGTAGTGATCGTGCATGAAGTCAAAGAGATACTCTTAAAGAAAGAACTTAATTAATCCTTTGGTGTAAAAGAATTGAACAAAGTGAAATTGACTCAACTGATACAAAATGTCATGAATTTCAATTCTTCTCAAATAAATAATGCCAAACTATTTAATATTTTTGAACGAAGTTTGTTGTGCAAACTCATTGATCTTCACCTTATAACACCCTAAAAATCTCACATTTTAAGCATAAACTCTAATCATATTGCTCGTTTAATGAAGCATCAATGAAACAAACAAAAAAAAATTACCTTGGCACTTTTGTTTTTATGTGTCGAAATTATCTTTTAGCCTCTTGCCAATGGTGGCCTTTAATGCAAAGAAGACTGTTTCTTTCGTAGCCCTTTTTTATTGCTTAAACATAAATCATTTTTTTGATAAAAAAAATTGGGCAATGGTTTTTACATGCATAATTAATTCCTAGTACATTTGGTTCATAATTAATCACAATTGAGATGAGAGCATCCTATTCAACATATGACAAGTAAATATAATGTTAAAAAAGTTCGTGAATATGTACAATCAAGGCGATATAGTGAGTCTAGCATGAAGGTATTAATCAACAATGAATGATGCAATGTTATACGTGCATAATTAAGCACAAAAAGAAAACGTAGCCAAGTCAAAGAACACCATGATTAAGTTACATGAATAAATGTAAGGAAATTTTGATTTGAATATCTTAAATTCACATCCATATATGGTGCAAAATAAAATGCAAAAATATTTTTTAATTTTTTTAAAAAAATTATAAAAGAGAAAAACTTTTGAAAAAAAACTCTAAAAGAAAAGAAAATATTTTGGGATTTTTTAAGATATACACATGATAATACAATCTAGTTATATGGATAAATGATAGAAACATGAAAATCACCCTAAACTAGAAATAATACTTAAACTCAATCAATTGAAAAAATACCAAAATACTTCGTAAGATCCACAAATCTAAGTGCATCTAAAGGTTTAGTGAAAATGTTGGCCAATTGAGGTTCGGTACTCACAAAGCTCAAGGAAATGATCTTTTCCTCAATAATATCATGAATAAAATTCTCATGTATCCTAATCTTCTTCGTACGAGAATGTTGGATGGGATTATGAAAAATTTGGATTACATTCGTATTATAACAAGAAAGAGTCATTGTGACTTGATTAATCTCATAATCTTCCAACATTTTCTTTATCCACAAGAGTTGTGTGTAATAAGTCTCGACGGATGTGTTCTTAACCTCCATCATGGACAAAGAAATGTAGTTTTGCTTCGTTCTTAACCAAGAGACGAGAGAACTCTCAAAATAAAGGCATCCACCAGATGTGCTTTTACAACCATCAACATCCTTGGACCAATCGGCATCTGAATAAGCCAATAAGTAGTCATCAGTATCAAAGGAATGCCAAATGCCATAAGTAAGAGTGCCTCTTACGTATTTGATGATATGTTTAAGACCAAGAAAGTGTGACTCTTTTGGTAACTCTTGGTAACGTGCACAAACTCCAACACTAAGGTCAATATTAGGATGACTAACGATCAAGTAGAGGAGACTACCTATCATAATCCTATAGATTATTTTACCAACGTCCTTACCTAAAGTGTCTTCATTAAACATTGTTGAGGAACTCATGGGTGTGATAGAGTGCTAAGCAGAGTCCATATCAAACTTTTTCACTAGATCCCTAGTATATTTAGATTGAGATATAAATATCGCATTCTCGAGTTGATGCACTTGGAGACCTAAGAAGAAAGTAAGTTCACCAACCATGCTCACCTCAAATTCACTCTTAATCTCCTCCTTAAAAGTGTAAGCATGTTGGCAACACGTGGATCTAAAGACTATGTCGTTCACATAGACTTGGGCAACCTAGATAGCACCACCCTCTCTCATAACAAACAATGTCATATAAACTTCCCCTCTCTTAATGACACGATCTAATAGATAATAAGTTATACTTTCGTACCAAGAATGAGGTGCTTGATTCAAACCGTACAAGTCCTTCGTTAGATTAAAGATGTGTTTTAGGTTCTTTGGGTCTTCGAACCCCTTTGGTTATGTCGTGTAAACCTCCTCCTGAAGAATGCCATTAAAAAAAAACTCTTGACATCCATTTGGTAAATCTTAAATCGTAGATGACATGCTATGGAGAATAATAAGCAGACGAACTCAAGCCTAGCAACAGAAGCGAATGTCTCATCAAAGTCTACACCCTCAACTTATGTGTAACCTTGAGTGACCAACCTAGCCTTATTGCAAATGATGGTACCATTGTCATCCATCTTATCTTTGTTTACCCACTTGATACCAATCACATTAGACTTTCTAGGTCGGGAGAATAATTCCCAAACTTTTTCTTCTGAAATTAAAGCAACTCATATTTCATAGCACTAATCCAATGCTAATCTTTGAGTGATTCCTTCATATTCTTAGGCTCTATTGTGGAAGTGCAGTAATATTATCTAAGCTCATTCTCTAGTTGAGAGCGAGTCTTAACACCTAGTGTGGGATCAGCAAGTATGTCACTAGGATCATGACTCTTTTGAACCCAAGAGAGCGAATCCTCTTGCGGGGTTCACCATGGTGGTGTGGGGAATAATAAGATCATCATCAGGGGTGCATTGTTCTTAAACGTAAGATCACGATCAATAAACTTAACTGGTGCATCATCTCTGATCGTGACATTTGTCGATTCCATGACCTTAGAGATTTTAAGGTTATATACCCTATAGGACCTATGAGTCGATGAATATCTTAAAAGTATTCCCTCATCACTTCTAGAGTAGAATTTCCCTTAGTGCTCTCTATCTCTAAGGATATAACAAGGACTCCTAAAAACTCAAAAATATGATAGGTTGGGTTTCTTATGTATCCACGACTCATATGGAGTGTGGAGTGTGTGGATGAAGATAAACCTTATTCACTGTTCTGGCCATCCGGGTCATATTCCTCCGCTGCTAGTGGGCCCTGAAATCGGGACGAGAGGGAAAACTAGAGAAGTATCCATCTCTTATCTCCATGCATATGTAGGTGCTTTAATTATATGGGGGTCCTCTTCTCTAAAGTCGTGCTAGTATCTTCATGGATTGCCTCGGATATAAAATTGGTCATCGTCAAAAGGGGATAACACAAAGGAATGAATTCGTCATCCTAATTTGCTCAAAATTTGCAAAAGAAATGTTGTCACCTCAAGAGAACGGCATCAACGTCATACTAATGCATAAGAAACTAAGTAAATCAAGGTTTCGGGGACTATGTTACCGAATGGAAAGGTGTTACGCACCCATTCTTCCCTTTAGATCTCTCATGAACTATGTTAATATTCGCCATTTCTTCGAAGCGTGATGTTTGTGTACATGTGTGTAATACAAATAATAGGAGAAGGAAATCACCTGACTCCTGTCAAGGGAAAAACGGAGCGGAATCATCCTGAGGAGTATACTTGAAAATAATATAAACATATAATGTAAGTGTTCATCAAATCACGAGTCTCTATAGAAAAGCGAATGTTCATATCGAATGAGACAATAATATATAGGATTTTGTAACTCACAAAAATAATACAACATAATATAAAAGCATAAAACGAAAGAAGAGGACTCGAATCCCGAGATTGGCCAGGGATGCCTATATATCCCAATGGGGCATCAAAATCCACGTAGTTCAATATATCATAGATGTGGAGCTCAACTCATAAGACAAAATTTAAGAATCCTCTTTGAATATTTTGAAAAAAGTGTGCCCAGTTGTAAAAGTGTGAAAAAGTATGAAAATGTACTTTTGGAGTTTACAAGTAAATCCTCTTTTTTGTCTTTTGAATTTTTATGAAAATAAGTTATGTGAATACTAGTAATAAATATGGATATTAGTTCATATGAGATAACAAAAATAAGACTAAAAGATAACAAAATGGGAATAAAGTGAGTAAATAATGCTAAAAAAAGAGTAGGAGTACACCTTCTATAAGACTTTTGCTACTGAATTTGGAAGGTATGTAGGCTGATTTTGTAGTGGTGTAAGGGTGGGAAAGTTGGGTGAGGTAAGTGACTAAAGGTGGTAGGAAAGTGAGGTAAGAGAAATGGAGAGAATGTTGAAAAGTAGGGTTTATTTAGGAATAACGGCGCTTTGATTTTGAAAGAATATTTCTTATTATTGAAAGGAACTTCCTAAGAGTGAGGTAATGGGATCCTTAAATAATGTCATTTTAGGGTTAGGTCGTGTCGACTGACATCCCCCCTAGCCTACCTATCAGAATAGTACTTGCTTACCGGACAAGGAAAGTACACCCTACTGATCGATAGGGGGCCTAGAGTGCCTATAGGCAATGATGATACCAGAAATGGTATCATTAAATCAAGGGGTATGTAAGCTCAAAATCGAACAACAATGGAGTATGATAGATATAAATAAGTAGACATAAAGAGATGAGGCAAAGTAGAAGATGATACCAAATATAAGTGGTTCAGCCTATGAATGGCCTACGTCCACTCTGTGAGTGTATGAAATCCACTAAGTATGGGCTCTAATGGCCTTTGGATATAAGTACTGAAGCTTTCTCTCTCTAACAATGGTTTTGACAGAGTTTCAATAGGGTTTTTAATAAGCAACCCCTTTACAATGTAGAAGATGAAGTGTATCTATAGCGCTTGGGGGTATAATGCACCCCCAAGAATGTAACCAGCAAGTGCATGAGGAGGCTCCTAATAACGAGTTGACACATGTCCCTCACATATATAGCTAATCATAATGTAATATTCCTTCACGCGAGGGGATACTCTTGTTGTAACAGACGTGTTCACACTGGATTTTCCATCCTGGAACTTTGTACTACTCATACTATAGATGTCATCTCGAGGGGTCTCGGCCTGGCCGAGTACGAAACCCCAACATAGCCTTATTCAATATTTCGATGGAAGTGTAGTCTTGCCTGAACATATCAGGCCGAGACATGCCTTATGTGATATAACCAGGTCTTAGCCGAAATAGCGGACGAGATAAGTCTTTACTGATGAGACGCTGTCCTAGAGTCTCTGTTCATGAGAGGGCCTAAAGCATGGATTTATGAAGGTCGGCCCTATTCCGAACTAGACCTGGGTATAGCCTGGATGGGGTCCTTTTGGAACTCAGCTATGGACACTACTGACCGTCATCTTATAACGAGCTCACACTTTATTATATCAATCACCCCTAGACCTTAGCCATTTGTGTGAAGAAGTGGCTGACGGATACGAGTTGACGTGGTCTTGATGATACGTCTCTGATGTGTCGGATGCTTACGGCTAATAGGATGAGAGAGTGACACATATCCTTATTTTGATTGGGTAGCGTCTGCCCTAAGTTTGATTTGACCGCTGGTCGCTTAGGGCTTTGTGACCTTAATGATGAGTTATATTGGGAAATGCGCCCAATCATTTTAAGGTATTTAAATCTACAATTTTCTCTCTTTCCTCATTTACCCAAACTTTCTCGCTTTGAGTCTCATGTAAACACCATTGGTGATTTCTCCAGAGCTTCTCGATTCTCTTTGTTCCCAAGCTTTTCTAGTTTTCTTCCCTTATGAGAGGTTCCCTATCCTCTAGGTAACAACTTTCCTATCATTTTTTTGGTTTTCTGCATTTGGTCTGTGAATTTTTTCTGCACTTGCATTTTTTGACGAGCTTTCCTTTTTCGAAAAGCTTATTGGGTGGTTTTAGGGGTCGAACCCCCCATTTTTGTTTGCTCCTTTGGTTTGTTAGTAATGGTAGAGGCTGTGTTTACTAGGTTTTAGGGGTAAAGCATTGTAGGAAGAGTTTTCAAGCCCTTCTTCGATCATCTTCTCCGACGGGTTTTTGGGTGATGTTCTTGACTGCTCTTATTAAAACCGATTAAGTTTCCAAATTTAGATCCTTTAGTCAATAAAAACCAAACGTGTATCATGTTTACCCCCTTTTAGTTTTAACCAAAGTTGAATCTCGTCCGATTAATGTTAAGATGGTTATATAAACTAGCCGAGGAGTTTCCAATCCTCAGAGATAGGTGTTTTTAAGAAATTAGGAGGGTAGATGCTGAGGAAGCCGAAAGGCATAGAGCCGAGGCTTTTCCTAATTGTTCCATTTATCCTCCCCCACTAACTGTCATTCGTCCTCCAGATGTTGAGTTGAGTGACTCTACGTTTGAGTCACCCTCTTCTACAGACGATAATATATCCATCTCTTAGTTGACCGAGAGTGTTGACTCTTTTTAGGAATCCATGGCACAATTATCATCCCCTACTGAAGGGTCTGACATAAATGAGGACTCTTCTCATGTCTCGTCCTCTCACATGGCCAAGACACCAGATCAATCTGACTCCTCTATCTAGATACTTGTGCCCAGTGTATCCATTTAACCCCTATATATGCGATTCCTCTCTCGGCTACGATGAGAGACGAGTTGGTCCAGATATTCCCAAGTGGTGACCCAAATAATCCCCCGGCCGAATCACCAAAAGATAGTGTTGAAGAGAGCAAACTTGATACTTCTGTTGTTGAGTCCTACGAGATCACTGTCTCTGAGGACGATCTTCTGAATTGGAGACACCTTTATGGCATAGGACCCTCCATTTCAATGAGAAAACCCTCTGAAGATGAGATATCCTTTCATGTCCGAGAGGGTGAGATATGTGTCTATGAGCTGATGTTTAAGACATATTTTTGACTTCTTATTCACCCAATCATATGAGCCATCGTATCCCGCTTAGTTCTTACCCCATCTCAACTTTGTCTGAATGCTTGGAGAGTTATTCTTAGCTTTGTTTTTATCTGGAAGATTGTTCACCAAACTGACCTTCCTGTTAACAATTTTATGAGTTTTTATATCACGTCGTCCTCCAAGACTCAACCTGCCTAATATCATCTCGTAGCCAGTAAATGTATAAAGAAAGTTCAACTGGTAACCCAAACTTCCAACCATAACTAGAAGCCTCACTACTTTTTCGTCTATGGGGCTTAAGAATTTGGTCCCAATATCTCTTGTGGCACATCTGAGCCCAGGACTCCTCGGCGATAGGCCAAGGTCTTTGTGTCAGCCAAACATGATTCAGGCTTGAATCCTGAGGCAACTGAAAAAGTTGAGAAACTTTTTAAGCAAGGTGATGGTGGTCGTCTTCTTAAGTTTGAGATATTGATGACACCATACTACTTGGCTCAGATAGTACTGGGGGTTGACCCCCTAATCAAGCTGCATAAGTTATTTTCTTACCAACTGTTATGTCGTATCTTATAATTTTTCATTAGTAACCTCATCCATTTTTTACAGACCATCTAGATAACATTTGGAAAATGGTGGCCCCAAACCTAAGCAAACTCATCGACAAACATGGTAAGAAGTTTTATGCCCTTGCTGACCCAACTAACAAATCCATTATGGGAGGCCCTAATCGAGCCGATGATGTTGGGAAGAAGAGGAAAGGATGAGCTAAAGACACTACTGCTCACCATCCAACTAAGAAAGGTTGAACTGTGAAAATGATCCCCATCTCTTCAGATGAGGCTTTGGCAGCACGTCTCTCCCAATTAAAACTAGACGATGAGAGTGTTATTGGCCATGCAAAAAACATCGTGGATGGTGTCAGTTGTCTCATCGTCGACGGTGATAAGTGTTTCCTCTAGTCCATGGACATATCCTGCTTATCGAGTTTACTCTCCCTAGTATTATTCAGGTATTTACATGGACTTGTCAAGTGTAGTCTCCTTAGTCCCATCTCATATTGATTCATTTATTCATATTTTTTATTGGAGATCATAGTTTCCCTCTATCGAATGAGGAATTGGATCCACAAGAAACCTCCATTGATTCATAAGGGAAGAGATGTAGTGACGACCGATAGTAGACGAACTTCAAAAGTCTAAGTTGGCACTACAGAAATCGGTCGATGAGGTTACCAATCTGAAGACTGAGCATGCTAATACTTTGAAGAGTATGGTCGACAACAAATAGGTTGAGATTGATACTACCATCAAGGCTTCCTTGGATGAGGCTAAGGCACAAGCTATAGCTGAGTTCAAGGGGTCTGATGAGTTCGGGGGCTATGCCTTTGAGTATCTTGAAAAAGGCATAAAGACTATCGGTCAATGGTCTGCACTCAAGCATGCCAAGGTTAGGAACCTGACCCCTGATGACTTTATATGTCTTGACTTTAGTAACCCCCTTATCGATACCTCTATAGACAATGGTGAAAATTCGAGCAACACTTTGGAGGTTAACCCCAATGAGGTCCCCAAGAACAATAATGACACGTCCCAGATAGACGCTAATGATGATGGGGCTGAGACTATTCCTGCTGATGGGTCGGCTTAGGCAGATGCTGAGGATAGTTTGAAACTTTAAGCTTATTTGTTGTTTTATTTTTTGTTAGGATGGCTATTTGTGGCTTTATGCTCCCTACCTTGTGTAGCTCTCGTACTAAACTGCTTTTATAACCTCATCGTTATCAAATGACACTCTTTATTTATTCTTGTCTTCTTATTATGTTATGTAAATATGTCTTCCCTAATTTTTCATTAGTAGCATAATTTGACTCCACCAAATTAAAGTGTTATAGCACAAGTCCCTTCTCATTGTTTTGAGAGTGTACGGATGAGAATCGTCTCGTCCATGCACTGTTGTCTTGGCCGAGAGAGAATTTTCACCAATTTAATGATGTTTAATAATGAACCACAACTAAGTGATTTTGAATTTGAATCCACCAAATTATGGTGTTATAACACAAGTCCCCTCTCATCGTTTCGAGAGTGTATGGATGAGAGTCATCTCGCTCATGCACTATCATCTCCACCGAGAGAGAATTTTCACCAAGTTAATGATGTTTAATAATGAACCACGACTAAGTGATTCCATAATTTGAATTCACCAAATTATGGTGTTAGATCATAAGTCTCCTCTCGTCGTTTTGAGAGTGTATGGATGAGAATCGTCTCATCCATGCATTATCGTTTCGATCGAAAGAGAATTTTCACCAAGTTAATGATGTTTAATAATGAAACACAACTGAGTGACTCCATAATTTGAATTCACCAATTTATGGGGTTAGATCATAAGTCTCCTCTCTTCGTTTTGAGAGTGTATGGATGAGAGTCGTGTCGTCCATTCACTGTTGTCTCGGCCGAGAGAGAATTTTCACCAAGTTAATGATGTTTAATAATGAACCATAACTAAGTGATTTTTAATCCCTCTCGATGTTAATTGAGGGTCCTTGGACGAGGTCAAGCCCATCTGGACTGCCATGTCACCAAGAGCAACTTAAAGCTACTTCACCACGGATGATGTTTTATAGCTTAAGATGAATTGATACATACAGGAAATAAATATCCAAACAATAGACAAGTTATGAGAGAACACTTGGAAATTTTCATTCATGATCTGATTCTCATATACACGGACAAAAGATAAAGTCAAAACTAAAATGAAATTTAAATACAAAACTTCTTATTGATAGTATTTCTTGAGATGGTCATTGTTCCATGGATTAGAGAATGGCTCTCCTTCAAGATTTTCCAACTGATACGTTCCTAGAGCCACCTTTTTAACCACCCTACAAGGACCATTCTAGTTAGGATGGAGCTTGTTGGGCTTCTTCCATGTCTTCTTCAAAATGAGGTCTCTTACTGCCAATGGCCGGGCCTTCACCCTCTTATTATAAAACTTTGTTATCCTTTGATGATAGGCATCTTGCCTAACCTCGTTATCTTCTCTTCGCTCCTCTACGTGATCCAAATACGTCATATGTTTGGACCCTCTGGGTTGGGAGACCTATCTCTGTCGACACTACAGCCTTTAATCCATAGGCTATCATGAACGGACTTTTCCCCGTCGGAGTCCTCTCTATTGTCCTATATGCCCGTAGGACAGCATGCACTTCCTCAGTCCATATCCCCTTAGCGTCCTTCAACTTTTTCTTGATTCCATCGAGAATTATTCTGTTGGTGGCCTCTATTTTCCCATTAGCCTGGGGTCGGCTTGGAGTTGAGAAGAATTGTTTGATGCCAACCCGCTGATAGTATTTCTCAAGGGGGATGTTATTGAACTACGTCCCATTATCAAAAATCATAGTATTAGGGAGGTCGTACCTACAGATGATGTTTTTCCATATAAACTGAAAGGCTTTATTCTCCGTGATTATGATCATCGTCTCGATCTCTACCCACTTCAAAAAACAATTAATCCCCACAATCAATTAGCGATAATTATTTACAGTTCTTGACAGTGGCCCTACCAAATCAATCCCCCAGACTGTAAATGGCCATGGAGAAGTGATAGAATTAAGAGGCTGATGAGGTTGATGGGGTATGGTGGAAAACCTTTGACACTTATCACACTTTTTAACATATGAAGTTGTATCCTTGGCCAACATTGGCCACCAGTATCCCTGAGTGATGATCATTTTTGTCAATAACCTTCCTTCGATATGACTGGAGCAATACCCCTCGTGAACCTCCTTTAAAATATACCATACCTCAAATGGATGGACACATCTGAGTAGAGGAAGTAGGAAACCTTTTGTATACAATATGTCTCCTATGGTGGAGAACTTAGCAGATTTATACCTCAGCTTCTTTCTCTTGGCTCTAGACTCTGGAAGCTCTCCATCTCTGTCCATCTAAGAAGTTACCGTATTCAAGTTCAAGCAAAATTCCCAAGTATATTCTTCTCCTTCAATCATCGGTCGATGGAGGATACCGTTCTTCTAAATTTAGTTCTGGTGGCTGAAGCTAACCTTGCGAGAGCGTCGGCTCGGTAGTTATCTAGTCGGGGTATCCTCTTCAGTTTCACTTCGCTAAAATGCTTCAGTGTTGTCTTCACCCTTCCCATGTACTTGTCCATTCTGTCTTCCTTAGCCTTATATACCCCTAAAATTTGGTTCACGATCAACCTGGAATCACTATAGATAAGGAGTTCGTCGACATTTAGTGGGAGAGACCTACTAGGAGGGCTTTATACTCTGATTTATTATTGGAGGCTTTAAAGTTAAACCTCAGTGCATAATCAATATCGGTTTCGTCTAGGGCCGACACAATTAAACATGCTTCACTTCCATTCTCACATAAAGATCCATCAATGAATAGGATCCACATAGTATCATTTTGATAAAAGATACCCTCCTCTTGGGTTACACTCTTGAAGAGGTATCGCTCTTCCTCATTCTCTGACACCTTATTTTTCACTGAACTCATCTCGGCCTCGGCCACGGGGAGACACAACCCGCTCCCTCACTCACAAGATGTATCTTTAATCTCTTTTTTGTCGGCCTCATACTATGTGAACTCGGATACGAAGTCAGCTAGGTCTTTCCCCTTAATTGTCATCATCGACTGATAGATGATGTCAAATTCCCCCAATACAATTACCCAGGCCATAGGCCTTCCTGACTTCCCAGGCTTGTGAATGACTTATCTGAGAGGTGAGTCTATGAGGACTACCATGGTATGTGCCTGGAAATACGGCTTCATCATCCTTAATGCATAGATCAAAGCATAGGCCAGCTTATCCATTCTAGGATATCCTTACTTATCCCCTTGGAGGCCCTTTCTATTAAAGTACATTGACTTATGAACTTCAACCTCCTCTCTGACAATAACGTCACTAATGGTCAATTTTTAAACCGTTAAATAAAGATACAACTTCTCTCCCTGGACTGATATTGACAATAAGAGTGGAGAGACGAGATAGGACTTTAAATCTTAGAAGGCCTTATCACACTCATCGTTCCATTCAAAAGATTTTCTCAACACTTTAAAGAAAGGAAGGCATTTATCGATAGCTCTAGACACAAACTTGTTTAATGCGGCGACCCGTCCAGTAAGTTTTTGCACATCCTTTATTATTGTGGGAGTCTTCATTTCCAACAAAGCTTTGATCTTTTCGGGGTTGGCTTCAATCCCCCTATAATTCACAATGAAGCCTAAGAACTTTCCTGCTCCCATGCCGAAGACACACTTGGCGGGGTTAGCTTCATCCTATCCATCATGTCAAAAGTGCGCTCAATGTCGACCACGTGAGTGTCGACCTTCAGGATCTTCATCAACCTGTCGTCGATATAAACTTCCATCGTCTTCCCAATCTATTCTTCAAACATCTTATCCACCATCCTTTGGTATGTTGCCTCGGAATTCTTTAATCCAAAGGGCATGACCTTATAGCAATAGGTCCCCTTGTCAGTTATGAAAGTTTTCTTCTCTGTATTGACCAGATCTATGAATATTTGATTGTAGCATGAGTATGCATCCATAAATCTCATTAATTCATGATCGGTAGTAGTGTCAACCATTTGATCTATCCTTGGCAAAGGGAAGCTATCTTTGGGGTAGGCTTTGTTTAAATCTGTAAAGTCGGCACACATCCTCCATTTTCCATTAGCTTTGGGGACGATGACGCCATTTGCAAGCCATTTGGGGTAAATGACCTTCCGGATGAAGTCGGCCTTTTCCAACTTCTTCACCTCCTCTCAGGTGACATCATACTTCTCTCACGAAAAAACTCTTATTCTCTATCGGATCAGTTTTGCATCCTCGATCACATTCAGCTTATGGGAGAGAACCTTCAAATCAATGCCGAGAATATCCTTATAATTCCAAGCAAAAATGCCCTGCCTCTTCTTTAACAGCTTGATCAACTCCTCTTTGACCTCCTTCTTTAGGGCTTTATCGATTTGGATGGTTTTTTCCGGCTCATCCTCATTGAGGACGATGGATTCAACCTCCTTAGTGGCCTCACCCTTCTTCATATTATTTTTCATCTCTAGGGTCCAAGGCATCAATGTCGTAGGTCGTAGTGGCCTTTTTGTATGCCTCCCTCTCCTCAGCTGAGTTGAAGTAGCATTCGCGTGCCTTAACCCAGTCCCCCTAAACTTCCCCTACCCATATGTAGTCGGGAATTTAATCATCTAGTGGACTATTGAGGGCACGACCTTAAATTCCATGAGGGATACCCTTTCAAGAATTATATTGTAAGCTAAATAGATATTTTCATCCATGATGGAGAAACTAATCTTCTTCATGAGGCATTTCGACCACCAATTTCCCATTCTGACTTCCATTTCATAAATTCCCAAAGGGTGTACTTTCTCTCCACTGAATCCGATTGGAGGTTGATGATATGGCACTATCCTCTTTTTTCTTAGAGTTAAGCCTTTATAATAATCCTAAAACATAACATTGGCCGAGGTTTTCAGATAATGGGATTTTCAAAAAGTGGGCCATAAGTCCAAATCGCACACGTCCAGGACCATTTTAAAGGGAATTCATAGATCTTATAGAATCCATTGAGCCATTCTCAGGTTTCGGAGTTCATAAAAGTCAAAAGAGGCTCGAAAGCGCCCGATGGTCTCTAGGCGGGGGGTTTTCAAAGGAAAAAAGGTCATACGTGTGAATCGTGAGGCTGATTTGCACACAACACAGGCCGTTGGAAAGGTAATTAAGAGCCCTATGAGATTTCATTGAGCTTTACCCAGGTTTGGGAGTTGACCAAAGTCAGAAGGGGCATGGAGGCCCTCGATGGCCTTTCGGAGTAAAAAGGGTTGTTCTTATGAACCGTGAGGTGGATTCATGCATGGTATAGACTGTTGGAAAGGGGATTCAGGGTATTATAGGTTTCATTAAGATTTTCTCAGAATAGAAAGTTTATCAGAGTTAAAAGGGGCTCAGGAGCACCCAGTGGCATCCAGATTAATTCTTAGAGTAAAAAGGATCGTTCATGCGAACCATAAGTTCAATTTGTACATGGAATGGATCGTTAGAAAGGGAATTTAGAGCCCTACCAGTTTTTATTAAGATTCAATCAGATTAGAGAGTTTACCAGAGTCAAATTGGTCTCAAAAGCACCTGATGCCCTATAAATTAGTACTTCGAGTAGGACGTAGGTTTACGAAGGGAGGAGGAGTGTTAGGGACCTAAGAAGGTACCTTGGTGGGTATTAGGATGGGATTTCTAGAGAGCCCATCGATGATGAAACTTGGAATAAGCGGAGGTCATCGAAGATAGACACATCTTTGATGTTTAAAAAGGGGATTGAGGTCAATTTTGTAGACCTGGGGGACTGGGGCAACTGATTCAGAGGGTCGAGGTCAATTCTGATGAACTTGAGATTGAGTTGTGGACTTAAGATTGAAGTGATCAATTCAGAGGGTTGAGGTCAATCCTGCGAACCTAAATAAGAAAATGATCGATTCAGTGGGTTGAGGTAGATTCTATAGACCTAAAGATTAAGATGACATATTCAGTGGGACAAGGTCAATCATCCGATCCTAACGATTAAGATGACCAATTTAGTGGGTCGAGGTTGAATCTGCAGACCTAAAGATGGTCGATTCAGAGGGTCGAGGTTGATTCTATGGAATTAAAGACTAAGATGACTCATTCAGAGGGATGAGTTCGATTATGCGGACCTAAATATTTAAGTGACCAATTCAGAGGGTCGAGGTTGATTCTGCAGACCTATAATTAACATCATTAATTCATCAATTCGAGATCGATTCTGTGGATCTAATATTGAAATGACTGATTCAAAGGATCAATGTCAATTCTGCGGACCTAAATATTGAGATGATCAATTCAAAGGGTCGAGGTCGATTTTGTGAACCTAAATATTGAAGTGATCGATTCATAAGGTCGAGGTCGATTCTACAAACCTAAGATTGGGATGAGAAATTAAGTGGGTCGAGGTCAATTTTGTAAACCTAAAGAGTTGAAATGACCAATTTAGAGGGACAAGATCGATTCTGCGGATCTATGGATGTTGTTTACGAAGAGTTTTTCAAATTATTTCTTCATTGGGGAAAGCGTAGAATATTTTGGTTCCGTTGGAGAGTATGTTGGTGACAAGCGTGAGTGTTGAGGATATTTCTGGGGATTATAGAGGGCTTATGACTGGATCAGTGCTCCACAATGTATTTTCCTCGAAGTAATGATATTCTTAACTTCATGGGGATTTTTTAGGAATTTTTTCAAATTTTTCGAACAATTTTTGGATTTTTTCTGGCATTTTTGAAATAAAATTTTAAGGGGAGTGCAGATAGACAAGTATGGGGAGGTGCCTATCGACATAAGGCATAGACTCCTAGGCTTTTCGTGGAAGGGGAAAGGTTCTTGCAAATTTCTGCCTTTTGTTGGTTTTAATACTCTATTTGCACTTGGTAGATTACTAACCCTTTGTTGGGGTAATAGGTGACCTTCTACCCCTGACGTCTATCCTTAGGGGCAGCAGGAGTTACGAATATGCATGCGTAGATGATGAGGTTGATGGACCATAATTTTGGATACATCTAGCACCTTGGAGAGAGGGTGGTGAGGAAAATGATATAACATCTATTTTCGATTCTTTCCTTTCGAGATTTTCTTATAGATCTGTCATTGTGACTGGAGGAGATTGGCTTCGACCATGTTGTATGCTTGATTTAGTGGATTTTCTTTGAACCTGAAAAGAGGCTCAAAAGACAAAAAAAAATAAACATCTTTTATTTGATTATCTTGATTTAGTGGCTTAATCTACATGCACTTCAATTTTCTGCTGAGGTTTTTTTTTTAGAAAAAGTAGAAAATGTGTTATTAGGAATTTTTGAATATGTTTTTATCATATTTTAATGGAGGAAGGAATTGGAGGCTTGGTTCCAAGGAGCTTCCCTTTAAAGGGACTAATTTTAAAATGCAAAGGGGTAGTAGAGAAAATAAGGGCTTCCGAAAATAGGGTGTGACCAACATATCACTGGCCTGCTTGTCGACTTGTTAGTTTAGGTATACGACCTGATGATATTTTTTGACACCCTTCTTGCATTCTTGGTGTTCATATTTTTTTCAAAACTGTTGTTTCTTTGGTTTATATATAGATGAGGAGATCGAAAGCTTGATGTCATGTGGAGCTAGTCGCCTTTGTTGAATTTGTGTTGAATCTGGTGTATCGAAGAGATTGTACTATTAACGATTTTACTAGTGTTTTGGCCCTAGGATTGACTACCAGGACTATTCTAGTGACAAGTGATCTGATGGCTGGACCTCAGGTAGCCACGGTAGCGTTCTGGTTTTCCTACCATTGTATTCCTACTGCAGTGGTATTAGCTGAGACTCTTAACAGCCTAGATGCCTGGAAGGAAGGTCGGGCTAGCTTTTTATGGAGGAGAACTATCATGTTGTTCATATGGATTTCTGAGAGACTACGCCTGGAAGTTCCTCCTAAATACCCTTTGTCGAGCATTCCCAATTTTTTTCTAGGCCCTTTTTCAGCTTTGGCCCGTCGACCAAATACTGGGTTAATTGTCTTGTGGAGCACAGAGCATAATACCTTTGTTGGTCTGTGTCGTGGTGGGGGAACCTGTAACTTGTCTTGCAGTTGGGGGACTACCAGTATGTGTGGTTGGTTGGTATTCACCAAACCTCATTCTACTTTCCCTAGAAGCTTCTATGTCAAGTAGGATGGGAGAAGATTGTTCCTCTCTACAAAACTAACTTCTTTTCGGTGGAGGACTTGATCGAGTCCTTGAGGATGATATCGGGGGCCTTATGGATGCATTATGATTCATCTACCCATTCATCACAATTTATTGGAGAGGCTGGGTTTATATCAGGGGATTATTTGAAATGGCTACGATTAAAGAAATTATGGTGGATGAGCTTGGGCAAAGATGGCCATGTTCGACACCTTGGAAGAGGGTGTTGTGGCTTCAACAAAGCTCATTAAGACTTACCATCTCATGGAGAGTATTCAGAGCAATAATCAAGAATGGGGTGCCTGGTGGCCTCCAGGGGCAGGTAATAATGATAAAGCGGGCCCATTTGGTGGTTGAGGACAAGGTTTTGAGAAGATAGTGTGGGTTCGTGTTTGCAAAAATTTATGTTTGGTTTTGGGTAAGTGTTTGATAAGTTCTTGGATCTCTTGTGGAGCTTGTCTAATGATAAGGAATTGTAGCTTGTATGAGGGTTAGGAAAGGAATGGTTTGTTAACTCTCGCCACTGATACTTCATGCAATAGCCATATTCCAGATTAAAATAAAAGAAAAGTGGTTTTGAAATATTTTATTGTGTCTTTTGATGATTTTCATATTTAAATTGTCTATACTAACAATGAAAACACACTTGCTAAGGTTTTTCGAAAATTCTTAACTATAACGATAGCTTAACAATGAAAACCACATGTTAAGATTTTTCTCAAACTCAACCTATAACGGTGACTTAATAATGAAAAACACTTGTTCAGATTTTTTTCTCAAACTCCACCTATAACGGTGACTTAACAATGAAAACCACTTATTAAGACTTTTCTCAAACTCCACCTATAATGGTTACTTAACAATGAAAACCACTTGTTAGGATTTTTCTCAAACTCCACTTATAACGGTTACGTAACAATTAAAACAACTTGTTAAGATTTTTCTCAAACTCCATCTATAACGGTGACTTAACAATAAAAACCACTTGTTAAGATTTTTTGCAAACTCATTCTTCTTTATCTCATTTCAGTTTGTGAGGGATACCGCTATTACCGAAGAGCCAACTCAGCGTGGTCCCTCGCCTGCTGCCTCTGCTGATCAAGGGGCAGTCTCTTCGAAGGAAAACAGTCACAACGATTATAGATCCACTACAAATCTGATAGGTGATAGTGAGTCCGGTTGTGAGGTTACTCTACCCAACATAGCTCCTCATGAGTTCTGCCTTATGGTCTTTCGCTTGTCTCCCCAAGTATCTGGGATTAATCGTGCTATCATTAAACATATTGCCACTAATCACCCTAAAACCTTCACTACATACTGTCTACGTGCAAACACATTAGTGATAAGCTATAGGCTCCAGGGTCTAGCAATCGTTATTACTGAGGTTGTCAATACTCAAACGTCAAGTTTTACTAGGCCCCTCATTAATCGGTACCTAGGCAACTTGAAAAAATGGGCGTGACACCCTTCCCAATTAAATACCAGGTGGCGAGTCCTTTATAAAATTTAAAATAGAACATCCGATTGGTTCATTCTTAGCATTACTATTGAAAAACATTTTTTAACCACCTAATAATTAATTAAGCTAGTGTCCAAACATTTAACCTATTAATAAATATTATTTAATTTAAATTGTTAAAACATTCAATATTCTCATGAATAAATAAATAAATAAAGAATAAAACACCATCTAACTGAAATATAAAGAAACTTGAATAATCGTCCCAGTTAAATAAAATCCAAATTATCACAATGTAATAATGCTAAATCCAATTGAAACCAAAAATACTGAAATAAAATGAGTAAAATCTCTCTCAGACATAAATAAAATGAGAATGGTCGACACATGCCCTAACTGAAATACCTAGATCATAGAACTGAGATAATAGATGTGGAGGCGTCTAAATATGAAAACCTGCAACTCCCACAATAGTTGCATCACGTCAAATGGTTCGACAGTCTAAGCTTGGCGTCGCTGTGACTGGACACCTAAAATGAAATACAACAAAAGAAAAGAGATTTTGCAAAAGGCGGGTCAGAGCCCGAGTGTAGAATGTTTTTAAAATAGTTTAGCAAGTATTTAAATTGCGATAAAGCAAATACTATGTATATGTTAGCTTTTCGATCTCTCACTTGAGATTCTCACCTCTCAACTATTTTGCATGCCTAACGTACCTCTAAACCATTCTAGTTATCGCTATCTCGCCTACTAGTTCGAATGTATTCGTTTGCTAAACTATTTCTCATAGTGCCCATTCGTATTTCCCACGTAATACCATATTGAGTATTTCCACATATTTTATTTTGAATAGGAGGACAAATAAAGCTAAGTGCTCCCATACCTAAGTTATTTAAGAATTTATTATCATCCTTATCTACAAATTTCATGCAGTAGATGATATCACAAGTATATACATATACTCATCACACTATCATATATATACTAATACCGCACCCCAAAGGGCTGACTCGCGGTGCGTGCATACTTTGCTATCAAGTCCAGGTACATCACGTACGAAATAAGGACTATTAGTTTGAAATCACTAGCGAACCATATAAATACATATCATACATATTGGAGGCGAACATAGCTCCAAGACTACGGGCTACGCACATACCTACGCACCCATATGACTGTCAACTTATCAACTCACCGATAAGTCATTCCTAGGTTCTATGTCCTAAGGTACCAATCTAAAATCCCCCCAGTGGGCTCATCAGGATGAGACTGTCCCCTTTCAAAACCTCCCTCAATAGCAAGCAGCGTAGGTATGTCGTAGACATAATAATAAATCATATAATAGGCATTCACACGTCCCATTAAAATCAATAGGTATTTGCACAAGCCACTTATTATATTCCCTTGCGCATTATTTTTCTCATCACTACTTACAATATAATTATAAAATTATGAATATTCACTCTCTTGTAATTTCCAAGGATAACTCACCGCTTCGAATCCTTTAAACTATTATACCCAAATAAATTCCAATAATTCTTAACTATACTGAATTCATTATATTATTACTTTATCTCACTCAATTTAACTACGTCGCACAAATTGGAACAAATCCGAAATCTGAAAATCCTAACATGCTGCTCGAACCAGAGTTGCATCTTGTTTGAACGAGATGAGCAGGTCATTTTGAGTGACTTCTCGTGAGATGCCTATCTCACTCGAACGAGGTTTCGTGCAACTTCGTGTGACCGGGGATATTTCATTTTCAACCTCTAGCACTAGCGTTTTTCCACCATTTTTTATCATAAAACCTCTATAGATCAAATAGAAACTCCCAACAATCAATACTAATCATTATTCTAACATAAAAAAATGATTTCTAATACTCCAGAATCATTAAATCATAATTAATCATCAATTAAATTCGAAATCCCCAATTTTCATTATAAGAACCCTAGTTTTCCAAATTTCAGTTTAAGAACATAATTAACCCAGATTCATTCATCAATCTTAATACAAATTTTTTGGGTTCTAATCTACATACATTAAGGAATTAAACTACTATCAATTCAGTCCTCAATCATGAGCTAATCCGTCTAACTTTCACCCAATTTCATATGCAATTCATGTGTATTATTAACCTACACTAACACGAACATAATTATTGCTAAAAGTTTACAAGTTTAAACACTTCCCTCTAGATTTAAGGTCTGATCCGTTGGATAAGATGATATAGGTGCGATCCCCTATCTTTGATCTATGTGGTGGCGGTGGTGTAAACAGTGTAGTAATGGAGGTTCTAGCCTTAAAAACCTCCCATCCCTCTTCCTCCTTTGGCCCCTCTGTGGTTAACAATTGATAACACTAATCTATCCCCCGTAAATGATATATTAACCCTTTAATTTTCGTCGTTAATAATACTTCTAAAATACAAACTAAACCCCCGGGTAGACTTTTTTTACTATCTCGACCCTTTTGGACTCATTGGCGCACTCTAAATGACCATTTGGGTGCATTATAAATAATTTATTTTTTTATTCCATTAAATTAGTCCCGACATGACTGACACGTACGTCCTGACTTAATTACCGTAATTAATCACAATCATATATTACTTTATTCGCTCAGTAATATTCAATATAATTCTCTCTAATAAATACTAACTCTTATCTCTCTAGTTAATTTTTATTTTAATCCGGATTAATTACTAATTCATTTTCCATATTCAATTTAATTAATCTAATTTTTAAAACTCATAAAAATACGGGGGGTTACATACTTCCCCTCTTACAACGAAATTTCGTCCCGAAATTTGAAAAATAAAAGTATACCTGGTAAAAATAACTCTAGATATTTCTCGCGTATCTCAACCTCGTGCTCCCAAGTAGACTCCTCAACATTATGGTGCTCCCACTGGACACGCACAAGTGTAACTACCTTCTACCTCAATATCATCTCGCTATGGTCTAGGAGAGCCACCGGTCTTTCCTCATATGAACTATCAGGATGTAAGTCAATCTGCTTCAGCGCAATGTGAGTGTGAGCCAACTCATCCCAGAGATACTGTCTTAGTGAAGAAATGTGGAACACATCATGAATATGGTTCAAGTGCTTTGATAATCCAAGTCTATACGCTACTGATCCATTCCTCTCGATGATAGGAAATGGCCCCACGTATCTCGGTGCCAATTGCCCTTTCTTCCCGAACCTCATAGTCCCCTTTATAGGAGATACTCGTAGTATCACCTGGTCCCCCACACTAAACTCCCCGAATAACGGCTTAGCATTGGTGTAGCTTTTTTGCCTTTCCTGGTCAACCGATACGCGACTCCGAATCATCTCAATCCTGGTCGACGTATCCTGAATCACCTCCGGCCCGAGTAGCTTGTTGTGCCCCACCACTAGCCAACAAGAAGGATAACGATAAGGTATACCATATAACGCCTCAAATGGATCCATGCCAATCATAAACTGATAGGAGTTATTATATGTGAACTCCACCATTGGAAGTTATTGCTCCCAAATCCCCCTAAAATCAAGGACACACATACGTAACATATCCTCCAGCATCTGATTTGTCCACTCAGTCTGCCTATTAGTCTGTGGGTGGTAGGTCGTACTCAACTGTAACTCGGTGCCCATGGCTTCCTGAAAACTTTCCCAAACCCGTGAAACAAATATTTTGTCTCTATCAGACACGATATTTAGGGGCACACCGTGAAGTCTCACTATTTCTGCAATAAAAAGCTGGGCATACTGTCCCGTAGTGTAGTCTGTCCTTACGGGTAGAAAATGAGCAACTTTGGTCAACCTGTCCATAATTACCCAAATGGAGTCGTGACCCCTCTATGACGTAGGTAACCCCGTTAAAGTCCATGGAGATGCTCTCCCACATCCACATTGGGACCTCTAATGGCTGTAGAAGTTCAACCGGTCTCTGATGATCCACTTTTACCAGCTGATAAGTGGAGCATTTAGAAACAAACACGGCAATATCTCTCTTCATCCCGTTCCACCAATACTGACGTCTCATGTCTTGGTACATTTTGTTCCCACCAGGATGTACCGCGAACCGTGAGTTGTGCGACTCTGCCATCACCTCGTGTCGCAATTCCTCCCCTTTCGGAACTACCAGTCTCCCATTGAAGCGTAATCCCCCGTCTGAACTAACGGTATAGGACTCGGCTCCCTCTGCTAGTAATCGAACTATCTGCTCCTGACAGAACGAGTCATTTGTCTGCGCCCTTACCACCTTCGCGATAATCTGCGGTGTAACATCCATCACAGACATGAACGATCGGGCCACTGCATCCTGGTGTCCCAACTCCTTCCACTTAGCCTTCCACACCCCTGCCACCTCATCTACTGGCCTACGTCTCAACGCGTCTGCTACCACGTTAGACTTCCCCGAGTGATATTGGATATCGAACTGATAATCTTTCACAAACTCAAGCCACCTTCGTTGTCGCATATTCAACTCCTTCTGCGTGAATAGGTACTGTAGGTACTTGTGGTCTGTGAACAATCGAAACTTCTCACCCAAAAGGTAATGTCTCCAAATTCGAAGGGGAAATACAACTGTCGCTAACTCCAAATCATGAGTGGGGTAATTCTTCTCGTGAAGCTTAAGCTTACGGGAAGCATAAGCTATGGCCTGACTCTCCTGCTACAATACACCTCCAAGTCCTTATAAGGACGCATCGGTGTAAACTAGATACTCAACTCCCGATCTCGGCAATGCTAACACAGGTGCTGAGGTCAACTTGTCCTTCAACTCATCGAATGCCAACTGACAGGCATCACTCCAAATGAATGGCACACCCTAACGAGTCAGATGTGTCAAAGGACCCGCTATCTTTGAGAAACCCCGAATAAACCTCCTGTAGTATCCTTCTAAGCCCAAGAAACTATGGATCTCAGTCGGTGTCGTGGGATGTCCCCACTCCCTCACTGCGGATACCTTTCCCGGATCAACAGATATCCCCCGGTCGAAAATAATATGCCCCAAAAACTGAACCTCCTTCAGCCAAACCCGCACTTCTCATACTTTGCATACAGCTCGTTCTGACGTAGCGTCTGCAAAACCTGTCTCAAATGCTCGGCGTGCTCCTCCTCTGTCTGGGAGTAAACCAGAATGTCATCAATGAAGACAATGATGAACTGATCTAGGAACTCTCTGAACACTCTATTCATCAAGTCCATAAACACGGCTGGAGCATTGGTTAACCCAAATGGCATAACCCAAAACTCGTAGGAACCATATCTCGTTAAGAAAGCAGTCTTCGAGACGTCCTCTTCCCTGATACGCAACTGATGGTATCCTGATCGCAAATCAATCTTTGAGAAGAAAGAAGCTCCTCTCAACTGGTCGAATAAGTCATCGATTCGGGGCAACGGATACTTATTCTGTATCGTGACCTTATTCAACTCCCGGTAATCCACACACAACCTCAATGATCCATCCCTCTTCTTAACGAACAACACAGGGGCACCCCACGGCGAAGTACTCCTTCGTATAAACCCTGACCCAACAACTGCTCAATCTGATCCCGTTACTCTCTCATCTCAGCTGGAGCCATATGGTAAGGTGCGCGGGCAATAGGCCGAGTGCCCGGTGTCAAATCGATCACAAAATTTATCTCTCTACTCGGAGGTAATACAGGTATATCCTGAAATACATCGGCAAACTCTCGAACAACCGGAATCGAATCAAGTGGTATCACCACTTCCTTAGAGGTCTCCTCCTCTATATAGTACAAATGAGTGGACGATACTCCCTCAGGACGAGGCATCACCACTAAAAACATCTCCTGCCCGGGAATGGCAAAGATAATACTCCTACTAAAATAGTCAATCATGGCTCGGTACGCAACTAGCCAATCCATACCAATAATGGCATCATACTCGGTCATCTCTAACACTAACATATCAGCGGGTAAAGTAAATCTCCCATTCTCTATACCCACATCTCTACACACAAGCGAAATCATGGAACCCCTACTCAACGGTGAGTCTACACAAGTAGCGGTGCTCTCTGCGGTGTATAACAACCCAATGGTGCGTGAAAATCTCATAGCAATAAAACAATGTGTGGCCCCCGTGTCAAATAAAATACGCCCCAGAGTCCCCTGAATAGAGAACATACCCTCAATGGTTGGTGGATCCTGTGGGGCTGCGACCTGCTGGAGCTGATACACTCTCCCATACTGAAGTTGTCCCTGCTGAACTAGGACTGCTGGAATGGGCGGTAATGCTGCCATCTGTGGTGCTGGGAGGGCGGCGGGAAACATAGGCCTCTGTGGCTCGTGTCGAACACCCTGCTACTGCTGCAGTGGGGCCCTGCCCTTATCAGGACAATCCTGACGTTTGTGGCCAATCTTACCACAAATGAAACACTTCCCCTGGAAGTTTCCCCCTCGCTGCCCCTGCTGACCACGGCCCTGGTGACCATTACCATTTCTGCCCTGGCCTTGCTGGCCCTGGTGAAACTGCTGCTGTTGACCATTTTGACCCTACTAGCCCTGATGGCCGTTCGGACCCTGCTGGCCATTCCTGAATCCTCCCTAACCGTTCCTGAAACCTCTTGATTGGAATCTCTTAGAATCCCCCTGCTGGGAACCCTGATCACCCTGCCTATACTGACCCTGATCTGATTGTGCCCCGCTGGCACCATTTCCCCCTGTCCTGCCCTGATGGCAGGACTCTCCTGATCGCTTCCCCTCTGTCAAGTGAAAGCGGTGGTCCTGGCAATGGAGCAGTGCAGCGTTAACCACGTCAGAATAAGTGGCCAACGAGAGGTTCCCCAACAAATGCTGACGGATCCTCCATGTCAATCCATCGGTGAACTTCCGAATCTTCTTCTCCTCTGTCGGTATCTCATCCGGGACAATATTCAGCAAATTTGTGAATTAGGCCTCATACTCGGCCACAGGCCTTCCCTCCTGTCTAAGGTTCATCAACTTCCTCCTCATTTCCGTGTGAACAGCTGACGAAAAATATTTGCGGTCAAACCGCACCCATAACTCCTGTATAGTGAGAGTGTCCCTCTCCCCTGCGGTGGTAATGGACTCCCACCACTGCAATGCAGATCCCACTAGCTTGAAAGTAGCTAGTATCTACCTCTGAACATCGGTGCACTCATACATCCTCAAGTGCCTCTGAATATCCTTCCTCCACTGACTTGAAACCACAACATCGGAGCTTCCTGCGAACTCCGGTGGGTGTGCTTTCTGAAAAGCATCACGAACGCATTTCCAAGCAGACGGGAATGCATGTGCCTGAACTGGCGCGGCTACTGGCGCCTGATGTGGTGCCTGCTGTACAACGGCTAGGGCGGCATTTACCGCTTGGGCTACAATAGTTGCAACCTCGGTGGCATTCATGGTGCCCTGTACTGGTGCTGGCTGTGGCTCGGGCTGTGCATCCCTAGGAACTCGTGGTGCACGTCGTGGAGGCATCTGAATTAAGAGTAAAGTCTATAAGTTCGCAGTTATAAACTTAAAATAGCTAAAGAGCGAAGCATACACAAAAGAATACAACAGTCCTAAAATATAGGGCTCTACATCAAAGAAAGCTCAGCGAAAACATAATAAGCCGTTCAGATCCTAAAGGACACTAGAACCTGATGCTCTGATACCATTCTGTAACACCCCGACCGCCCGGGGAGAGCGAACGGAGAGATACTATCGATAAAACTAAACTAATCCACAATTCACAAGGTATAGAGCATCTAAAAGCCACAATAAAAATAGAAACCACTAATCTCATCTTCAAATTAATACAACAAGTCTCTCGAATAAATACAATAATCTAACTATCTCGAAAATAAAATAAATCTCCAAATGATCTATACATCAAAATAAATACAAGTCTTCTCATCTCTTGTATTAAAAATTCTTCCCAAATAATCCTCGCTAAAATCATCCCAATTGGTCCATAGCACTCAAATTCGTGCTCACCTGCCAACTAAGAAAAAGATGGGGAAGTACACAATACGACAGGAATATGCTCAACAAAGATGTTAGCGATGAACAAAGCGCAACAATACGACTACGAATACTCAAATCAAATAATGCAAATCTCAATAGCATTTTATCAATAAATTTCTCAACAACACATTAACCGGAGTCACCAGGCCTCACTATACCAAGTCATACTTTATCAAGTAGCCGGAAAAGGAGTCTTGGCGGGTGCCCAACATCAGTGCCATATTAAAATCTCATTACAGCGTGCTCAAAACAACATGGATAATACCTCATGAATGAAAATAATTCCAACAATTATTTTTCCAGATTTCCAAGAATTTAACAATTCAAAATATGAGTTCAATGGAATAAACACTCGCAAGATTTCAGGAGCATATTGTGTAAAACCCCATACCTTAAAATCATGACATAATTCAGCCTCAAAATCTAATCACGCCATCACGTTCTTCTCACGAAAATAATCAAATCTCGTTAAAACACCAAATAAGCTAAGGTTGAAATCTTGAATAAGTTTGGGGCTATGGTTTGTAGATGAAAGGCAGTAATTTTGGAGAGGTCTTATGGTTGAAAAGTTTGAGAAAAAGTGATTTGAAAACCAAGCCACGAATTAGTTGATATATAAAGGATTAAGAGTTTGATTAAGAAAAGAGTTCTAATTAGATACAAACGCTAAAAAATTTATTCTGGATGATCGGACCATTGGAATCACTTGAAATTTTAGTATGTTGTAGCGAACGACGAGACAGGACTGCTGACAAAAATTCAGCTTGATCGAATGGTCGGATTTATAAAAATATTATTTTTACTAGAGAGTTTTATGTTTTGAGGACTCTAAGAGAGTTTTATATTTTGAGGACTCTTCTATATAATAAAAATTCAATTAAAACTCCATTTTAATTCCGATTTTGAAACCGTTTGAAATTCTCGCCTTTAAAAATAATAACCAACATATTTGGGCAATAAAAATAATTTTATCTCAAAATTTATTTTTCACTTAATTTCGAAAATACCCCAAAAATTACGCGGGTTGTTACACTTCCCCACTAACAATGGAATTTCGCCCTCGAAATTCTCCGAATGCCTAACTCTCAAAAAATTAGGCCAACAATCTCGAAAAATAAACTCGTCACCAAAAATAAATTCCTCACATCTAATCTAGATGTCTACCACGAAACGATCATCTAAAGATTCTATCTCCAAAAATATGCGCCACAAAAACGCAACAGACCCAAAACCCAAGACCCGAGGGTTGTCATATACCTAAGCTCTGATACCATTCTGTAACACCCCGACCGCCCGGGGAGAGCGAACGGAGCGCTACTATCGATAAAACTAAACTAATCCACAATTCACAAGGTATAGAGCATCTAAAAGCCACAATAAAAATAGAAACCACTAATCTCATCTTCAAACTAATACAACAAGTCTCTCGAATAAATACAACAATCTAACTATCTCGAAAATAAAATAAATCTCCAAATGCTCTATACATCAAAATAAATACAAGTCTTCTCATCTCTTGTATTAAAAATTCTTCCCAAATAATCCTCGCTAAAATCATCCCAATTGGTCCATAGCACTCAAATCCGTGCTCACCTGCCAACTAAGAAAAAGATGGGGAAGTACACAATACGACAGGAATATGCTCAACAAAGATGTTAGCGATGAACAAAGTGCAACAATACGACTACGAATACTCAAATCAAATAATGCAAATCTCAATAGCATTTTATCAATAAATTTCTCAACAACACATTAACCGGAGTCACCAGGCCTCACCATACCGCGCCATACTTTATCAAGTAGCCGAAAAAGGAGTCTTGGTGGCTGCCCAACATCAGTGCCATATTAAAATCTCATGACAGCGTGCTCAAAACAACATGGATAATACCTCATGAATGAAAATAATTCCAACAATTATTTTTCCAGATTTCCAAGAATTTAACAATTCAAAATATGAGTTCAATTAACAAGAATTCAACGGAATAAACACTCGCGAGATTTCAGGAGCATATTGTGCAAAACCCCATACCTTAAAATCATGACATAATTCAGCCTCAAAATCTAATCACGCCATCACGTTCTTCTCACGAAAATAATCAAATCTCGTTAAAACACCAAATAAGCCTTCTAATCTAAGGTTGAAATCTTGAATAAGTTTGGGGCTATGGTTTGTAGATGAAATGGAGTAATTTTGGAGAGGTCTTCTGGTTGAAAAGTTTGAGAAAAAGTGATTTGAAAAGCCAAGCCACGAATTAGTTGATATATAAAGGATTAAGAGTTTGATTAAGAAAAGAGTTCTAATTAGATACAAACACTAAAAATTTTATTCGGGATGATCGGACCATTGGAATCACTTGAAATTTTAGAATGTTGTAGCGAACGGCAAGACAGGACTGCTGACAAAAATTCAGCTTGATCGAACGGTCGGATTTATAAAAATATTATTTTTACGAGAGAGTTTTATGTTTTGAGGACTCTAAGAGAGTTTTATATTTTGAGGACTCTTCTATATAATAAAAATTCAATTAAAACTCCATTTTAATTCCGATTTCGAAACCGTTTGAAATTCTCTCCTTTAAAAATAATAACCAACATATTTGGGCAATAAAAATAATTTTATCTCAAAATTTATTTTCCACTTAATTTCGAAAATACCCCAAAAATTACGCGGGTTGTTACACAGCCCTGTGATGATGCCCATGGAAATGCTCTCCCATTTTCACATAGGAATCTCTAGCGGCTAAAGAAGACCTACTGGCTTCTGGTGGTCCACCTTTACTAGCTGACAGGTAGTGCACCTCAAGATGAACTCGACAATGTCCCTCTTCATTCCACTCCGTCAATACTTCCACCTCATATCCTAATACATCTTATCCCCGTCGGGATGTACCACAAATCAAGACCCATGTGACTCTTTCATCATCGCATGTCGTAGATCCTCCCCCTCTGGATTAACCAGACATCCATTGAAGCACAAGCCTCCCTCGGAACACAGTAAGTAAGACTCTGCTCCCTCTGCTAGAAGGTTTAAAATCCTTTCCTAAAAAAACGGGTCTGCTACCTGATCCTGTAGCACTCTCATCACAATCTGGGGTGTAATGGTCATAACTTACATAAATGATCGAGAAATTGCGCCCTCATGTCCCAACTCCTTCCATTTCTCCTTTAACACATAGGCCACCTCACCTACTGGCCTACGGCTCAACACATCAGCTACTATGTTAGCCTTCTTCGGGTGGTACTCGATTTTAAATTGATAGTCCTTCATAAATTCAAGTCACCTGCAGTGATGCATATTCAACTCTCTCTGAGTGAACAAGTACTGCAGTGATTTGTGATCTGTGAACAGGCGAAATTTCTCCCCAAATAGATAATGTCTCCAAATCCTAAGTGCAAACATGACTGCTACTAACTTCAGATCGTGGGTGGGGTAATTCTTCTCATGAGGCTTAAGCTTGCGGTAAGCATAAGCTATATCCTGATTCTCCTGTTGTAATACTCCACCAAGCCCCTGTAGTGATGCGTTAGTAAAAACAAAGTACTTCACACTTATCCTGGGGATATCTTCGAGAAGTACGCTGATCCTCTCAACTGGTCGAATAAGTCGTCAATGCGAGGTAAGAGATATTTATTCCATATGGTGACTTTATTCAACTCTCGATAGTCCATGCATAGTCGTAAGGATATAACCCTCTTCTTCACAAATAGAACTGGGCCATCCCAAGGTGAGGTACTCCTGCGGATGAAGCCCTGTCCCAATAACTGCTCAATCTGATCCCGTAGCGCCCTCATTGCCATAGGAGCCATACGGTGTGGTGCACGAGCTATCGATCATGTGCCCGGTGCCAAATCAATCACAAACTCTATATATCTACTTGCTAATAGCCCCAGTATGTCCTAAAACACGTCAGCGAACTCGCACACAACCAAAATTGAATCAAGGGAAATTACAACTCCCGCAGAGGTCTCCTCATCTATATAAATAAGTGAGTGGATGATCCTCCCTCAGGGTGAGGCATCGCCACTATAAAATCCTCCTAACCAGGGATAGCGAAAATAATGCTCCTACTAAAGCAATTGATCATGGACATATACGCGACTAGCCAATCCATCCCAATGATACCATCGTACGCAGACATGTCTAAAAAAAGCATATCGGTAGGCAAAGTAAGACTCCCAATCATTATATCCACACCCCGGCATATAAAGAAAATCATCGACCCATTACCCAACGGTGAGTCTACATAAGTCACAGTACTATCAGACATGTCTAATAACCCTAAAGCCCTGCAAATTTAGTGGCTATGAAAGAGTGTAAGCCTCGTGTCAAACAAAATACGCCCCATAGACCCATGGATAAAAAATATACCCTTAACTGCGGGTGGAACCTGTGGATCTGCTACCTGGTGGGCATTATAAACACACCCATACTATAGTCGCCCCTGCTGAATCGGGGCTGCTGGGATGGCATAACAAGCTGGAACTAGCGCTAGTGCTGGGAGAGCGACGGGGAACATAGGTCATTGGGGATCCAGATAAGCACCATGTTGTTGCGGGGCCCTTACCTTATCTAGACACTACTAACGTTTGTGACTAGTTTTGCCACAGCTAAATGATTTACCAATAAAGTTTCCCCCTTTTTTATCCCTGCTGGCCGTTGCCACCTCTCCCTTGGGCCTGGTGGACCTACTAAAACTACTGCTGGAACGGGTGACCCTATTGGCCCTGATGGCTATGCTGACCCTAGTGGCCATGCCTGAAACCTCCATGTCCATTAAGAAATCCCCCTGATCTGTACCACTTAGCAGAATCACCTGATGGGAACCCTTCTCACCCTACCTATGCTGACTCTGAGCTTCTTATGCGCCACAGGCACTACTTCCGCCGGTCTTGCACTGCTGGATGGACTCATCTCATCGCTTGCTTCCCTTAACATAGAAATGGTGATCCTAGCAGTGTAGTAAAGAAGTATTAAGTACTTATGTATAGGACTGTAAGGAAAGGTTACCCAGAAGATGTTGTTGAATCCTCTAGGTCGAGCTATCCATAAACATCTGTATTTTCTTTTCTTCAGTAGGCACCTCAGTTGGTACTAGGTTTACAAGTCTAGTAAACTCCTCCTCATATTCCTCTACAGTCTTCCCCTCCTAGGTGAGATCCAATAATTTTTGCCTCATCTCAATCTGAGTGGCGAAAGGAAAATATTTTATGTCAAACAGCACCTAGAAGTCCTGAATCGTCATAACATCATGCTCATCTAATGTAGTAGTGGACTCCCACCACTGTAACATTACCCAACTAGCTTGAAAGTAGCTAGTATATGTCTCTGCACCTCTGTGCACTCATATATCCTCAAATTCCACTGGATATCTTTCTTCCATTGGCTCACTAAAACCACATCCTAACTCCCCTGGAACTCTGGGGGTTGTGCCTTCTTGAAGGCATCTCGGACTCACTTCCAAGAAGAAGGGAACGCATGAACCGGTGTTGTATCCACTGCCTGGGCCTGTGGTGGAGGTTTTTGAACCACTTCTAGTACTTCATTAACCGTCGGAGCAACGATGGTAGCATTCATTTTACCCTAAGCCTGGGTTGGCTGTGGCTCGGGTTGGGAATTCTAGCCCTCGGTAAAATGGGAAAGAATTTATAAGTCCATAGTTATTAAATCTCAAATAGCTAAAGGCGTAATCACATAATCAAGAATGCAATAATCCTAATAATAGGGCTCTATATCAAAGAACGATAAGCTGAAAACATAATAAGCCGCACATATCCTAACAGACTCTACAACCAGATGCTCTGATACCACCTGCGACACCCCGCCCAATTAAATATCGAGTGGCCAGTCCTTTATAAAATTTAAATCAGAGTATCCGGTTGGTTCATTCTTAGCATCAGTGTCAAAAAATATTTTTTTAACCACCTAATAATTAGTTAAGCTAGTGTCCAAACATTTAACCTATTAATAAATATTATTTAATTTAAATTTTTAACACATTTAACATTCTCGTGAATAAATAAATACAAAATAAAACATCATCTAATTAAAATAGAAAGAAACTGGAATGAATGTCCCAGTTAAATAAAATCCAAACTATCACAATGTAATAATGTTAAATCTAACTAAAATCAAAAATACTGAAATGAAATGAGTAAAATCTCTCTCAAAGATAAATAAAATGAGAATAGGCAACACATGCCTTAACTGAAATGCCTAGATCATAGAACTGAGATGACAGATGTGGAGGCATCTAAATATGAGGACCTACAACTCCCACAATAGTTGCAGCACGTCAAATGGTCCGACATTCTAAGCTTGGCGTCCCTGTGGCTGGACACCTAAAATGAAATACAACAAAAGAAAAGAGATTTTGCAAAAGGCGGGTCAGAGCCCGAGTGTAGAATATTTTTAAAATAGTTTAACAAGTATTTAAAACGCGATAAAGCAAATACTGTGTACATGTTTGCTTTTGGATCTCTCACTTGAGATTCTCACCTCTTAACTATTATGCATGCCTAATGTAACTTAAAACCATTCTAGTTATCACTATCTCGCCTACTAGTTTGAATGTATTCGTTTGCTAAACTATTACTCATAGTGCCAATTTGTATTTCCCACGTAAGACCATTTTGAATATTTTCACGTCTTTTATTTCGAATAGGAGGTTTCACAAATAAAGTTAAGTGTTCCCATACTTAAGTTATTTAAGAATTTATTACCATCCTTATCTACAAATTTCACACAGTACATAATATCACAAGTATATACACATATTCATCACATTATCATATATATACTAATACAGCACTCCAAAGGGCTGACTCGAGGTGCGTGCATACTCTGCTATCAAGTCCCACTACATCACGTATGAAATAAGGACTATCGATTCAAAATCACTCGCGAACCATATAAATATATATCACACATATTTGAGACAAACATAGTTCCAAGCCTACGGGCTACGCACCCATATGACCGTCAACTTATCATCTCACCGATAAGTCATTCCTAGGTTCTATGTCCTGAGGTACTAGTTAAAAATCCTCCAATGGGCTCATCAGGATGAGACTATCCCCTTTCAAAACCTATCACGATAGAAAGCAGCGTAGGTATGTCACACACATAATAATGAATCATATAATAGGCATTCACACATCCCATTAAATTCAATAGGTACTTGCAAAACCCACTTATTATATTCCCATGCGTAGTATTTTTCTCATCACTGCTTACAATATAATTATAAAAATACGAACATTCACTCTCTCGTAATTTTCAAGGATAACTCACCGCTCTGAATCCTTTTGTAATACCCCGTATTTTTATGCTATATTTAATTTGGGGATTTATTAAATTTAATGTGAGTGTATTTAATAAAAATCCGGAAATTAATTATGTTATAATTATTAACGTGACTAGAGTTAGTAATTATGGGAAACTTGTTGAATATTACTAATGAGCATAGTAATATATTATATTGGTTATATTGAATGTCATAAGTGAATTAAATGACTATTTCGGAAATTTAAGTCGGGACGTGCCCGTGTCACGTCGGGACTATTTGTGTTAAATAAAAAGTGAATATTTTATAAGATGTCCGTATGGTCGTTTTGAGTGCGCCGACGCGTCCGTAAGGGTTGAGATAGTCAGAAAAGTGTACCCGGGGGTTTGGTTCGGGTCTCGGGGCGTTTCTAGGCCTAATTAGTGACCCGGGAGGGCATTTTGGTCTTTTTCCAAAATAGGGTAATTAAACCCACGAATTTTAGCAGCCTTTATCAGCTGGTTAGGTTAGCCATTTAGGGTTAGAACATACAGAACCCTAGGACGGCCATTGGAGAAAAGAGGAGAGACCTTTCTAGGAGATTCAAGGCCAAAACACCTCCGTTTGCACCGCCGTCACCACCAACGCGTAGATCGCGCGGAGGAGAACGCAACCACACCATAATCCATAGGAAATCAGACTTCTGAAAATCCCAGGAAAGTGTTTAACTTGCATATTTCGTTAGTGCAATGTTCATATTAGTTTAGGATTAATTAGGAATGTAATCCATGTAAGAAAACCCCAAATTTTGATAGGAAATTGCATGTAGAGAAGATTAAAACCTTATGCTGGAAACTCTTGATGTTATAGATGTATTACCCACGAATTTTTATGTTATATGAGGAAGAAATTCTGGAGAAAAACTGAATTGGATAATAGTTATGAAAACTTTAGGGTTCTTGATGTTTAGATGAGATTTTGGATTGTTTAACCATGATTAATGATGTATACACGCATGCTGAACGTTAAAAACATCTGGAATTATGTTAGTATGTTAGTAGTAGACTTTTTGGGTCGATTAGTGTTGGAAAATATGGTTATTGATGAAGAATTTTGATGAATCCCGTAACTGCAATTCTGCAGAATTTTTACCCAGACCTGCTTGATCGATCGATCGAACATAGAGCATCGATCGATCGAAGGTTCGATCGATCGAGCCCCAAGCTTCGATCGATCGACCCCTCCTGGCAGACTTCTATTCCCCTTGTTTAATTAGTTAAATTAAGTTTATCGTGAAATAATTCTTGGTCATTCTTGATAAAATAATTTGGGAGACATTGAGGACAAGTAGGGTATATGAATAATCATTGGGACCTTTAATCTTCAACGAGAATGCTATTTATGGGATATTTACTTTAGGTTGGTAGTTTTATGAATTTAAAAGGGTGAGGTGCGTAAGAGAGTTACGTTGGAACCTAATAAAGACACTTACTGAAATTTAGATTGTGAGGATATAGCCCACGAGTGTTAGGTAATAAGTGAGAAAACCCTTCGAGTTAAGGTTAGGAACAAAACCTTATACGTATTTCTATAAATGTGAAATTTAGGATAAATGGTATAATTATGGGTAATGTGAAGAACCTATGTTAATAGGATATAGTGGTATATTTATATGATTGTGTGTACTTATATTATATGCATGTGAAAATCATACCCACGCTACTTACTATCCCTGAGGTTTCCGCGCTGGGACAAGTCTTATCTCGATGGGGCCTTTATGGGGGATATTGACTTGTACCCTAGAAGATAGATGTCCTTGGTACAGGCTATCGACGTGATAGTTCAGACGGTCCTAAGAGACGCCGGTATGTGCCATCCTCTTAGAGACTTGGAATCTATTCTTCGCCTCAATATTGTTTGTGTATGTATTGTTAATACATTTCGAGAGTGATTCCGAATGTATTCCCCTTAATATGAGTGATATGGGGCTTTGGATAGTAGAGTATGCCCGCACCATAATCTAGTTGGGGGTGCTGTTATAATATATATTATACGAGTAGTTAATATATATATGAAATTTTGAAATTTGATCTACCTACCGTGATTTGATATGTAGGACATAGTTGTTGACTGAAAATTATAAATACTTGTTTTGAGAAAGAAGAATATACCTACACCATAGTTTATATGTTGGTGTTGTCAGTATATATATATATATATATAAACTCTACGAGTAATTTATATATATACCTGGATTGAGAAATTTAAACTATTGTTGTAACGTAGTAAGTGAGGAATAATCCTGGACTAAATTATGAATACTTATTTTGAGTAAATAATATGTCACTGGGAAACTTATGGATTTTATAAAGTTAAAATGGAGAACTTTGGTTACTAATTGGAACATTCTTTTTAGAATTGAATCGTTGTATTGTAAACCTTACGAGTAACCTAAGTTAAGTAAATCTTTTAGAAAGTCAAGTGCGATATATTGTTAGGAACAAACCAATGGGAAGGTTAGTGCGATAGGTGTGCACATTAGATGAGAGGTGAGTATTTCTCAAGAGAGCGACGCACTAATATGTTATTGCATTGGCCTGTATCAATTTAAATACTTGCTAAATGTATTTTAAATCAAACACACTTTCGGGCTCTGACCCGTTTCTTTTTATCTCTCTCTCTCTCTTGTATATATATGTATATATTTCAGGTGTCCATCCACAGGGGCGTCTTGCTTAGGATCCTTTGAGAGGAACGTGCTGCAGCTTAGGTGGGAGTTGCAGGTCACTTGCGTAGACGGCTTCCTTTATTGACTCCATTCTAGCATTCTCATTTATTGGGCACGTGTCGCCCTTTCCATTTTTATTTGCTGTTGGGACATTTGTATTCCAGTTATTTCCAGTATTGTTCTTTGGGATTTATTCAGTATGGACTTGTGATTTTAGTTTTTATTATCTTGACATTCGATTGACGAATGTATGTTATTATTTAGTTCATCGTGGTGTGATTCTTAATTGTAGAAATGTTGTTTTAAAAATATAAATCTTTTCTTTAACTAATATTTGGAAAGTTTGTATGAAAAATATTTTGACACTTAGCTTAATTATTTAGGGTGTTAAATTGGAAAATTTATTTTATCGACAGTGATGCTGAGAATGAACCAACTGTTAACCTTGATTTAATTTAATAAAGGAGTGATCGCCCGGTATTTTATTAGGCGGGGTGTCACAGGTGGTATCAGAGCATCAGGTTCTAGTGTCCTTTAGGATCTGTACGGCTTCTTATGCTTTCAGCGCTGTTTTCTTTGATATAGAGCCCTAATACTAGGAATGTAGTGTTCATATTTATACATTGGGAATTCGTGCTTCTGCGATTTGTTTATTTGAATGATGAACTCATCCAAATTCATTTAAAATTTTCAGATGGACCGTCGTGAAGAACTAGCTAAAACGGTTGAGGGAGTCAACGAGCAAGATCGACTCACACCTCAGGTACCCTCAGAGAGAGTATCAACCGCCGAGTTAGCAGGCATCGTAGCACAAGCAGTCACCACTGCAATTTTGCAATACCAAGAACGCAGCATGCAACTTAGAGAAGGAAAAAGACCTAGAGAGGTTAGCCAAATGCATGTGACCAAAGCTGACAAATGTGCGAAGACTCCGAAATTGCGAGGTAAGAAAAAGCAGTTTCGAAAGAGGAATAAAGCCCCAAGTCAGCAAGGCCGACACCAACAACAGCAGGGTCAGAGGGGGAGTAACTTCAGAGGCAAATGTTTTGTGTGTGGCACGCATGGCCATAAACGCCAAGATTGCCCAGAGGGTGTTAGGGCCTCACGACAACAATGTGCCCGTAAGAAGCCGCAAGGGCCACTTTTTCCAGTCGCTCTCCCAGCACCAGTTCAGGTACCAGACCTACCTACCTTTCCAGTAGCTACACTGCAGCAGGGGCAGTTACAGTACAGGCATATCTATAATGTCCACCAGGCAACAGCCCCACAGGCACCAACCGCGATTTGGGGTATGTTTTCTATCCATGGAACTTTAGGTCGAATTCTATTTGTTACTGGGGGAAAATGCATTATTTTATAGCTATATTTTTACGAAATCCTTTGGATTGTTAGCCACAGCAGGAAGCACCGTGGCTTATGTCGACTCACCACTGGGGAGTGAGTCACTTATATTTTTATATGCCGGGGAGTAGGGGTAGAGATGGGTAGCTTGGTATTGCCTGCAGACATGCTAGTCTTAGACATGCACGAGCATGATGTGATTATTGGTATGGATTGGCTCGCAGCTTATAGAGCCATGATTGATTGCTTCGGTGGAAGCATTGTTTTTTCCATTCCGGGGCAAGAGATGTTTATAGTGGCAATGCCTCGCCCAGAGGGAGGTTCGACCGCTCATTTATATTACATAGAGGAGGATACCTCTAAGGAGGTTGTGATTCCTTTGGATTCGATCCCAGTTGTTAGGGAGTATTCCGATGTGTTTCAGGAGATACCAGGCCTACCGCCCAGTCGTGAGATAGACTTCGTTATAGATTTATTGCCGGATACGAGACCTATAGCACGCGCACCGTACCGTATGGCTCCGGCAGAGATGCGAGAGCTACGAGATCAGATAGAGAAGCTATTAGGTCAGGGATTCATTCGTAGGAGTACCTCACCTTGGGGCGCTCCAGTCTTGTTTGTAAAGAAGAGAGATGGTTCACTAAGATTGTGTGTGGACTACCGAGAATTGAACAAGGTCACGATACGGAATAAGTATCCGTTGCCTTGAATCGATGATCTATTCGACCAGTTGAGGGGAGAAACTTTCTTTTCAAAGATAGATCGGAGGTCGGGGTACCATCAGTTACGGATTAGAGAGCAGGATGTTTCAAAGACTGCCTTCTTGTCAAGATATGGGTCCTATGAGTTCAGGGTGATGCCGTTCGGACTCACAAATGCCCCAGCCGTTTTCATGGACTTGATGAACCGAGTATTCAGAGAGTTCTTGGATCAGTCCGTCATCGTCTTTATAGATGACATCTTGATATATTCACACTCCGAGGGGGAGCATGCCGAGCACTTGAGGCAGGTTCTTCAGACTCTACGAGAGCATCAGTTATATGCTAAGTACGAGAAGTGTGGATTCTGGTTGCGAGAGGTACAATTCTTGGGCCATGTTGTTTCTGAGCAGGGGATAGCAGTTGACCCGAGTAAAGTGTCAGCGGTGAGGGAGTGGGGACAGCCCACGACACCGACGGAAGTGCGTAGTTTCTTGGGGTTAGTCGGATACTACAGGAGATTCATTCGGGGATTCTCCAAAATAGCGGGTCCATTGACGGATCTGACTCGCAAGGGAGCACCATATGTTTGGGATGACGCTTGTCAGTTGGCTTTCGATGAGCTAAAGGACAAGCTTACTTCAGCACCAGTCCTTTCTTTACCGAGACCGGGTGTGGAGTACCTGGTTTATACCGATGCATATTTACGAGGACTTGGAGGCGTACTCCAGCAGGAGGAGAAGGCTATAGCTTTTGCTTCCCGCAAGCTTAAGCCGCATGAGAAAAATTACCCCACCCACGACCTGGAGTTAGCAGCGGTCGTCTTTGCATTGAGAATTTGGAGGCATTACTTTTTGGCCGAGAAATTCCGTTTGTTCACAGACCATAAGTCACTGCAGTAGCTGTTCACTCAGCGAGAGCTGAATATGCGTCAGCACAGGTGGTTAGAGGTTGTGAAAGATTACCAGTTCGATATACAGTATCATCCGGGGAAGGCCAACGTAGTTGCTGATGCGTTGAGCCGTAGACCGGTAGACGATGTAGCGGACATCTGGAAAGCAAAGTGGAAGGAGTTGGGTCACCAGGACGCAGTAGCACGTTCTTTCATATCCGTGATGACAGTCACACCCGAGATTGTTACGAGGGTGATACAGGCACAGACCACAGATCCGTTTTGTCAGGAGCAGATTGTGCGACTTCTAGCCGAGGGTGCTGAGTCCTATTCTATTAGTTATGATGGAGGTTTGCGGTTTAATGGTAGATTAGTGGTTCCAGAAGGAGCGGAGTTTCGTCATGAAGTGATGACTCATTCTCACGGGTCTTGATTTTCAGTACATCCGGGAGGTGATAAAATGTACCAGGACATGAGACGACAGTACTCGTAGAGTGGGATGAAGAAGGACATTGCTGAGTTTGTGTCCAAGTGTCCTACCTGCCAGCTGGTGAAGGTGGACCACCAGAAACCGTCAGGATTACTTCAGCCGTTGGAAGTACCCGCGTGAAAGTGGGAAAGTATTTCCATGGATTTCATTACAGGGTTGCCTACATCACAGCGGGGCCACGATTCCATCTGGGTGATTGTAGACCGTTTGACCAAGGTGGCTCATTTTCTGCCAGTGAGGACAGAATAAACCACGGGTCAGTATGCCCAGTTGTTCATCGCTGAGATTGTCAGATTACATGGGGTTCCCCTGAATATTGTGTCAGATAGAGACAAGATTTTTGTGTCACATTTCTGGGAAAGCTTTCAGGAGGCTATGGGTACAGAGTTGAGACTGAGTTCAGCTTACCACCCACAGACAGATGGACAGACAGAGCGTACTAATCAGATGTTTGAAGATATGCTACGCATGTGTGATCTCGATTTCGGAGAAGGTTGGGAGCCACACCTTCCATTGGTAGAGTTTGTTTATAATAACTCCTATCAGTTTACGATTGGCATGGCTCCACTTGAGGCTTTGTATGGCCGGCCTTGTCGTTCTCCAACTTGTTGGCTCGAGGTGGGGGACAACAAGTTGCTAGGACTAGAAGTGATTCAGGAGACCTCCGCAAGGATTGAGATAATCAGGAGTCGTATTCGGGTAGCCCAAGACAGGCAGAAGAGCTACGCCGATGCGAAACGGTTCTTCCGGGAGTTTAATGTGGGAGATCAAGTGTTGTTGCGTGTATCTCCTATGAAGGGAGTGATGAGGTTCGGGAAGAAGGGGAAGTTGGCTCCGAGGTACGTAGGACCATTTCCCATCATCGAGAGGATTGGGCCAGTAGCATACAGGTTGGATTGCCAGAACATTTACATCGCATCCACGATGTATACCACATCTCGTCGTTGAGACGATATCTTCGGGATGATATGGCCCATACTCACTTTGCGATAGACGAGATAGACTTACAGTCTGATAGCTCTTACGAGGAGAGACCAGTGGCTATTCTAGACTATAGTGAGAGGAGATTGAGGTCGAAAGTAGTCCCACTTGTGCGAGTCCAGTGGGAGCATCATAATGTGAAGGAATCTATTTGGGAGCGTGAGGCAGATATGCGCGAGAGATACCCAGAGTTGTTTTTACCAAGTATGCCTTATTTTCCGAATTTCGGGACGAAATTCCGTTATTAGGGGGGAAGTATGTAATACCCCGTATTTTTATGCTATATTTAATTTGGGGATTTATTAAATTTAATGTGACTGTATTTAATAAAAATCCGGAAATTAATTATGTTATAATTATTAACGTGACTAGAGTTAGTAATTATGGGAAACTTGTTGAATATTACTAATGGGCATAGTAATATATTATATTGGTTATATTGAATGTCATAAGTGAATTGAATGACTATTTCGAAAATTTAAGTCGGGACGTGCCCGTGTCACGTCGGGACTATTTGTGTTAAATAAAAAGTGAATATTTTATAAGTTATCCGTATGGTCGTTTTGAGTGCGCCGACGCGTCCGGAAGGGTTGAGATAGTCAGAAAAGTGTACCCGGGGGTTTGGTTCGGGTCTCGGGGCGTTTTTAGGCCTAATTAGTGACCCGGGAGGGTATTTTGGTCTTTTTCCAAAATACGGTAATTAAACCCACGAATTTTAGCAGCCTTTATCAGCTGGTTAGGTTAGCCATTTAGGGTTAGAACATACAGAACCCTAGGACGGCCATTGGAGAAGAGAGGAGAGACCTTTTTAGGAGATTCAAGGCCAAAACACCTCCGTTTGCACCGCCGTCACCACCAACGCGTAGATCGCGAGGAGGAGAACGCAACCACACCATAATCCATAGGAAATCAGACTTCTGAAAATCCCAGGCAAGTGTTTAACTTGCATATTTCGTTAGTGCAATATTCATATTAGTTTAGGATTAATTAGGAATGTAATCCATGTAAGAAAACCCCAAATTTTGATAGGAAATTGCATGTAGAGAAGATTAAAACCTTATGCTGGAAACTCTTGATGTTATAGATGTATTACCCACGAATTTTTATGTTATATGAGGAAGAAATTCTGGAGAAAAACTGAATTGGATAATAGTTATGAAAACTTTAGGGTTCTTGATGTTTAGATGAGATTTTGGATTGTTTAACCATGATTAATGATGTATACACGCATGCTGAACGTTAAAAACATCTGGAATTATGTTAGTATGTTAGTAGTAGACTTTTTGGGTCGATTAGTGTTGGAAAATATGGTTATTGATGAAGAATTTTGATGAATCCCGTAACTGCAATTCTGCATAATTTTTACCCAGACCTGCTTGATCGATCGATCGAACATAGAGCATCGATCGATCGAAGGTTCGATCGATCGAGGCCCAAGCTTCGATCGATCGACCCCTCCTGGCAGACTTCTATTCCCCTTGTTTAATTAGTTAAATTAAGTTTATCGTGAAATAATTCTTGGTCATTCTTGATAAAATAATTTGGGAGACATTGAGGACCAGTAGGGTATATGAATAATCATTGGGACCTTTAATCTTCAACGAGAATGCTATTTATGGGATATTTACTTTAGGTTGGTAGTTTTATGAATTTAAAAGGGTGAGGTGCATAAGAGAGTTACGTTGGAACCTAATAAAGACACTTACTGAAATTTAGATTGTGAGGATATAGCCCACGAGTGTTAGGTAATAAGTGAGAAAACCCTTCGAGTTAAGGTTAGGAACAAAACCTTATACGTATTTCTATAAATGTGAAATTTAGGATAAATGGTATAATTATGGGTAATGTGAAGAACCTATGTTAATAGGATATAGTGGTATATTTATATGATTGTGTGTACTTATATTATATGCATGTGAAAATCATACCCACGCTACTTACTATCCCTGAGGTTTCCGCGCTGGGACAAGTCTTATCTCGATGGGGCCTTTATGGGGGATATTGACTTGTACCCTAGAAGATAGATGTCCTTGGTACAGGCTATCGACGTGATAGTTCAGACGGTCCTAAGAGACGCCGGTATGTGCCATCCTCTTAGATTGGAATCTATTCTTCGCCTCAATATTGTTTGTGTATGTATTGTTAATACATTTCGAGAGTGATTCCGAATGTATTCCCCTTAATATGAGTGATATGGGGCTTTGGATAGTAGAGTATGCCCGCACCATAATCTAGTTGGGGGTGCTGTTATAATATATATTATACGAGTAGTTAATATATATATGAAATTTTGAAATTTGATCTACCTACCGTGATTTGATATGTAGGACATAGTTGTTGACTGAAAATTATAAATACTTGTTTTGAGAAAGAAGAATATACCTACACCATAGTTTATATGTTGGTGTTGTCAGTATATATATATATATATATATATATATATATATATATATATATATAAACTCTACGAGTAATTTATATATATACCTGGATTGAGAAATTTAAACTATTGTTGTAACGTAGTAAGTGAGGAATAATCCTGGACTAAATTATGAATACTTATTTTGAGTAAATAATATGTCACTGGGAAACTTATGGATTTTATAAAGTTAAAATGGAGAACTTTGGTTACTAATTGGAACATTCTTTTTAGAATTGAATCGTTGTATTGTAAACCTTACGAGTAACCTAAGTTAAGTAAATCTTTTAGAAAGTCAAGTGCGATATATTGTTAGGAACAAACCAATGGGAAGGTTAGTGCGATAGGTGTGCACATTAGAAGAGAGGTGAGTATTTCTCAAGAGAGCGACGCACTAATATGTTATTGCATTGGCCTGTATCAATTTAAATACTTGCTAAATGTATTTTAAATCAAACACACTTTCGGGCTCTGACCCGTTTCTTTTTCTCTCTCTCTCTCTCTTGTATATATATGTATATATTTCAGGTGTCCATCCACAGGGGCGTCTTGCTTAGGATCCTTTGAGAGGAACGTGCTGCAGCTTAGGTGGGAGTTGCAGGTCACTTGCGTAGACGGCTTCCTTTATTGACTCCATTCTAGCATTCTCATTTATTGGGCACGTGTCGCCCTTTCCATTTTTATTTGCTGTTGGGACATTTATATTCCAGTTATTTCCAGTATTGTTCTTTGGGATTTATTCAGTATGGACTTGTGATTTTAGTTTTTATTATGTTGACATTCGATTGACGAATGTATGTTATTATTTAGTTCATCGTGGTGTGATTCTTAATTGTAGAAATGTTGTTTTAAAAATATAAATCTTTTCTTTAACTAATATTTGGAAAGTTTGTATGAAAAATATTTTGACACTTAGCTTAATTATTTAGGGTGTTAAATTGGAAAATTTATTTTATCGACAGTGATGCTGAGAATGAACCAACTGTTAACCTTGATTTAATTTAATAAAGGAGTGATCGCCCGGTATTTTATTAGGCGTGGTGTCGCACCTTTAAAGTTTTATACCCAAATAAATTCCAATAATTATTCACTATACTGAATTCATTATATTATTATTTTATCTCACTCAATTTAACTACGTCGTACAAATTGGAACAAATTCAAAATCTGGAAATCCTGACATGTCGCTCGAACCAGAGTTGAATCTCATTTGAATGAGATGAGCAGATTGTTTAAGAAACTTCACGTGAGAGGCCTATCTCTCTCGAACGAGGCTTCGCGCGACCTGGGCTATTTCATCTTCAACCTCTAGCACTTGTGTTTTTCCACCATTTTTTATCCTAAAACATCTACAGATCAAACCCAAACTCCCAAAAATCAATACTAATCGTTATTAAAACATAAAAAAATGATTTCTAATACTCCATAATTATTAAATCATAATTAATCATCAATGAAATTCGAAATCCCCAATTTTCATCATAAGAACCCCAGTTTTCCAAATTTCAGTTTAAGACCATAATAAACCCAGATTCATTCATCAATCTTAATCCAAATTTCGTGGGTTCTAATATACATACATGAAGGAATTAAACTACTATCAATTCAGTCCTCAATCACGAGTTAATCCTTCTAACTTTCACCCAATTTCATATGCAATTCATGTGTATTATTCACCTACACTAACATGGACATAATTATTGCTAAAAATTTGCAAGTGTAAACACTTGCCTCTAGATAGAAGGTCTGATCCGTTGGAGAAGATGATATAGGTGCGATCCCCTCTCTTCGATCTACGCGGTGGTGGTGTTTGTGGTGTAAACGGTATAGCAATGGATCTTTTAGTGTTAGAAACCTCTCCTCCCTCTTCCACCTTTGGCCTCTCTGTGGTTAACAATTTATAACCCTAATCTCTCCCCGGTACATGATATATTAACCCTTTAATTTTCGTCATTAATAATACTCCAAATATACAAATTACCAAAACGCCCTCCTAAGATATCGGTTTGGCCTAAAACTATTCTGGGACCCAAACTAAACCCCCGGGTAGACTTTTATGACTATATCGACCCTTTTGAACACATTGGCGCGCTCTAAATGACCATTTGGGTGAATTATAAATAATTTGTTTTTTTATTCTATTAAATTAGTTCTGACACGACTGACACGTGCGTCCTGACTTAAATACCGTAATTGTCGTATTTCTTACTCGCGACAATTTTCATAATTTCACAATCATATATTACTTTATTCGCTCATTAATATTACATAAAATTCTCATTAATAAATACTAATTCTTATCTTGCTAGTTAATATTTATTTTAATTCGGATTAATTATTAATTAATTTCCATATTTAATTTTATTAATCATATATTTAAAGCTCATAAAAATAGAGGGTGTTACAGTGGGCAAGGATGGCTTCCAACTGGACTGGTTGATCAGGCACTTGAAGTTTTTAAAGAGCAAACAGTTGGAGAGCCATAGGAAACTTTATTTGAAACATGTAGAGGCCCAACGGGCTGAGGAGGGTAGGTTGTTAGAGTTAACCCCTCTATTGGGAGCGACTGATGAAGAAGTTAGGGTTGCCAAAGAAGCTCTTCTGAAGGCTAAGGAAAAATGTGAAGTCTTATTGATTGAACGAGCCTAAGTCCAAACCATACTTGAGGATTGTATTACTACTCAATGAACACGCTTGGAGGCTTCTTCGGGATTGCCTGGGGATTTCTTCTCCTCCCCTGACTTTTGGTTCCTTCTGAGTTAAAGTCCCTTCTTTTATTGTGTTGTAATTTTTCAATTTTCACATATGTAATTCTTGGGCCATAGTTCCCAATTTTGTAATCCTTTTGAGTATACGAATGAAAAAAATAGGATTGTTACCATGCACTTCTTTGTTACAACTCTTTTATTTATTGTAAAGATTAAACTCTTACAATTTACAAGAAAACTCTTTCTTCCTAACTCATGATAAGAATCACAACAAAAGAAATAACTCATAATGAATTGCAACATAACTTTAACACGAAACAAATCTCTGACTGAGGTTACTCGCTTAAACATGATAGACCTTAAACCACTTGTTATTAATCTTTAAAGGTTTACCCTCTTCCATATTAGAGATTAAACAGTAACCTGGATCGTGAGCCTTCTTCATAATGAAAGGTCCCTCCCAATTCATCATAAATTTAGGCAATGAAAGCCCTCGAATGTGCTTTATTGCTGCCTTCAAAGCAAGATCCCCTTCTATGAACTTTCTTAGCCTCACCAAGTTGTCATATGCCCTCGAGAACTGCTTTTTGTACATTTGGAAGTGTTGTATCACATTATCCCTGTGTTTATTTAGTGCTTCCAACTGTATGTGTCTTCTCTGAGGGAGCATGCTGCTTTGTAAGGCATATCGGTTCGAGGGAACTTCCAGCTCCACTGGCAGAATTGCTTTGGCTCCAAACATAAGAGAGAACGGATTATACCATGTGGGTTTCCTCTTTGCCTTTAGATAGGCCGAGAGGACTGCTAGAATCTTATCATCCCACGAACTTGGAAAATCCTCCATGATCTTGGCTAAGATATTGACCAAGGTCTTATTTGTTACTTTGGCTTGACCGTTACCTTTGGGATATGCCACCATTGAGGTATGATGGATGATGGAGTACATGTCTGTAAGCATCGTTACTTCTTTATTGATAAATAGGGTCACGTTATCAGAGATGATAACATTTAGGATCCCAAACCGATAAATTATATACTCTTTAATGGCATTGGCCACCACACCCGTTATTTTTGTCTTCAAGGGTATTGCCTCAGCCCACTTTGTGAAGCACTCCATTACCACTAATATCCAGATCTTTTCCCTTGAAGATGGATGTATTTCCCCTACCAGGTCAAATGCCCAAGTGTGGAATAGTTAAAGAGTGGACAAAGAGTGTAAGTCCACTAAAGGAGCATGGATCATATTTCTATGCAGCTGGAACGTCTTGTACGTTGGAACAAACTCAATATAATCTTTCTTCATGGCTGGCCTATAATAATCTAAGGTCATTAATTGATCATATAACTTTATCCCTCCAATGTGAGCTGAATCATAAGATTGTTTTAAGAATTCCATTGCCTCCTCCTTCGTAATGCATCTTAACGGCCTGTTATAGTATCCTTTATGATAGAGTTGCTCCTCTTGAATGTAGAACCATGGGACCCTTCGCTTGAGTCCCATCGTGTCATTTTTATCCATAAGAATGACTCCATCCTTGATCAAATCAATATAAGGCTGCCTCCAGCATACCTGACTTTCAATGAAGTGACATTCAGCTTCCTAAAAGAAAAGTTAACATTTATCACACCTTCGTTGTAACTTTGTTGCATCCTGCTTCATCATTGGCCAGAAGTATCCCTCTCTCAGGATTCTTCTATACATAAGGATCTTAGTTATTTCACAGTGCTCGTCACGTGTCTTTTTTAACTTCTTCTCTGCTTCCTTTGGACCGGTGCACCTTGACAGCTAATCTCCTGCATTCCTGAAGTAAAGACTTCCTTGGATGGTAAAATATTGTGCTAGCTCTCTTAGTTCCATCTTACCTTCCCTGAACTCTAACTACTCCCTAATCTCGTATCTCCAATTCGAATCGTCTTCCATCGTCAAGATCATCTGCACGACCGACGGAGTTGTTCTTCGTTGTATCACAACCATAGTTGTGTCGCTCTTCATGACCACTTTTTGAGCAATGGTGATATAAGCATTAGTATACATATTCATCATTCTAGGATGCCTCCTTATCTTGACCGTATGGAACTGGTTGATCAGTCGTTGTATGATTGTTCTATAGGGTGATAGGCTGAGGTGCTTTAATGAATATTTCCCATTCACTTACTGAACCACCAAGTTCGAATCACCTTTAACGCACAGTGAATGGATGCCTAATTGAAGGGTCTCTAGAAACCCTAGTACTAACGCCTCATACTTCGCTTTATTATTGGATCAAGGTAAATCTAACTTGTAGAAAAGGAAAATCTCTTCCTTACCTTTTGAGAGAATAACCCTTGCCCCCCCCCCCCCTTCTTTTCTGTCGAAGAACCATCAAATTGCATAGTCCATTCTTCAAGGTTTGCATCCAAAAAGTCGTTCTATAAAGCATCTCCAGGAAGTCTCTCATGAGGTGGCTCAAATATTCTTGATGGAAAAATTTCCAATATATATACGTGTGCCTGGCTCTTGATCACATCACACGAGGGACCACACATTTAAGTTCTACTTTGAAAGGATGAGGAACCACCTAACTGCTCTTCTAATCAAGATAGTTATTACCAACTAAAACTTAATGGGATCACTTCTTGTCACAATATGAATTATGAAAGACAGCATGTAATGTCTAAGTTTTTTTTCTACAAATACCAAGGCTAGTACAGTAGTATAGAGAGGCATTGCTTAGCCTTGGTATTTGTAGTACAAAAACTTAGACATTATATGTTGTCTTTCATGATCCATATCCGCTTAAATGGATCAAATTCGAATAAAATATGATCCATTGATAGGCCTAACTATACCTTGCCTCTAGCCCATGTATGATCCTACTCAGATAGTAGACCGTATGTTCCTGCCCATCAACTTCCTATGCCAGGAGAGCTCCAACAGACCTAGTAATAGACGTAAGGTAGAGCTGCAACAGTATCCATGCTTTTGGAGGAATCATTATTTGTGGATAAGTGAGATGCTTCTTCAGCTTGGTGAGATATTCTTGGTGAGCTTCCTTCCACTTGAACTTTTTCCCTTCTTCAACTTGGGCTAGTTTATAATGTCCAAAATGCGATGTTACCGTAGGTGCAGCAACCTCCACCAGCAGTTGATGGTATGTTCCCTATCCATGGGTATATGGATCGGGTGTTATTTGATATAGGAGCATCGCATTCATTCATAGCTGCTCATTTTTCATGTGCGATAGGATTATTAAAGTCAGTTGATACCCTTTTAATGTGTGTAGATTCTCCCTTGGGTAGTGGGGCACTTATCCACTCCATATGTAGAGGGGTGGAGATAGATATCGGAAGATTGTGTTTAGTAGCTGACTTACTTGTGTTAGATATGATCTGGTATGATGTAATTTTGGGTATGGACTGGTTGGCACAATACCGGGTGATGGTGGATTGTTTTGGGAGATCCATTATATTTGCCATTCTAGGTTAGTAAATATTTTTAGTTTCCATGCCCCTTTCGGAGGGAGGTTCGATCATCCATTTGTATTATATCGAGGAGGAGACCTCGCAGGAAGCAGTTGTTTCCTTAGACTCGATTCCTGTAGTCAGAGATTTTGCAGATGTTTTTTAAGAGATATCAGGCTTACCGTCGAGTCGAGAGATCAAGTTCGTTATTGATTTAGCGCCTGGGACTAGGCCGATTGTACGAGCGCCATATCGTATGGCTCCTTTGGAGATGCGGGAGTTACGAGACCAAATTCAGCAACTTCTATGGCAGGGTTTTATACGGTGGAGTACGTCATCGTGGGGTGCCCCTGTGTTATTTCTGAAAAAGAGGGACGGTTCATTCGGTTGTGTGTGGATTACCGAGAGCTGAATAAGGTGACAATCCAAAATAAATACTCATTACCTGTCGACGATTTCTTTGATCAATTAAGAGGTGCAGCATACTTCTCTAAAGTAGATTTGATATCGGGATACCACCAGCTACATATTAGAGAGCAAGATGTCTCTAAAACTGCATTTTTGACCCGTCATGGATCTTAAGAGTTTTTAGTTATGCTGCCCTGCAGCATTCGTGGATATGATGAACACTGTCTTTAGGAACTTCTTGGACCAATTTTTTATTGTGTTCATTGATGATATTCTGGTCTATTCTCGAACAGAGGGCGAACACGCTGAGCATTTGCATTTGGTTCTGTAGACATTACAGGACCATCAATTGTACGCTAAGTTCGTGAAATGTGGGTTTTGGTTGCGTGAAGTGCGATTTTGGGGTCATATGGTGTCAGATAAGGGCATTTCAATGGACCCGAGCAAAGTTGCAGCGGTGAGGGAGTGGGGTTAAACCACAAAACTGATGGAGATCCATAGTTTCTTGGGATTGGCGGGGTATTATCGTCATTTTATAAAGGTCATTTCAAAAATTGTAAGCCCTTTGACGAATTTAACCCAGAAGGGAGTGAAGTTTGTGTGGGATGATTACTGTCAGTTAGCATTTGATGAGCTAAAATATAGGCTGACTTCAGCACCCGTACTCGCGTTGCCTAAAGTAGGAGTGGAGTACTTAGTATTTACTAATGCATCCCTCCAGGGACTGGGGGTGTGCTACAAAAGGAAGACAGGGCTATCGCTTATGTGTCTCATAATCTCAAGCCCCATGAAAGAAATTATCATACACATGATTTGGAGCTAGCTGCGGTAGTTTTTGCCTTCAGAATATGGAGGCATTATCTCCTGGGGGAGAAGTTTAGTCTTTTCACGGATCACAAATCGCTATAGTACTTATTTACTCAGAAAGATCTCAATATGAGGCAGCGTAGGTGATTGGAATTCGTGAAAGATTATCAGTTTGATATCCAATATCACCCAGGGAAGGCTAACTTGGTAGCCGATGCATTGAGTCGATGACCAATCGGACTGTTAGCAAAAGTGTCGAAAACTAAGTGGAATGAGCCTCGCCAGGATGATGCAATTATCAGGGCATGCATGGTAGTGCTGACTGTCACTCCCGAGATTGTGATGTGAGTGGTGAAAGCGCAAGACGGGAATAAATATTGCAAGGACAAGGTGCAGTATTATTGACTGAGGGAGCGAAATCCTACTCTATCAGTTCTGAGGGTGGATTATGTTTCAACGGGAGGCCAATAGTCCCGAATGATGGGGATTTGAGGCATGCTGTTATGTTAGAATCCCATGGGTCAAAATTCGTGGTACATCTCGGTGGGGACAAGATGTACCAGGATATATATCGACAGTACTGGTGGGCTGGCATGAAAAGGGATATAGTTGAGTTTGTCTCCAAATGTGCCACTTGTCAGTTAGTGAAAGTGGACTATCAGTGACCTACTGGAATGTTGAAGCCGTTATAAATTCCGATATGGAAATGAGAAAGTATATCAATGGATTTTATCACGTCATTACCGAGGCCGCGGTGAGGTCATGATTCCATTTAGGTTATCTTGGATCGTTTAACCAAGGCGGCACACTTTTTACCAGTGCAGGCGGATTTCACAACGGCACAGTATTTCCAGTTTTTTATAGTCGAGATTGTGAGGTTACATGGGGTGACTATTAATATTGTGTCCGACCGAGATAAGATCTTTGTGTACCCTTTTTGGCAGAGTTTTCAGGAGGCAATGGGGACTGAGTTGCGGTTAGTACGGCATATCACCCACAGACTGATGGGCAGACTGAGCGAGTAAATAAAATGTTGAAAGATATGCTCAGAATGTGTATACTTGATTTTAGGGAGGTTGGGAGCAATACCTTCCACTGCTAGAGTTTTGATACAATAATTCTTACCAGTTCAGTATAGGTACGGCACCTTACGAGGCATTATATGCTCTACCATGCTGTTTACCCGCTTGTTGGTTGGAAGTGGGGGATGATAAAATTCTTGGACCTGAGATAATCATAGATATTTTTGCTAAAATTGAGCTTATTTGGAATCGCATACGAGTTGCGCAAAATCGACAGAAAATCTATACCGATGCGGATCGTAGGCATGTGGAGCTGGAAGTGGGAGACCAAGTGTTGTTAAGGGTATCCCCTGTAAAAAGCGTGATGAGATTTGGGAAGAAAGGCAAACTTGCGCCAAGGTATGTAAGTCCTTTTCCAATTATTTATAGGATAGGGCCTGTGGCATATAGGCTTGATTTATCGGAATATTTACAGAAAATTCAAGATGTGTTTCACGTCTCGTTGTTGAAGAAGTATAAAAGAAGTGAGATGGATAATTGGCATATTCCGTTCAAAGAAATTGATGTACAACCTGATATCTCATATGAGGAGCAATCGGTTGCATTTTAGACCATAGTGGGCGTAAGTTGGTGAAGTTAGTGCCTTTTGTTTGAGTTCAATGGGAATACCACAATACCGAAGAGTCGATGTGGGAACGAGAGAACGATATGCGGGACAAGTATCCATACCTCTTTTTATCAGGTAAGCTTGAATTTTGAGGACAAAATTCCTCTGTAAGGGGGGGAGTATGTAACTCCCCTTACTTGTGAGTATTTGTTATTCATATTAAATTACCTTGTGGGCTGTAATTTAAAATAAGTGAGAATTAAAATGGAAATTTAAGATAAATATTAATTTGCGTAGAAGAGTTAATATTTATGCGAAATGTATATTTACTAGTGTGATAAAGTAAATAGAATCATACGGTATGTTATTTCGTCATATGTGAGTAGAAGCGACGGGAATTGATTATTTCTCAACCGGGGCATATATGTGTGAGTTATATGAGGTTGGGATAGGACTTTTTATTATTTAAATCTTGGATGTCAATTTGGGGTGCACGGTTGATCCGGGATGGTTCGAGATAGTCAAAATGAGTGTCCGGGTGTTGTATTTGGGTTCCGAGGTCTTTTTGTCTAGTTGTACTCGGATAGGGATATACGAGTCATTTTACGTGTGTATTGTCATTTAAAGTTGGGATAAATAGATGCTTATGAAAGAGTTAGCCAATCTCATTTGTGAGAAACCCACTTGAGAGAAACCTAAGAAAGAAAGAAAGAAAGAAAGAGAGAGAAAATAAATCTTGGGATTTTTCAGCCATATCCGCTACTACGAAGAGGCTTCGGAGTCTACAACTTTAAGGCAAGTGATTAAACTTGCTAAATAATTCCTGTGTGTGAATTATTATATAATTAATTGGTGGGTTGTTGTGTTTTGGGTATTAAGGGTTAAATCTTAATTTTGTTAATAAACCCTTGAAATTGATGTTGGATATGGTTAAATCTTAATTTTGTTGATAAATCCTTGAATTTGATGTTAGATATATGATTTGGATGGTGGAAATATTGGTGAAGTTAGGTTAGAAATGGGTTTTAGAGATTTGGGTAAATCTCATAAGGAACAAAAACTGATCAGGCCGGACCGGTTCGATTTGTGGTCCTAGGATCGGTTCGTTTATGAAACAGCTGACTGGTTCATTTTTGCACCCATCGGTTTGGCTCGCCTTCTTCAATGCAGAGGACCGATTCGTTTATAAAGTAATCGATTCCGTTCGCACGTTACAGATTTCTAACTCTTCTTTAACTCCTTTCCAATTGAGATTAGTGATTGAGAACCCTCTAATATGAAGTGATATTAATGTTTATGATGTAAAAGGCGGGATAATGATACTACACGATGGTAGAGAGACATGGGACAATTATGGACGTATATCAGGGAGATTAATACTCTGGTTCCTTATTTAAGATATTGGGTATGGGCTAGTTGAGAGAAGTCGTGTATCCTGAGTTATATCAAACTTAATGATTAATCAACTATGCGATTGATTATTAAAGCTTAAGTGAGTGATTGAGTAAAAAAGTGGATTAGGAAAATATGTGAGGAAGTATCGGCTAGTGTAATGAGTGTTATACACAGGTAGTCGGGTTTATTGATATATATACATTTGGATATGAGATCGTGTATATAAGTATGATGTGTACATGCATATATATATATATATATATATATATATATATATATATATATATATATATATCTTGTGTGTATGATATATTATGTGGAACATACCGCTCTATTGCTATCATGGGAAGTTGCGCTATGTGGGTGAATCCCCTGGCTAGTGAATGCAAGGAGAGTATAGTCCCCAGGTCATAGCGTCCAATATTTATACAGCTTTTATCATAGGTGAGACGTCTTGGATATGATTCGTCTCACTTTCAGGTGAGGAACTATGGCCGCTTCCCATACGTTTGTGCTTTGTTTTACTAAGTCGGTGTTGTGACACCCCGCCTAATTAAGTACCGGGTGTTCAGTCCTTTATTAAATTAAAATCAAGGTGAACGGTTGGTTCATTCTTAGCATCACTGTCGCAATTGAAATTTTCAATTTAAACACCCTAAATAATTAAGCTAAGTGTCAAAACAATTTAAAAACTTATTTTCATTTTATTTAAATCCAGATATAAAAACCTTTTTAATAATTAACACTTTAAGAACCACATAAATATGAAGAATGGTAATAAACACTCAAGAATTCAACCATTCAGATAAACCAATACTAAGTTTAAAAACTACAAATGAAATCATCCTGACACGAATTACATCCCAAAGAGTACTAAATACTGAAAATAAATGAACATAAATCTCTGACAAATCCAACTGAATAGGGAAATGGGCGACACATGCCCTGACTAATCAGAACTAAATTAAGAGTATATTCAACAACGAGGTCGTCTAAGCAATGGCTTGAAACTCACACATAAACTGCAGCGCGTCCATTCCAAGGAATCTAAGTATGACGCCCCTATGGCTGGGCACCTGTAATACATACATATATATATATATATATATATATATATATATATATATATATATATATATATACAAGAGAGAGAAAAAGACAGGAAACGTGTCAGAGCCCAAGTGTAAAACAGTTTTAAAAAAAATAGTTTAGCAAGTATTTAAAATGCTTATCGGCTAATGCAACAACCATGTTAGTATGCTGAAAAGTGCGACTGTGTGATAATTGATTTAAATTAAATTCGCAAGTTTCCAATAACCCTTAATTAACTAGAGTCTACTTTTAAATAAAATAAATACAGCCCTTAAACATTCATCTAAGGTGCATGTGTCAACCCATAAATAAAGAAAGCATGTGACACAAAAATATGCTGAGACACAGGTTTCAGGAAAAAAACCCTTTCGAGTAAAACCTTTATTCCACTATGAATATATAAATCACAACTTACAATTACATAGAAAAATCTGCAATGGATCAACGCGCATCCAACCCACAAAGACACTCAGTCTTGAACTCAGCAAGAGAATACACGCATCACCCTCCAAGGACTCGCAGCCCAAACAACAAAGAAAGAGTCGCAGCTCTCCTTAATGACACGCAACCATAAAACTTTGTAGAGACTCCCTCAGCAATGACACGCAGCCCTCGGTTGCAAAGATCTCTCCACAAAGATGAACAATAACAAAGCTTGTGTCCTAGGGATCAAAAAGATTCACAAAAGTAATTGGGATTTTTGTGTTTGAATCAAAAAGATGTTTGGCACATCAAAAAATGAAGTCTTGTTGTGTTTTAACTCTTAAAAACGTTTTCTCAAAGACTTGAAAAAATACATCACCGAAATAGGTATATATATAAGAAATATGAGTCGGTGGAAAAACTTCACATGAAACTGTTCGAATTTATCCCAGGCGGACCGGTCCGGCTAGGAGGCGGATTAGTCCAACCTCGGATCGGTTCTTTTTTAAAATAGGCTTCTTCGATTCGCAATCGGTCCGTGGTATACTAGTGCAAAGAGGATCGGTCCGGTAGGTAGGCGGATCGGTCCGGGGGCGGATCGGTTCTTTTAAAATAGGGGCGGACCGGTCCGGTTATGCAGAAAAAATAAAATCCTTTTAAAAGCCTCATTTTGCTTAAAAAAACTTACTTCTTATTTTTATAAAAAACATTTTATGAAAATTTCCCAATACTAAGTATGAACTTTAAGGAACTTAAAAACAAAACTTTACCAAGTTCATTCTCGCAGAGGCTATGATGTTGAAGACGCTTTGATATTCGGATCCGTTGATGTAGATGCGATCTTGAATTTCTTCAACGGTGTAACGGCGTACAACATACATATTGACAATGGACAAAAATGTCCTTACATATGCGACACTCTCTTGAGAATTCTCATCTATCATCTAGTGTGCACGCCTACCATACTAATAAATCTCATAAATTTCTCTAACTTATTCTCCATAAGGTTTTATCAAGTGAAAAGCGAGGTTATGATATTTACTTTAGGAAATCATTCTCTTCGAGATTTCTTACGTCATTTAGAACAACTCATTTCCATTATAAAGTTCCCGAACACTTATAATAAAATTGAAGCATTTATTCATTACTTATCTACTTATACGCACAGTAGAAAGTTCCCATATAGATATACGTATATATATTAGTCACACATAAAATATATATACTAACGGCACCCCACATAAAATCTATGGTGCTGGCATACTCTGCTATCAAGTCCCCGTATCACACAAACTAAGGGAAATACTAGTTCGGAATCACTCTCGAACTGTATTAACACAATGCACAAACAAATGGAGGCGAAGCATAGTTCCAGGTCCTAAGAGGTCATCACATACCCTCACGTCTCTTAGAACATATGACTATCATTTTTAGATAGCCTTTATCGAGGATACTATCTTCTAGGGTACGAGTCAATATCCCCCATAAAGGTCCAATCGAGATAAGATTGTCCCGGCGCAGAAACCCCCATGATAGCAAGTAGCCCGGGTATGATTTTTACACAGATATATAATATGCACAATCACACGGTCATATATATATATATATATAAATATTCACATTTCTAAATTAGGTGTGCTCCCGACCCATAATATTATTCTAGCCATGCGTAACATATCATGCTTGAGTTTTACGTATAAGTAAATCACTATTTTTATTCTATTAAGTATAACAAATCCTTAAGCACTTCTCGACTCTCGAAGTGTATCCTCTCGAAATAATATAAAATCGGTAGGTGCACCCTCACTACTCTACTGGTCTAAGTCTTCCTTAATCCTCACAAGATATACCATAACGTACGCACGATTTTCCACTAAATTTATATTCTCGAAACCCCACGGTTAAATCACATATGTATCGTATCACCCGAACCTTGCCTAAAACTCTACTGGTCTTTTTCAAGTCCCATTATGGTAAATAAAATATGTATAAGGGTTCCCACAAAGTGACACAGGTTTAATCATTAAGAATAAAGAACAAGCTTCAAAATTCAGAAGAGGTCGATCGATCGAAGGTAGGGGGTCGATCGATCGATCCTACGGGTTTCATCACAAAAAGTTCTCAAAACCTCTATCAATTTTGCCCAAACTCCCAAACAACATTACTACTGGTACTATATACCTAACTATATGATTTCCTACGTGAAACATGTTCAAATTCATCAACGATATCGAATTTATGGGGTAAAATTGACATAATCCTCAAGAACCCTAATTTTGGAGGAAACATACATTCTTCTAATTATTTCCCAGATTTATTATTTCTAAATTCATACTAATTCGTGGGTAATCCTCTACGTGTGATGGGTATGTCCAGAATATATTAAATTTCTCTAAACATGCGATTTAAAGTCTATAAATTATCAATTTCTTTCATAAAACATGTTCTTGATAATCCTAAACTAACATGGGTGAGACATTAACTAAAAACAAAGCAAGATAGATACTTGGCTGGAATTCAAGGTTCTGATTTTGTGGATGAAAAGGTATGGTTGCGTTCCCCGTCGCGCGATCTACGCTTTGGTGGTAGTGGCGGTGCAAACGGGTGAGTCTTTGGCCTTGAGTTGCTTGGAAAGCTCTCCAACTCCTTCTCTAATAGTTGTTATTGGCTTTTGTGTTTGTTAACCCTAGAAGACAACTCCTAAAGGTTGATATATCCTTAGGAAATTTGTGGGTTTAATTGCCCGAAAATGTCAAATGTCTATAATACCCTCCTGTGATGCCAATTAGGCTTAAAAATGCCCGAGACCCGAACTAAATCGCCGGGTACATTATTTTGACTATCTCGACCCTTCTGGATACATTGGCGCACTCGAAAAGAACATACGTGCTACTTATAATTTATTCACTTTTACTAATAATAATTGAGTCCTGACACAACACGGGCGCGTCCTGACTTAAATTTCCATAATCGTCATTTTATTCACTTGTGATAATTTTTATAAAATCAATCTTATATATTACTTTACTCATTTAGTAATATTCGACAACTTTCCATAATTACTAACTCTCGTCACGCTAGTAAATATTTAAAATAAATTTTTGGATTAATATTAAATTAATTTATCTCAATTAAATTTAATAAATCCCTGAGTTTAAAAGCCAATAAAATACGAGGTATTACAGGTGTGAACGTCCGACTGTTAGTACCCACGATGGTGTGAGTATCCCCTAGAAGATGGTAGCACTTAGAGACTGCATCCAATGAGTTAATGCTCTGAGGGATGGTTAGTATACATATATTATGAGTGATATGTATGTGTACTTGTTATGAAATGATTAATCATGTATAATAACGACAGTAATATTGTATAGGCTTCAAAGATAATTTGTGAATCAATATGTTTATAACTAGCAAAAGTTATTAGTAATGAATTGATATATGATCATTGAGACTGATACTCAAAGCGGTTATGTTGGCATGAATTAGATACGCGAGTGTGGGTTAACGCGTAAGCATGAGGTTAGGTTATCCATAGATGAGTCGAGTAGCTTAACTAAGATTTAAAATGCATACGTTAGGTGTGCGCTGTAGTTGAGGGGTGAGTATGAGTCTCAAGATACGGCGACACCAACTTAATTATGGAATTTCGTGTTTATAATTATTATACATTTTAATTCACTTGATAAAATATTTCTAAAACTGGGCGCTGACCCGTATATATCTTTTCTTTTTCTTTTCCTCTTCTATATCTTTTAGGTGTCCCACCACAAGGACGCCAAGGATGAGCTTCCATTCCAGAGTCTAGGGAATTGCAGCACATGTGGAATGTTGCGGGATTTTTTATATAGTCGCATCTCATTTTTGTTAATCTAGTTAATCGGGCGTGTGTTGCTCAAGTGTTGTATTGTTGAATATGCTTTATATTTCAGACATTTGATATATTGTATGGGTCTATTAACCGACAGCTTATTTGGTTATTTTTGTTGTGCGGTTATTATTACATGTATACATGTTCATGTTTTGTAGTTCCTGTTAATGGATTTAAATGTGTTACATTATCGAAACTTTTAGTATCCGCTTTATTTTAATTTTGGGTGGTTAGTTGTATTTTTAGTGTGTGCGACAGTGATGCTAAGAAGGAGCCATTTGAGATTCCTATTTTATTTTAGTAGAGGGTTGGCCACCCGTTATTTTATTTAGCGGGGTGTCACATCTAAGTGCAATCCATTTATCCTCGGGCTTAACGACTTTGGGAAACATGTCGATCTTGTAAGTTTGAAGGTCTCTTGTGAGTTCTTCTAACCTAAGTGTATGTAATATTCCCAAATAATTTGAAACAGTGATCTTAAGAATAAAAAGGGATGGTAGTGACCCCAACATTATTTTAACAACTCTCGTCTCCTCAATTTTTTCACCCATATTAAAACTCGTATTTACTATGTCCGATAACCTAGCATAAAATTTGTCAAAACACTCGAACTCTGACTTAGTGATTGTCTCAAACTGGGTGATCAAATTTTGTAACTTAGATGCCTTAACCGTGTTGGTACCCTCGTGTTCCATGCCTCTTTAAACGTGGTATACGTCATAATATGGCGGAACTCGTCAAGGGTGACGGCTCCAGAAATAATGCTAAAGCCACAGGAGTTATAGGTACTCTAGTTATAATCATCCTCAGTCCAGTTAGACACATGTTTGAGATTAGTGACATTTTCAACGGTGACAGTGGAAGGAGTTCATCCTCTTTCACAAATAAGCCATACACGTTCATCGGTAGCCTTTAAATAATATATTAGGCGGGCTTTACAATATGATTTGTGCCATCAAATACGAGCATCCGATTATATAAGTTATCCATCGAAAAAATTGCAACAATTTTCAAAATCAGATTTTTCAAAATAAATCGATATCACAAAAATTTTGCGAAAAAAAGGATTACTCGATAAATTAGAACAACCGTCTCTAATACCAATTTGAGAATGCGTGATATCAATTAATTATTTAATTCATAAATTTCCAATTTAAAACTTATTTAATTAGAGTCAATCTTCCATCCAAATTTTATTAAACCCTATTCAAGCATCTATATGGATAAATCAAACATGCAATCACAAATCAAGTGACAAACAAGATTCAGGAAAAAAAACTTTTGGGTAAAACCTTTTATTTCACTATCTTACGTAAATCGCAATTTACAAATACATAATAAAATCTGCAATGTATCTCCCGCAGAAAATCCATATAGACCGCAACCTAGCACCAGCAAAGATTCCCTCGAGAACCTCAGGAACCACAGCTCCTCCTTCAGCAGTAAATACCCTCGAGTATCCCCAATGACCACAGTCATCAGCAAATAGCCACCGTAAGAACTATCAATCGAGTAGTAGAGAAATCTTTTCTAAAAGAGAAACTTCAACAATAAGTGTTTTGGGTTCTAAGTGATTCAAAAACGTATGTGGTATCTTTGTGTGAATCAAAAATAAAGTTTTGTGCCCTAAAAGTGAAGACTAAAATTCTGCAGATTTGCAGTTTTCGTTTGGCAAAAGTCGTAATGAAAAAGTCTTCCAAAACAGGTATTTATAGCAAAGTAAAATACTTGAAGCGGCGCATGTCATTTGAACGACATTAGATGTCGTTTCGTTAGTAACGACCTAAGAAACGACCTATAAAAAAGCAAAGCAGTACGTGGTCATTTAAGGCACAAAAGGAATGACCCATCTCGCGACCTATCAAACGACATGTGATGTCCTTCGAAGGGATCATTTGAACGACTTATCAATATCGTTTGAACGACATTGCCTTGTCGTTTGAACGATAGAAGCAGAAAATTTAATATTTTAAAAAACTCGCCTGCAGGTCTTTTAAAAAATATTTTTACTTAGAAAAATGCCTCATTTTGATTAAAAAAATAAAGAGTTTTGAAAAATATCCCAATACTATCGTAAAGCAAATTCGAAACTTAAACACAATCCTTACCAAAATCAATCTTGTAGATATTTGTTGTTAAAGAAACTTGATATTCAGATCCGTCGTCTTAAACAAATGATCATGAGCTTCTCTCGACGGTTGTAGCGGTATATGACATACTCAATGTAAAATCAGGACTATGAAAATTATGTCCTTACAAACAACTTATAAAAAAGCTATTTTAAAAAAATATTTAAAATAAAAGAAATAGGTAACATTTTTATAAAAGAAAAGTTGATTGTTCTAAAACTATAATGGAAGTTTTACACTTCAATTTTTTATGACTTTTGTGAAAAAATGACATATCAATAATCATATTATACAAATAGGATGCTCAACATTATTTTTATAAAAATAGTCCCTAAAATATTTCACTCCCCAAAATACCCTTCGTTCTATTACCTCATCTCTCACTTCAATTTAGAAATCAGGAGACCGTATACTTCTTATTGTGACAACAATCTCCGATACCACCTATCGGTTGAAGTAACTTCCAACATTGATTCTCTATGGTGGAGACATCTTCTCCAGCCCCACCTTTCTTCGTTTCAAACAACGAAACACCGACACAAAGTTTGGAATGAGATGTTCTAGATCTATTAGATCTGACAAAGATTTTGTAATTAAATATAACCCAACTGGAAACTCATTTTCACTCAAATCCATAACCAACTATGTTCCAAATCTATTAGATGAATCTCGCATTCACGTCCCTTCCACGTAATTGATTAATAAGTATTCATATAATATGTTCATCTAATCAACACCTTTATTTGTCAGTCATTAATAAAATACATCAAAAATTTCATGCCCAAAAAAATAGTGAAGCAGATAAGTTTTCATTCCGGCGTTCTAATATTTTTTGTTGTTGTTGATTGGATTGATTTCATTTGTTTCTATTCCTATATGTGATAGCTTAGTTTAGTTATATCATCGCATTCAAGTGAAAAACGTGAGTATGTTATTCCATGCAAAAACTATTGTTATTGTGAATGGGAGGTTTTCTGATAAGGAGATAGTTTATGTTGACATGATTTTTATTTTGAAAATTCAAAAGATTTTACACTTAAATTAAAATTTGTGGTTTTAAACTCTGAAAAATGTTAATACCTTTGACTCTGCAAACACCAAAAATAGAATAACCACTTACAAAAATAAAACTAATTATTTGTCGAGAAGTGCAAAATCGTATGGATACGATCCTCGTGTATTTTTAATTTTACTGTGAAATATTTGCAAATTTGAATTTCGAGTTCACAAGTTTGGGGATTGACAAGATGGTATGATGCCAAATGGTGAAAGAAAATTTGTGGCGTTTGAGAAATTAGAAAATCAGTAAAAAAAATTATATTTTTTAGATCGCAAATTTATATTTAATGTTTCTCGAAAGGAGCATTGGCGATCAGAAACCCTCTGGTAATTGAAGATTAAATAAAAATACGGCGATCGAAGATCCAAATGTCCGATGGTTGGAAGATAAATATTATTTTATAGTTTATAATATAAGGAATAATTGATATTTTATTAAAAATAAAATCAAATTACAAAAAATAAGGAGTATTTTTACCAAAAAAAAAAAAGTTGAGTGTCCTTTATCTACACCCAACATTATTACATGTCCTAAAAATGCATAATCTATTCCTTTTTATTAATGAGAAACGAAATAAGAATCATTTTCATAAAAGAAAAGTTAATTGTCCTAAAATCATAATAGGGACTATTTTTATAAAAGAAAAGTATTGTCCTAAAATCATAATAAGGACTTTTTTTTATCAAATGTAAAATTGATATTTTTAAAAAATTAAATTCAACATAATAAAAAACAGACTATTTTTATAAATATAAAATTGAATGCTCTATATTCATATTCAATATTATTTGAAGTTGTATAATTGTGTCTAATCTAAATACGTAAAGCCCCTTCCAAATAATCCAATACTCTTAATTTAGACACATTCTGGTGACTCGCTGGCATATTAAAGATGCATTGTGTGTTTCGACCGCATGCACTGACTAATGAGTAGGGATGGCAACGGGGCGGGTTTGGGGCGGGTTTTCAAAAATCCTAACCCGCCCCATTTAATAAACGGGGCGGGGCGGGGCGGGTTAAGATTTTTGAAAATTAACTCCTAACCCGCCCCATTTAATAAACGGGGCGGGTCGGGGCTCCTACGGGTTGCGTTAATTTTAAAAATAGTAAAATTAAAAATATTACATTATAGTCTTAGAGGTATACAATGGCTCGTATTCCAATAAGTGAGACAATCCCCCAATTGTCAATTCATATTTTCACTTAAATCTTTTACAAAATTAACATACATATAAAGATTTTTTTTTAGTGTGTGAGTGTGTGTATATATATATATATAATTTAATTATAATTAACATACATATAAAGGATATTTATATAAGCATAAGTTAAACGGGGCGGGGCGGGGCGGGGCGGTTTTATTTCAGCTAACTCCTAACCCGCCCCATTTAATAAACGGGTTTTTTTCTTAAACCCATACCCGCTCCTAATTCATTAATCGGGTTTTAAAACCCGCCCCATTAGGGGCGGGGCGGGGCGGGACTCCTACGGTTCGGGTTAAATTGCCATCCCTACTAATGAGCGAGTATACCATGAGTTGTAACCTTTTTAGATGCTATAACGTCTGCATTTCAATCATTTTAACTTTATTCCTTTCAAACCCACCAGGGCATAAAAAAATGGAAGCGGAGAATGATGAAAAAGAGATAAGCGTGTTAATTAGGCTAAGTGGATTGAACACGAAATGGAAATAGTAAGCAGGAATAAAAGCGAGCTAAAATAAAGTGTATATTTGGCTTGGAATGTGTGTACAAGATGTGGAAAGGGACAAATCATGCAACAGTTTTGTGTTTCCTTTATACAGTAGTTCCTATAGGTGTAGTGGTTGATATAACTTTGGCTTTCATTAATTTGATCTAATTTAGTCTGACCCTGAAGCTCACTTAGTGGCCTCCCCAAAATGCCTTTTTTTGTGGCACTTGATAATTAAAAATATATATATTAAAAAAATGGCCACATTTGACCTTCACAAAAGGTCATATTTGGGATCAAAGGCCATTTTAGGATTCCATTCCTATGGCCAAAATGAACTGCCCAAATTGATGTTTCAATATCTTGGGGGAAGGGAAAGACTTGATTAGCGACAACAAATTAATTCGACCCGTAGGAGTCTCGCCCCAACCTGACTCTAACGGAACGAATTTTAAAACTCAATTAATGAATTAGGACCGGGTATAAATTTTAAAATAAAATTCGTTTATTAAATGGAATGGATTAATAGTTAATTTAAATAAAAATGCCCCGGCCCATTCCGTTTAACTTATGCCTACATAAATACCCTTCATATGTATGTTAATTACAATTAAACCATATATATATACACACAAAAAAAAAAAAAAAAAAAAACTGTGTAATGAATTTGTAAAAGATTTATATAGAAACATGGATTGACAATTGAAAAACCGTCACATTGGAATACGAACCATTATAGACCACTAAGACTATAATGTAATATTTTTAATTTTACTATTTTTAAAATTAACCCGACCCGTAGGAGTCCCGATCTGACCCGACCCACACTGCTTATTAAATGGGGCGGGTTAGGAATTAATTTAGATAAAACCCCCCCGCCCCATTTATTAAATAAGGCGGGTTAGAATTTTTGAAAACGCGAGCCGTTGTCATCCCTAGACTTGATTAGCACATACGTGTTAGGGAGGGGGGCGGGGGGGGGGGGGGGGGGGGGGGTCAGTAAAAAAAATAGAAATAGAAATATCCAAACATAACATAAAATAAAACAGTCAACACAGAACGGGACAATCTCAGTACACCTATATAGATTTTGTTTTAATAAATCCCAGTACACCTATATAGTTAAAATGCATTTTCAAAGTAATTGATGAACATCAAACACAGTTTCTTGACCAACTACACATTTCAGGAAACTAAAAACATCTCCCAAGTATTCAAGTCGAATAAGCAAAGTGATGAATATAAACGCATCCAAGCCAGATTTGTTTTTCCTAATTGGGTCTCCCTCCGGTAAATTAATACATAAAGAAAAATGATAACCGGGTTGGAAAAATGAGGTGGCCTACGAGATAGTGCGACTCAAAACCATAAAAGATGACTATAATACACACACAAGAAGCCACCAGAACCCCTTGCTTCCTCTTGAGAGAAATGAAGAGAAAAAGGACACGGAAAGGGAAAATACACAGCTAGAAATGGACTGGAACAATCTCTCTCTCTCTCTCTCTCTCTCTCTCTCTCTCTTGATCACAATATTGAACATGCCTTTTGACCCTTTCCCTTCTTTTTCTTCTGCTTGGGTGGCTGGAGCACAACTTTAATTGCAGCATCAAATACTGCCTTCACATTCTGCAGTGACAATGACAATTACAACAATACCCCCTTCCGTAAAGACAATATGAAGGAATTTTATATATAATGCATATTTAAGTAAACCTGCTGTGTTTTTGAACTACATTCAATGTAAGCAGGAGCTCCTATCAACTTCCTTAGCTCCTCTCCCTTGAAAGTAAAAGAGAGAATATTTAGCAAGGGAAGAAACTAAAACTAAATGAGTCCATAATTGGCAATTTGCGGTAGAAGTTGTTACCTGTACTGTGGTAATGGGCACCGCACCAGGATGGTCTATAAAGAATTGCTTATCGTCCCGAAGATCTGAATGGATTATCATTGGAAATCATAAAGCAATTAGATTGACAATAAATAGTGACTGATAACATACATACTTCTGTAAAAAAAAAATACATAAAAAGGACTTGTACTTGGAGAACAACCCTGACATAAGTATGAAAAATACAAGTTCGTTTTTTGGGGGGACATATACCAAATAATCCCTCGAACATTTTTTAATACACGTTTAGTCCATGCCTTTTTATTTTGCTCCAAAAAGTTCTTCACCATGCCGCTGGCGCGGACCTTTAAAAATAAGAGAATACTAGTTAAATGGATGTTTGAAAAACTTTTTGGTACAAAATAAAAGGCTTGAACTAAATGTATATTAAAAAATATTTGAGGGATTTTTTGGTATTTGATCCCAATTTTTAAGTTCTACTGCACTCTACAATCAAATATGGATATATAGAATAGAAGAAAAATAGCATGCAGCAAATTAACAGATTTAAATATACGTCTCGTTAATTGGGATACTGCACTCCAATCAGTTACTTCTACGATCCCTACGTATAATATGCAAACCGCCCTCTTCCCCTAAAAAACTTGTGAAACTCTTGATCGACTTAATAGAAATTTTATGTGGGGAAGTAACGAGAGTAATAAAAAGATACATCTTGTTAATTGGGATATAGTCCAGACGGGGGCGGGTTGGGTATTAGAAAAGCCCATGACAATAATAAAGCTACGATTGTCAAATTAGGATAGAATATCATGAATAATAGGAGCTCCTTATGGGCCAATGTCATCACAAAAAATACAAAGTTAATCCTAACCGTAGACTGCGGTGCAAGAAAACCAACACATCCCACATTTGGCGTAGCATTTTTAAAAGTAAAGAGGTCCTCATCAAGAACACTAAATGGAATGTGGGTAAAGGTAATCATATTGACATCATGAAAGACTGGTGGTGTGGGGACGCCCCTCTTGCAGATAGAGGAGTTCATAGCCCCATGTGTGATGGTGATGATAATGTTAGCACTCTCTTAACTGAAAATGGTGCTTGGGACCTTAATAGGATTTGTAGGGGATTCAATGACAAAATTGTAGATGAAATCATTAATATGTCGCTCCCTAAAAGGGGGGATAAGGAGGACAAACCCTCTTGGCAACCTAGCAGCAAAGGTAAGTTCTCTATACCTTCTTGCTACAATAAAATTTGTGTTGGGGCGGATTCCACCCCCCCACCCCACCCCACCCAGAATGGTTGGAAGAATAATTGGAAACTTGGGATACCTCCTATATTGAAACACTTTACCTTGACTCTTCTTCATGGAAAATTGCTCACTAATGCCCATTGAGAAAGACGCAGCCTCACCACGGATAATACTTGTCCTTGCAAGGAAGATCTAAACCACCTTTTCAAAGATTGCCTCTTCTCTACCTACCTAGGTGTGGCAAAAATCTCAAGACTCCCCTCACAACCAAGGTACGTACTCTGATTTTAATTCTTGGGTGACTGCAAATGTGTGGAATAATGCGGATAATAATTGGTATGTGACTTTCATCTCTTTCCTTTGGTGTATTTGGAAAGTCCGTAACAAACTTGTCTTGTAATGTTAGCACTACCCCTTCTACAGTTAATAAGCTTATTTTTTAACTTATTTTCCATATCTTCGAAGCTCAAAGTAAGATTACTAAACGAAAAGGGAAAAGCTCTAGTACGCCCACTAATGCTAGTACTTGTATTGTAGGTACCTATATCATACAAACGGACGGCAGTTTTGACATTAGTAGCGGGACGGGAGCTTTTGGTGGTATCGTGCGGGATGAGAAAGGGAGATGGATTGTTGGCTTCACTGGTCGCACTCAAGGTACATCAAGCCCCCTTTTAAAGCCGAGTTGGAAGGTGTTTTCCATGGTCTTAACATGGCCAACAGGGAGAAATGGAAGAGTGTCTGCCTCAAATCCGATTGTCTTGAAGCCGTCCAACTTTTGGAGTCAGAGGACAAGGGGAACCACCCCTTAACAAACATCATTGAATTATGTTGTGAGCTCGTCAGTTGCCTCAAAGCCAAGATCATTCACATTCCGAGAGAGAACATCCAAGCGGCCTGCATGGCGAGGATCGCGAAAGACTCTCAGGATATCTATTTAGAGTATGAACACACCCCGGAGCGGCTCCTTCTGATGCTCGAACGTGCCGATCACGTTATCCCCATGGTCTAGTTTCTCTTGGTGGTGGTGGTGTTTGTTTGTAAAAAAAAAAGACTTCCGATTTGCTTTTTCGTTAAAAGGAAATGAAAAGAGGTGGATTGCACCTAGGCTTTAACTTTAGTAATTAATTCCCTCTGGTTTACTTTTTTGGATTGTCAGAGTCCCGTTAATATCGTCTACCGACGTACAACTCACATCATGTGCTCTTCATATTTACCTTAAATTTGTTGAATTTCAACCGACTTTGACAGAGGGTGTACAAGTGCCGCTCAAACATAAAAATCAATATCAAATGTAATACCTAGGATTTAACTATTGTAATTAACATCTCATAAATTGATACCATTGAAGTCATGATATGCTGATCCTTGATATAATTCAACAAGCAAATTGAATAGTGGAACATATCAGCATCATTCAGGTCATCATCGTCACTAAGTGGACCATGGTTCAAAGAATCGGCCGAGTCAACTCGGAATCGGCCAAGTCAACTCGGAATCGGCCGCCCACGATACGAAACCGATTCACGTTACGAAAAAAATAGTTCTCGGACGTTATATCCCTAACTCGCCGATAAATCGGCCGTTACGAGTTAATATACCGAAATATCGGGCGAATCAGTTTCGTATCTGCCGAGTTGAGAAAAAAAGTAAAAAGAGATGAAGGAAAAAAACAAGAATAGTGAAAGAATTTCACGGGTTGAAAGGACATACCTTTTGAGAGTAATTTATCCGGAGAAAGACAAAAAGATAATCACGGGTGGAAGAACTTTATCTATAAATCAAACCCTAGCTGAAATCTTCAGCTATTCAAACCAAATCTTCCCCGAAATTGTCGGCCGAAAGCTTTGTGGTGTGTGATTTGGTGTTGCGGTTTGATGTGTGTGGGATTATTTTGCTTGGTGGCGTGCGGTTTGGTGTGTTAAGGTATTTAGGGTTTTCTTTTTGGGGTTTAGAGAACTGCCGTGTGTTTTTAGTTTGGTGGGTGTTTTGTTTTGTGGATTTTTTGTTTTGTTTTGTGGGTTTTTTGCTTTTGGGTTGTGCGTGGAATTTTAGTTTTTGGGTTGTGCGCGGATTTTTAGTTTGGTGAGTTTGGTGTTGGTTTTAGAGAACTGCCAAAGGTTGTTTGGGGTTTGTTTTTTTTTGGTGTGTTCGTTTGGTGTGTTAGAGAACTGCCATGTGTTTGTTTTAAATTTTATTTTTTGTTTTAAATGTTATTTTAAAGAAATGTTATAAAAAATGTTATGTTTATAAAGAAATGTTATAAAAATAAATGTTGTTTGTATAAATGTTATGTTTCAAATCTTTTTAAAAAAATTGCTTCTTACAAAAAAATATGGATCAATTATAAAAAATGTTTGTTTTTTAAAAAAAGTTGTGTTGGTAGATAATACTTGAACATGCCATTTTTTAACTCTATTTTTTGGATGTTATTTTGTAGAATGGCCCCAAAACTTGATATTGTTATTTTATAAAAACAAATGTTATACAAAAATGTTATAAGAAATGTTATTTTTTTTATAAAAAATTATTCAAATAATTTTAAAAAAAATATATGGATCAAATATAAAAAAAATGTTGTTTGCTTTTTAAAAAAAGTTGTGTTGGTAGATAAAACTTGAACATACCAATTTTTAACTCTATTCTTTGGATGTTATTTCGTAGAATGGGTCCAAAACTAGATATTGTTATTTTATAAAAACAAATGTTAAACAAAAATGTTATAAGAAATGTTATAAAAAATGTTTTTTTTTTATAAAAAATTATTCAAATATTTTCAAAAAAAATATGGATCAATTATAAAAAAATGTTGTTTACTTTTTTAAAAAAAATGGATCAATTATTAAAAAGTTCCTCAAACATTTGTTATTTTATAAAAACAAATGTTATAAATGCTATAAGAAATGTTATAAAAATTGTTGTTTGCTTTTTAAAAAAATTGTGATGGTAGATAATATTTGAACATGCCAATTTTTAACTCTATTTTTTTTATGTTACTTTCTATAATGGCTCCAAAACTAGATATTGTTATTTTATAAAAATAAATGTTATAGAAAAATGTTATAACAAACGTTATAAAAAATGTTATTTTTTATAAAAAATTATTCAAATCTTTTCAAAAAAAATTACTTCTTCCAAAAAAAAATGGATCAATTATAAAAAATGTTGTTTGCTTTTTAAAAAAATTGTGATGGTAGATAATACTTGAACATGCCATTTTTTAACTCTATTTTTTGGATGTTATTTTGTAGAATAGCTTCAAAACTAGATATTGGATGGGAACATAGAACTGCCATTGGTGGAGATAAGAGGAAGGTTGATTTTAATTATTGTGGCAAGGTTTGTAGTGGTGGTGTTACAAGACTGAAGGAACACTAGACAGGTGTACACGGGAATGTCGAACCTTGTCGTCATGTACCTCGGGAGATGGCAGCTACGGTAAAAAGGTTCTTGTTGATGGTGCCAAGCTACGGGCCCTTGAGAAGAGAAAGGAGAAACAAGTAGAAAATCTGCGTGACCAGGCTCAATACTACGATGAAGAAGACACTGATGATGATGAAACTGAAAATGATGCGATCCGTTTAGAATTAGCACAGTTGAAAGCTGCAATGAAAGAAAGTCGAAGAATGGCAGAAGAACAACATAGACATTCAGTTTCCGGGGTAAGACCATCCACATCTGGGCTTAAGCGACCGCACGTGTCACGATCGTGGTCATTGAAACCGGGGGTTGAATTGCCAGCTCGAGGGATGGACCCTTCCATGTTTAGGTCGAGGAAGTCTACTCAGAAAACTGTGAAATCCGTGTTCTCTAAAGATGGAGTGAAGAATGTTGGGAGGGCTATTAGCAAGTTCTTTCATTTTCATGCCATCCCGTTTCATGCTGCTGATAGTGGACCTGCCTATCAACATATGATTGATACGATTGCTACGGAAGAGGTCCGGGGATTAAAGGTCCAAGTGGTTATCAGATTGGAGGTGTTTACTTGGATGAGGAGGTAAAAAAGGTGGATGCGTACATAGCAACTCTAAAGGTGAAATGGCCCGAGTATGGTTGCACAATCACGTGTGACGGGTGGAGTTCAAGGACGAAGAAGCCTATCATAAACTTCATGGTATACTGTGATCGTAATAGGATATTTCACACTTCTGTTGACACGACTAACAAAATCAAGTCGGCGGATTATATTTTTTCCCTTATAGACAAAGTTGTGGAGGAAATTGGCGAGGCTCACATCGTGCATGTTGTCACTGATAACGAGCCAAATTTTAAGGCGGCTGGCGCGTTATTAATGGCGAAAAGGAGACACTTATGTTGGTCACCTTGTGCAGCACATTGTCTTGATTTGATGCTAGAGGAAATTGGAAATATGAAGTCAATCAAGTCGGTATTGAATGATGCCAAATCAATTACCTTGTTCATATATAACAGTCAAAAAGTTGTGAATTTAATGAAGGAGTATACCAGAGATAGGAATTGCTAAGGCCAGGCATTATAAGATTCGCTACCGAGTTTATTGCCCTTGAGAGTCTCATTCGCTATCAGGATTTGAAGCGAATGAATGGCGTGAATACAACCGTGAGAGGACCCGAAGGAGTGTGGCCACTAAAGTGTTGGATTTAGTTCTAGCAGATCGATTCTGGCAACGGGCTGCCGAAGTTGCTAATATTATGGAGCCCTTAGTATTGCTTTTGAAGATCGTAGACCAGGATAAAAAGCCTATATATCTATCATTTACGAAGGGGTGGATAAAGCAAAACTAGCAATCCAGGCAACTGTTAGAAACTGGAAGTATTGGCATGTGATCAATGGAAGATGGGAGAGACAATTGCACCGAGACTTGCATGTCGCGGGATATTTCTTAAATCCGGTGTTTCAGTATTCATCTAATTTTTCAAGCCATCCCGAGATAAGAGCCGGACTTAAAAAGGTCATCAAAAGGCTAGAGTCAGACGTACAGAAACAGGCCTTGGTAATAAATGAGGTATCACATTTGTTTCCATCGATTTATATTTATTTCATATATGTATTGTTTCTAAATTATTTTGTTTGCCTTTTAGATTAAACTCTTTACGGATAAGAGAGGGGAGTTTGGCTCAGATCTTACCAAGAAAGCAATCAAATCTTCTCTTCCAGCTGAGTGGTGGAAAAATTACGGTGAGGATGCACCCAGTCTTAGGCGCATTGCTATCAAAGTATTGAGTAAAACATGTTCATCTTCGGGTTGTGAGAGAAATTGGAGCACATGGTCTCTCATCCATACAAAACTTCGCAACCAATTGGCAATAAAAAAATTGCATAAATTGATGTATGTGCAGTACAATTCGCGACTTAAAGTTAGGAATTTGATGTACAGGCGAGATACCGAAGATTTCTACAATCCAATAGACTTGAATTTAATATTTGAGGAGGATGACATATTGGATGAGTGGACCCGAGAGAACGATGAAGGGGTCTTAACGACCGATGACTTAGACCGGTTGGATGAAAGTATTCAACAAAGCAATGGGGGAATGACGACGGGGGGTCACAATCAACCGGCACCGGTCAGTGTTCTTTCCAGTTCTGATGATGATCATGGTGGTGGTGATAGTTGGCAAGATATTCCTGGTACTTACCCATAAAGATGATGAGGACGACGACGATGATGATGATCAAGGTGGTGGCAAGGGAGATGTTAGTAGGGGAACAGCGAGTGGTAGCCGACAAAGGAGTGGAGTTGGTTGTAGCCACCAAAGGGGTGGTTCTTACAATACTGGTACACAACATGATGGTGGTATGACATGGGCACAAGGAGATGAAAACTAATATGCCACGCAAGACACAGATCATGGTTATCGCCTGGGAATCAGTGAACAACGAAGGCATTTAGACAATTTAATGAGATTCCCTAGTAGTGACGAGTATTCAAGCGGATATGATCAGCAACGTCTTGATGATCAACTACGAGCAATGGGTTTAATGACAGATCATGCATACCGCAGTGGAAGACATAGTATCTCTGGGAGTGGGAGTGGGAGAGATAATTATGGTCCGGCACAACTTCCAAGATCTACTAGTACTAGTACAGGTGGTTACTATGATCGTTATAGAGACCATTATGAATCTACTAGTAGCGGCACAACAGGTGGTGATTATTATGGATATAATCAAGGGACGCAATATGGTGGGTCTTCAACTAATAGTTCTGGGTATAGAGGTTTTGGATATTATCATCACGATAATCTACCGGGAGATTGTCAACCATAATTTCCAAATTATGGATCATCTAGCCAGTCATCCCAACCATCTGAGCAGCAATATGGTTCATACTTCTTTCCTTACCCAACTGAAAGAAATTACCCCTATCCAAATCCGTATGATCGATACCGCAACTAGATAGGGAGATGAAAATGATGAAGCATTGTAATCATTCCTATTTATCTTCCATACAATTTTTTTATCTAAGCTTATGTGACATTAGATTGTTTTCAATATTATTATTGGTTTAATATGCAATATTGAATCTAACAACTCTGTCGCGCTTCAGTATAACCAGTTCTACAATGCAATGCATATTGAATGATGGGTTTGAATGTACATTATTGGTCCACTTTGTTAATCTATTTTTTTTTTTTTTTTCTATATTTTTTCCGGAATTTTTTGCGCTCTAAATAGCGTATCTTTGCGTATCGCCCGATACCGCGACCGATACCGCGATCGAGTTGAAAATCGAGTGTCCGATACCGAGACTTTGAACCATGAAGTGGACCCTTCATAAAATCATCATCATATCTAATTCATGTATGATCCTCATATTGAAATCCTCCAAACTATAGTTCTTCACCCACCAAGTGCACCACATTTTTCTATCTATATAAAGAAATAATATAAATATGCATGTAATTTTATTAACAAGTCTAATATAACAAAAAAAAATTATATAACCGGGCTATGTAATAACACATTGACACTAACATTTTCTCGTAATATCAATCATGAACTATTTCTCCCTCATGCACGGTCACTCGCACGAATCTCTATGTCTCACTCTGGTAAAGCGTCCTCAGTTTTCCAATAACCAACCAACGGATCGTCCTTCTAAGTGGCTTCTACAAAAACAGCCTTTTGTCGAGAACCAACTTCTTTTCTATCATACGTAGTTGTATAATTTTAATAGTCATCAACTAAAAAAATTATTTGAGAACGTAAATTAGTTTTTAACAAATAAGTATCTAATTTAATTTTTAGTTGCGATAACACGCTGCTGATCAAGAGCAAGACTCAACACTCTCACCACAAAATTAATTAACTTGGCAGTTTCATCTCAAAATTGAATCTGGCAATCAATTAAAAAATAATTGAACTATATTTAGAATTCAAGTTTAAACCTAGGTGACCAATTCCCAACATTGGTACGAGTACGAGTACGAGTGCGTCAGAGCGTAAATTTTAAAATTAATAGGATTTGAGCGTCACCAGAATGTCTACATATATTTATGTAAAAATATATTTAAAACTATATATTTTGCACAAAACTCATCTAGTTGCTTCCCACATTGTACAAGAATATAAGTCTTTGTGTAGTTACAAAACTCATCTAGTTGCTTCCCATATTGTACACGAATAGAAGTTTGTGTGGTTGTAAAATAGGACAGTTTATGCTTGTTATCCATATAGTGAACTGGAGTCCCAAATCGGTCTGGAACAAGCTATACCAAGGTTATCTGTGCTATAAAAGGGGACAACTGTCCTTCCCTTGTCCATGTGAATCAGGAAAGCAATCATGTCATCCGCATCATTTTCGGTGCTTTTGATAGATTACTTAGTTAAATTTTATAAACAGGGGTAAACCAATAAATGTGCCCTTATTTTTGTCAGTATACGAATTTGACTTTATTAAACGACGGATTTGACTTCACCAATACGCGAATTTTAAGAGAATTCGCACCGATTTGTTTAATTCAAGGCTTCAATGCGGGTGGCGAATTAGAGCACTAGGATTTAAACAATGTTATAATTTGAAATCAAACATACTTTACTAAAAATGTACCACATCTTACACCTTGCTTCGGCATGTACAAATCCAAATAACCCCTTCCTATTTCGAAAATCTTCGATTTTCAAAACAGCTTCAACCTCTCTTAATCATCGGGAATAATCTTCTCTATGCAAGTCAACCACCCCAAATTAATCTCTGAATGATGGTTGGTTGACATGCTACCGTTAATGAGGATTAAAAAAATATGTGGCAGCATGCAAATGTTATTATAACTGAAACTCATCTACGATGCTCCATATCTCCAAAAATAAAGCAAAGGAATAAATATCATAGAGGATCTTACATGGAGATATGTAGCATGGGAGATGACAAGTGGGAGTTTTGGCGGATGACACATAATTTCTTAAACCTTATTATCAATATCAATATGATGACGACTCTTCAACACATCAATGACTTGAATGTAGAAGCTTATTCCCGATTATCAAATGAGACTAAAAGTTGATTTGCGAATTGATAAATTTTCGAAACAAGAACGAGTCATTTGGATTTGCACAGGGCAAAGAGGGGTAATTCTGGGAAGTAATTTTTTTAGTAAAGTATGATTTGATTTTGAATAATTTATATTGTTTAAACCGAAGATCTAAATTATACTTTAATTATGATTACGCTAATTGCTGGATTCAATTTGCAAGTAAAACTTTGGAATTAACTAGTTTTGCGGTGACGATTTTGATTCTCACTAACGTGTGAGCGCAACTGGCAGGTACTCAATTGTTAATAATTAGCTTACATTGTCAGATAAATTTATCGGTTGATGATTAAACCGTAATACTTGTAAAATATAGCTACCTACAAAGAAAAGAAATTAGCTGTCCATAAAAGGGTAACTCGTTGATTTACATAATATACAACAAATTTTGCAGCATCTGGAGAATGACGATCAAAATTGATCATCATAGATGAGTGGGTTGATTGCAGAGCAAGATGATGAATCCAAGTGACAAATGCATTGGGAGTGACTAATGATATACTGGAGCAAAGTGGAGAGACTAGTGGGAGTGAATGTGCGAAAGGAAGACGAGGAAGATTGAGAAAGGATTCACAATTGAATACTATGAGAGAAGTTAGTCATTACATAGCTTGGATACATGTTTTTTCTCTTTTGAGTTTTAGTATAGACTTGTTACAAAAATTAAAAATTGTTTATATACTTAATCTTATATAAAAAGGAAAGGGGTGCACTTTGTACATGAAGAAGAATGTTGAAAAATGGGAGGATAATGATTCTAATGATGATGATGATACATCTATTAGATATGATGAGGATTCTAGGCCTATTTTGATGATGATGTGATGACGATACATTATTACTTGTGTTTATTATATTGATTATAATTATTTTTGTCATGATAGTTATGTTACGTTATTCTTGTGGGTTTATTAGTATTTTGAATATATTATTTTGTTAATTTTGTTTTTGTCAAGTCAGGGCTTGCGCCTCATGGCTAACGCCTTGCCTCCGCCTCACGCCCTATTAATCATTGGAGTAAACTAAAATTTCAGTTGGCATGTGAAGAAGATAATTGGAGGCAATCTCCAATAATATTAAGTGGTTGAAGATGGTGATGATGTAATAAATTTTATCAAACTTATGCCAAAAATAAGCAACAGAAATTACTTATCCACAAAATCAAAGATGGCAAGGGGAACTGGATTGCTAAACAAGACATCCCAAATGATGCCATTGACTTTTTCATGGTGCTTTAAAAGGTGCGCCAAGGCGTGAGGCTTTTTAGAAACGCTCCGCATTAGGCATATGCGTGGCAAAAGGCGCGTTCAACGCGCGAGTAAGGCGCGGTCAACGGCCCACGCGCGCCTAGGCGAGGTAAGGCCTGAAAAGGCGAGCCTTTTTTTTCTTTTTTTTTAAGTTGAAGTCTTTTTTTCAAATCAATAGTCTTTAAACAAACAAAATAAAAAACCCCAACCAAATTGGTATAGTATTGATTCTACTTCACGATGTTTCTGCTTATAATTTTTTCCTATTCTACTTCATGATATTTCTGCTTATATATTTTTTTTCTTATTCTGTTATAGTTTTATTGGTTCTCCTTCTGTTTTTTTTCTTATTCAATTAGAGAGGGATGATGATTCTGCTTATTTTTTTAGTTCTGCTTATATTTTTTTCGTCTTCTGTTATATTTGAAATATATTGTTTACTAACTTATATTTATATTTGATTATATTATATTTGAAATATATTATATTATATTTGATTGTATTTACACTATATTTGAAATATATTGTTTATTAACTTACTTTGAATTTTGATTGCATGTATTAGGGTGATAGGGACTTATGGAGCATACATATGGGAAAAAGTGTTACCCCCAAATATACGGATATATTTTCAAATTTCAAGGTATGTATTATTTTATTGTTTTACTAGCCTTCGTATAAGTAAAAAATATTAAAAAAAGGGAAAACGTCTTTTTACGCCTAGGCTCCTAAGGCTTGAGACTTGACATCCACGCCTCTCACCTTTTAGAACCTTACTTTTTCAATCACCAGTTAAATGCAGAACTTTCTATACGTGATTCAGATCTGCTGAACACTATTCCCATGTTGATTTCAGATACAGAAAACAGAAACTTGATTAAAATGCCACAAGAGGACGAGATTAGGCACATTATAACTTAGATGGAGGGAGACAGTGCTGCATGCCCCCTAATGGATTCACTGGGAAGTTCTTCCAATCTACTTGGGACATAATCAAGCATGATATTTTAGCTGCCGTGAGGAAATTCTTTGCTGGTGCTGTCTTGCTTGAAGGAGTCTCTAGCACCACGATTGTGTTGATTCCTAAAGTGTAGGCTCCCAAAAGCTTTGCTCAACTAAGGCCCATCAGTTTATGGTACAGTGATATATAACAGAGTGCCTTTATGAAGGGCAGAGAAATGGGGGACAAGATTTTGCTTTATCAAGAAAAAGTACATTTCCATTCATAAAAAATAGTTCCGGTGGAATGTGGTGATGAAGCTAAATATGGCCAAAGCCTAAGTTAGTCTCAGGGCTCTTCCTCACTAAAGTTCTTACAAAGTTTGGTTTAATCACAGTATCATAGACATGACGTGGAGATGAATTTCAGGCTCCAATTTTTTGGTCTTAATGGAAAAGCTCATGGTTATGTTCCCTCAACTAGAGAGCTAAGGCAAGGGGAACCTTTATCCTCATCCTTATTTATCGATGCTGCTGAAGTGCTCTTTAAAGGCGTAGTTGACATTTTTCAGAAAGAGAGGTATAGCCATTTTCTCACCACCACCCAGGAAGGATGCCCAAAAGGATCAGCCATTTAAAGGCGTAGTTGACATTTTATCGATGCTGCTGAAGTGCTCTTTAAAGGCGTAGTTGACATTTTTCAGAAAGAGAGGTATAGCCATTTTCTCACCACCACCCAGGAAGGATGCCCAAAAGGATCAGCCATCTAGCTTAGGCTGATAACATCCTAATTTTCTACAATTGGAAAAACATCCATCCAAAATTTGATGGATTTCTAGACTTAATATGCGAGTTTTAGGGCATAAAATTAACGATTCTAGAGACAACTTTGTTGCCTCTAACGGCATCCCTTATCATAAAATTCTATATATAGTTCCCACCCGCGGGTTTTGGCAAACATGCCTCTTTATCACATATCTGGGTTGTCTTGGCGGTGCTAGCAGGATAATCTGTTGCAGAAAGTTAGATCCAAGGTGTTGAGATGTAGTGGAAAGCTTCTATCTAACGATCATAAGCAAACTCTCATTAAAAGTGTCGTTAAAGCGTATCAATTATGTATGTTGGCTGTGATGACCCCTCCTAAGGGAATCATAAGAGATTCAAGATGACATCGGCCAACTTCTGGGGTTAAACTGTTAGAAACAATAATGCTCACAGGATGAAACGACTAATCGGTGTTTTCCAATTAATGAAGGGGAGTTGGGTGTTAGAGGTGTTAAGAATGCTCGAGATGCCTTTGTTTCCAAGCTTTGGTGGAAATTTAGATAAGAAGCTTCCCCTTGGGCAGTGTGGGTATATTGTAAACAAACTCACCCTTCTTGTGTGGAAAATAAAAAGGGAGACTCGGAAACTTGGAAAGCTATGATAGTATCAAAAATTCGATGGAGGAGAACATTTGTTGGTCCTTGGCAAAGGAGAAATTGGTCGGAGAATTGGTATCCTGAAGGCCCTCTTGGTCTTGGGGACAGTTGATGAGAATGGAAGAGTGCTACCGGCTCAATTGTAATACATTTAATATGTACTCTTTTAATTATTTTATTTCTTAATGTTTAGATTAGTATTTTATGAAGGAGTAATATTTCCTTTAAATAATCATAATTGACATCTTTAGTCTTTTTACCTTTATAGGGTTATCTTAGCTAGCAAGACAACTTTATGCTATAAATAAGGCATCTGGCCTATCATTGTATTTGATATATATTTTGGTAAACTATATTTAATTTGAGATTGCTCTTTTGTCATTTATCGTATTAAGTCAATTTGATATCTCTTACAGTTATGTTGTTGTAAATCCCGAAAACTTCATATGGCGCCTCGGAGATCAGGTCAAATTAGGCTTGAACGATGCCTCCCTGCCATGAAGGGCACCTTACCACCCTCTGAGGCTTCACAGTCTCGTTCCACCAAAAAGGTGGCGACAACCACCCCTTTTCTTGGCCCAAAGCCTCTTCATCTATCACCACCTTACCATTCAACCAGCCCACAAATACGCCCCACCATGAACCACCCCTCGCCACCATGGCCTCTTGGGCTTCAACACATAGGAAGATGAAGAGAGAGGGTGGAACCCTCTAGATTGAAGCTCAAATCTTCCTCTAGGGCTTCGAAGAAAAGAACACATTAAGGGAAAAAGGAGTTCGAGCACAAGAGAGAATAAAAAATCCTTACGGGTTGTCGGTGTGACCTCGGCGCACTTCCCCAATGGTAACCCTTCGGTGGACCCCATACAACTCGACCACAACCATAGAGGGCTCAATTTAAGGATTCGCAACCCTGTTATGGTCTTGACTCAGGAGGCTATCGCCTTTGCTAAGATCGCGAAGAGGGATGAATGAGAGAAGCCCGGTAGTGGCTGGAGGCAGCGAGTCACCGAGATCAAGCAGGGATCAAAATGAACCAGACGCTGTTGCTTTTGTTGTCTACTAGGATTCCATGTAGCCCTAATCTGAAAGGGAGGAAAACAGGCTTGAAAAAAGTCCTGCTGTTTTTTTCCTATTTGGGCCCAAACAATGAGGTTGCTTTGAGGGAATTGTTGAGGGTCTGTGACTCTGCTGGGTTTCAAAGGCCCCAAAAAAAAAATTCTTCTTTCTGGTTCATTATCCGCCTATGTCGTACTTAACTTCTTATATATTTTTTTGGACACTGTCGGTCCAAAGCCCGGATAAAGGAGGAAGGTTGCGATAGGTAGCTGACAGCCATCGTAAAACTTTGTCAAATCATTATGAACATGAATCCTTTCTGGTCCATTGGATCATGTGGCTGGGCAAAACAGGGCCTTGGTTGCTTCGGATTTAGTTCTCCAAGAGGCTGATTTCCTTTGGACTTGACGGATATGGGCCTGAAATTTTATAATCATCTATTTGGGGGTCTGAATGAATCATGTAAATGCTAATTCTGGGCCTGAAAATTCTGGAGCGTGAATATTATCAGTAAGTCACAATTTTTTAGGAAATTTCTGCGATGAAATTCTGGGCCTCCCCAAATATTTTCACGATGTCAGAAATTATTTTTCGGCTCCAAAATTTTTCAATTTTTTTTTTTCCGGGCACATATTTTGGGGATTCTTTTACTCGTCTCCAACCTTTAAAGCTCGAGGATGAGTTTTTTCATAGAAGGGGAGAGTGATGAGAATAAAGCGCAACGGCCTTAATTGTAATACGTTTAAAATGTCCAGTTAATTGCTAAGCTTTTATTGTCTTTATTTATTTTAGGTTAGTATTTTGGGAAAGGGGTAATATTCCTTGGAATGGAATATTCTTGATTTCCCTCCATAGTAGTGTTATCTTAGCTAACAAGACAACTTTAGGGTATAAATAAGGCCTTACAGTATATTTTAAGAGAGAAAGTACTTAATATGTGCTTTTTGCTTTTCTGTGCCACTTGTCAAGTCACGTCAATCAGACTTCAAGGCCAAAACTCTAAATTGAAGGTCCTCTTAAGGACAGAATTTGAAGTCAAAACTCTAGGTAAGGGACATTGTGAATGCTGACTTGAATTGGAACGCCGAGCTAGGGATGACAACGGGCCATTTCGGGGTGGGGAAAGCATCCCCATCCCCAACCCCGTTAGAAATATCATTCCCCGTCCCCACCCTGTTAGCCGTTATAACGGGTTCGGGGATCCCCGTTCCCATTTAAAACAGGTATCGGTTTCCCCACGGGGAACCCGTTTCTTTTTTTTTTAATATAAAAAAATTCATTTTATCATCACGATGAGCATAGTGGCATAGGAGAAAAACACAATTAAGCACCTAAGTAAAAATTACATTTAAATTACATCCCAATTAGAAATGATTAAACACAACTAAGGTGCAATAGTTCAAAATCCAATTTGTTAATGAAGGTATTCTGTTAAATCTTAAAAATAAAAATAAAACTATTATATTATTTCTGTAAAAAAATTTGTTACAACTTTAATACCAAAAAAAAAATCTTCACAGCATCTATAATAAAAACAATTCAATTCTAAATGATGAATTTGACGACCAAATCGTTTATATGCATTCTACAGGCTATAATGATATCACACGTATCAAGAAAACTAAGAAAAATCAAACCTTACCTGTAATACAAAAGCACACCCACAACCACAAAGGTTTAATATAAAAGACAAACCCAATCAATTAAAAAAAAAAAACTGTTGAGGGGATATCACTGGCAGTGGCAGTGGCTGCCGTCATGGGAGGGAGATGTTTGGCCGCCATCGTTGTGGGAGGCAGGAGATGAGGGATGAGGTGAGGTTTGGCCGCCGTTGTCATGGGTTCGTGGATGGAGTTCGTGGGAGGTTTGTGCGCTCCAATCGTGGGATTTCAGGGAGGTTCGTGGATGGAGATGAGGGATGAGGGAGGCAGAAGATGAGGGATGGGGGAGGGCTCGTGGAGTTCGTGGAAGGTTTTTAAGAGAGAGAGGGAGGCGGAAGAAAGTAGAAGAGAAGTTAAGCTAGGGTTTTTCCAAGCCCTTTCCGAGCATAGACACGCTCACTTTTATAGCCTTCGATTTCTTTAGGGTAATTTCATCATTAATAGGTATTGTATGTCTACGTTCCTGTGTGCATTGAGTTTAACAGCCTTCATAATGACACACTCTCTTTTATGGCTATTACCGCTGCTTGCTGGTGTTGCGATATGTAATTGAAGGGGCTTTAATGTGGTTCAAATTGAGTTAAACTCTTTGTCGCTTGTTAAAGTTTGGAATGGAGAGGTAGTGATGTGAATTGAGTTATAATTACAATGTTTTTCGTTCTCGACTCAATTCAATGTGCCCTATTCCCGAGCACATCATTCTCCCCTCCTTTGAAAAAGCTCGTCCTCTAGCGCAAGGGGAAAATTGAAAAATCCAATGCCAAATGAATAGATATTTTGAGAATATTGGACTTTTTCATTTGGACCCAAAACAGCTTTGAGCCTTAAGTACTGCTCCAAATATTAAATTTCTACCCATATGGCAATGTGGAGCAAGCCCAAAAATAGCAATTTTGAGCTCGCGTGAGGGGCTGAGCTGATCTTTTCTAAATGTTGTGACACCAAGGCCCAATTCATTCACAGTTAGCAAAGTTCAATTGATGTAAAACAACAAGCACAAGAGTATATGGTTACACAAGATCGCCACAAGTCAGAGAGGCTGAAAAGATAAAATCAACGTATATGTGAACAATAACTGTATAAATGAACTGTGTGTATGTACTATTCATACATTCAGAATCCAGTAACCCCTAGGATCCTCCCTTGGATGTTTAGATTCCACATCCCTTGAATTCCTTTTGTTCCTTCTTTCCCTAAAGCTGGCCAAAGTGTGCTTCCCTTTTACTTAGCCTTTTATATCATTATATTAATAAGTTGTTATCTTTTATTCCCCCTATGATACCCAAAGTGTGTTTCTCCTTTAGTAAATAGGTTAAAATTTCAATAATTGCGTCTTTTGTAGCTCACTATATAAGAACAAGCTTGTAAGTGTTTCAAATCATCTCATTTTCAAATATAAACTTTGAGTTTTCTTCTCTTTTAAGTGTGTGCATTGTAGATTCAAGTATAGTTCTTTTATTTTCACGTTCTCCGGTACATTAGGTGGTATCAGAACAAGATTCTGAATCCTAAGATTTGCCTTTGATTCGATGGTTGATTCACGTGATGAAAGCAGCACCTCCAACAACAGTGATCATAATGGAGTAGCTATTTTTTAGGGTTGAATTTACAAAGTTCCAAACCAACGCCAATCAAACCTTGAGCGATCTGCATGAAACCATGCGGCAAATCCTAATAAGAAGGACAGTGGTGGAACTTAACCGCGAGAACGATAGGATGTCCAACAACGGTGATCATGGACGTCCTACCGTGGCGTACCAATGTTCGGAGACAATCAAGGTCGATGGGAGTAAGATGATTCCAAAGACTGGCGTACAAAGATCGACTTACCAACTTTTCAGGGTCATCTTCGTATTGAAAAATTCTTGGATTGGATTAGTGAAGTTGAACATTTTTTTGATTATATGAAATTCCAGGAAGAGAAGCAAGTCAATTTGGTCGCATACAAATTGTAAGGCGGTGTGTCTGCGTGGTGGGATCAGGTGCAAACTACCCGCACACGTCAAGGTAAGGAACTAGTTAATCTACACGTGAGTCGAGATGAAAAAGTTATTAAAAGTCCAACTAATTATGAGCAGCTTCTTTACCAACGATATCAGACCTGCACACAAGAAAATAAAACAATTTTTGAATGTGCTGAAGAGTTTTACCTGTTGTCGTCTCGTAGCAACCTGGTGAAACCCGAGTTTAGTATAGTGGCCCGCTTTAAAGGAGGGTTACGAAGGGATATTGAAGAAAAGATGGCGCTACAACCGTTGTTCAAATTGTCCGACATTGTTATAGCAGCTGAGAGCCATTACTGGAAAGGGAAAAAAATCGGTGTCGTGGCTCGTATACTCAACTTCCTACAGTGGACAAACGTAAACAAACCCTGCAATTTCTCCTCATGCAAGAAGACAAGACACTGGAATGGCTCCATCAAGGGCAATTACTGCAATACCCGCAGCCCACAGCACGAGAAAATATATATGCACGCCCAGGCCTGAGCAAGTGTTATCGATGCGAAGAGCAAGGCCATAAACCCAACATTTGTCCAAAACAACCCACTGTGAATTTGGTCGAACACGAAGAATGCGGGAATAAAGAAGTCGATTTTCACCCCACTTATGAGGGCAACGAGGTGATTGAGGGGGACAGCGGCAAGTTGTTGCTCCATTCTTTAGTAGTAAGGAGGTTGATGTACACATCCAAAAAAGTGGAGCATCCACAACGTCATAACGTGTTTTGTACAAGTTGCATTGTCAATCAAAAGGTATGTGACGTTATCATTGATAGTGGCAATAGTGAGAACATTGTTTTCTGAACAATTGTTCGAAAGTTGGTATTGAAGACAGAAAAGCATTCCCACCTTTACAAAATTGGATGGATCAAGAAAGGTTCAGAAACGCGAGCGACTGAAACCTGCCTTGTCCCATTCTCGATTGGGAAGATTTATACAGAAGAGATACGATGTGATGTTCCATACATGGTCAGAAGATCGTTCTTGGACCTAAAAGAGGAGGAATTCCATAAGGCTACCCTAGCCAAAGGAAATCAAGTTATGCTGATCAACCGTGAAGAATTTCTGGACAAAGTGAAGACAGCTCCTAAGATCTTTGTTGTTTTGCTTAAAGGAGAAGCGGTCGAACAGCCTCATGTTACTATAGCAGCACTCGTACAACCTCTATTAAAGCAATTCGATGATTTAGTACCAGAACACCTCCCTAACAATCTTCCACCTATGAAGGACGTTCAACACCACATTGACTTGGTACCAGGGGCGAGCCTGCCAAACCAGCCATCCATTACAGGATGAATCCCATAGAAGGCCAAATTCTGCAAGAACAAGTAAAGGATTTACCGCAAAAGGAATTAATACAAGAAAGTATGTGCCCATGTGCAGTTCCGACTTTACTAGTGCCCAAGAAGGATGGCAGTTGGGGAATGTATATAGACAGTCGTGCAATCAACCGAATTACCATCAAATACTGATTTTCCATTCCACGGTTAAAGGATAGGTTGGACATGTTTGCAAGAGCACAAGTTTCACCAAAGTGGGACCTTAAGAGCGAATACCTTCATATTCGAATCCGCCTTAGGGATGAGTGAAAAACAGCGTTCAAAACAAAGGAAGGACTGTACGAGTGGTTAGTTATGTCATTTGGATTATCCAACGCACCTAGCACTTTCATGCGGTTAATGAATCAGATACTAAAATCGATTGTTGGTCGATTTGTAGTTGTTTATTTCGACGATATTCTGGTTTCTGGTTTCTGGTTTATAGTAAAGGATATGTAGAACACCTTTTGTACTTCAGGAAGGTACTAACAGCTTTGCAGGAAAATAAGTTGTACATTAACCTGAAAAGTGCAGTTTTGCTACCTCGAGCATATTGTTCTTGGACTTTGTGATTAATGGTGATAGTATTCGAGTAGACAAAGAGAAGGTGAAATTCATTCGGGAGTGGCCCACACCAAAGAATGTGAGTGAAGTACACAGTTTTCATAGCCTAGCTACGTTTTACCGAAGGTTCATCATAAACGTTATGGCCCCCATCACCGAGTGCGTGAAAAAAAAGGGAAGTTTCAATAGGGAGAGGAAGGTGAAATAAGTTTTACCTTGATCAAAGAGAAGCTATCATCGGCATCAATATTTGTTCTTCCAGATTTTGAGAAGTTGTTCCACGTGGAGTGTGATGCTTCAATTGTGAGAATAGAAGCAGTTTTGTCACAGGAAGGGAAGCCAGTGGCATTTTACAGCGAGAAGTTGAGCAAGGCGCGCAGGAAGTGGAGTACTTATGAGCTGGAATTCTATTCTTTGGTGCAAGCTTTGCATGCGTTGGAGAATTATTTTATCTAGCGAGTGTTCGTGTTGTTTACTGATCACCAAGCATTGAAATCCATTAATAATCAAAATAATGTTAATCGAATGCAAGCGTAATGAGTGGCTTATATCCAACAATTCACCTTCTTGCTGAAACATAAGTCGGGTCAGCAAAATAAGGTGATAGATGCACTGAGCCGTAAAGCAACCCGTTTGATAACTATGAGACTGAAATCACAGGATTCAACTATTTGTGACGTAAACTACACGTCAATGGCCAAAATCAAAACCAATACAAATTCTAAAGAGAAATAAAGAATTTCTTATATTCAAAATGGAAGCTATCTCCAAATGAGGAGTACATGGGGTATTTATATGGAGGGTATTACTTGCTAGCCAAGTAATTACCTAATTTACTAAAAAGGACAATCATTAATAAAATTATGAGTAATTAGTCCCAAACATGCTTGGAGACCAATTAAAAGATATAAAAGGAAATAAAAGAACTAAAATAAAAGGAAAATTAATAAGAAATACTAAAATGACAAAAAAAAAACTAATATGAACTCATTTTCATCACTCTCCCTGGCTTCAAAAAAATTCGTCCTCGAACTTGAAGGGTAAGTGGCAACGCGATTAGGCCTCCTTCCATTAATTCTTCAATTTCAAACGAGAGGCGCTCTGGTATGCGGCTCGCATACCTACTTGTAAGAAACCCAAAAAAAAATTGGGCAAGAAATGTGAGGGTTTAGGTTCGGAATTTATTTTGGATCCAAGGGGTTCAGGGTGCTGCTTTTCGTCGTGGAGTTCAAAGTTTCCCGGAGAATGGTAGGACATTCGGGTCTTTTTGAGCAGTTCTGACTTCCCGACGTCGCTGAGGGCCGGGACTAATGGATGATACAAGGCTCAGATTGCTCATGCCGTCAACCAATGGACTCGGGTCAGAAATCAACGTTATCGTGGTCGATGGATTCAGACCCTCGCTGCTGAACGAAATCCGACCAAAATCCCCTGGATTTTTTATGAATTCAGTAGCAAGTTTTCAGCCGAGTGGGTCTGTTTTTAGCCGAGGGTTTCATCTATACTGCCGCCGGCGGGTTGATGGTTCTAAAGCTCGGATGGGCGGGTCGGTGGGCTGGCGAGCTGGCCAAAAGGGCCAAAATCTTGGACGGGCTCTTTCCCGAGTCTATGGGAGGGTGATTGAATTTTGGAGGAGAGGAGACGGAAGAGTGCATTAAATTTCTTGTTAAGTTCTTGAATGCTTCCTCTCAATTCTTGATTAATCTCCTCTTGTTGTTGTTTGGATTTCTTTGAAGCCATTGAGATTGTAGTGTACGATTTGTTTGATAATCTACACAGCGATACACCGATACACTAATACACTAATATTAGAGCGGCACCTGCTCTGATACCAATTTGACGTAAACTATACGTCAATGGCCAAAAATAAAACCAATACAAATTCTAAAGAGAGAAACAAAGAATATCTTATATTCAAAATGAAAGCTATCTCCAAATGAGGAGTACAAGGGGTATTTATATGGGGAGAATTACTTGCAAGCCAAGTATTTACCTAAATGACTAAAAAGGACAATCATTGATAAAAACATACCTAATTAGTCTCAAACATGCTTGGAGACCAATTAAAAGACATAAAAGGAAATGAAAGAACTAAAATAAAAGAAAAACTAATAAGAAATACTTAAAGGACAAATAAACCCTAATATGAACCAATTTCCATCACTTTGTAGGAACAATATGAGGTTGACGAAGATTTTGGTCAAGCATGGACAAGGACATACCTTTAAGGGTTGCATATACAAGAAGGATTCATTTTCAAAGGAAACCAATTGTGTATCCCTCGGAGCTCTTTGCGAGAGCAAGTGCTACGTGAATTACATGGGGGAGGATTAGGCAATCATTTGAAAGAGACAAGACGCGAGGGCTGGCAGAAGAACGATACCATTGGCCGCGGGCTCGGAAGCTCAAAAGAGATGTGGAGAACCATGTACGACGGTGCACAGTCTACCAAACTAGCAAAGGCCAATCACAGTATCCTTTACACACCACTGCCTATACCGAATGTCCCATGGGAGCAAGTGTACGTGAATTACATGGGGGAGGATTAGGCGATCATTTGAAAGAGACAAGACGCAAGGGCTGGCAGAAGAACGATACCATTGGCCGCGGGCTCGGAAGCTCAAAAGAGATGTGGAGAACCATGTACGACGGTGCACAGTCTACCAAACTAGCAAAGGCCAATCACAGTATCCTTTACACACCACTGCCTATACCGAATGTCCCATGGGACAAACGATGCAGTCCAAATGGCCAATCTATTCTTTAAGGAGGTGATTCATTTACATGGTTTCCCGCAGACCATCACCTCAAATCATGACACCAAATTCTTGTCCCACTTTAGGCGAACTTTATGGAAAAGATTCAACACATCTCTTAACTTCAGTAGCACCAGTCATCCGATGGTCAAACGGAGGTGGTAAACAGGACCCTTGAAAATCTGATTCGTTGTATTTCAGGAGAGAAACCAAAGCAGTGGGATCTTGCCCTTACTCAGGCAGAGCTTGCTTGCAATTGCATGGTTAACCAGTCCACGGAAAAATCCCCATTTGTTGTCGTGTATTGTTGTCCTCCCAAGGTGGCTTTGGATTTGGTATCATTACCAAAATTACCAGGAAAGAATATTGATGCTGCGAAAATGGTTGAGCATTTTAAAGCCATTCAAGAAGGTGTAAAGAAGCACCTAAAAGAGACTTCCACCAAGTAAAAGGTTGTCGCTGACAAAAAGCGAGGGAAGAAAATTTTTGAAGAAGGCGCCCATGTTATGGTGTATTTAAAAAAAAAAAAAGAGGTTTCACGGGGGACATACAACAAACTGAAGGCTAAGAAATGTGAGACATATCATATTCGGCTAGAAAATCAATGACAATGCCTACATGATTGATTTACTTATTGACATGTCCATTTCTTCTACCTTCAATGTGGCAGGCATACATGAGTATTATCCCCTCAGGGACGAATTCTTTTAAGGAATGGGAGAAAGGGAAGACTGATGTAGAAATACTAGCACAAGAGTATATGGTTACACAGGATCGCCGCAAGTCGGAAAGGTTGAAAATGTAAAATCGGCGTATATGTGAACAGTAATTGTATACATGAACAGTCCCGTATGTATTATTCATACGTACAATATCCAGCGGCCCCTGGGATCCTCTTTGGATTCCACATCCCTTGTATTCCTTTTGTTCCTTCTTTCCTTAAAACTGTCCAAAGTGTGTTTCCCTTTTACTTAGGATTCCCTTTTATGTCATTATATTAATAAGTTATCTTTCATGCCCCCTCGGATACCCAAAGTGTGTTTCCCCTTTAGTAAATGGGTTAGAATTTTAATAATTGTGTCTTTTGTAGCTCACTATATAAGAGCAAGCTTGTAAGTGTTTCAAATCATCTCATCTTCAAATATAAACTTCAAGTTTTCTTCTCTTTTAAGTGTGTGCCTTGTGGATTCAAGGATAATTCTGTTATTTCACGTTTTCCACTACGTTATCAATTTAGCTCTCTTGGCCACTAGGTCAAAATAGGAAATATTGGCCCCCTATTTGTTACACCCTTGGCCCGGACTACCTCCATTTCAAGTTGGGGTTCACTATAAAAACCTTCAAACCTCTACAAGCGGGGATATCACCTTGAGAATGCCTAGCTTTATTATGCTCGAAATCACTGGGGTCACCGCCATCTCCCATAAATACATCACTGGTTGCCATCCCCTTGTCGTGATTCCCTCCGCCAACAACTTCTGGTGACCGATGCTCCTCTCCTCTCCTCTCTTTCTTATGTTCAAACAAAGATGGAGATCCAATGTCACCTTCGCCGTCGTCGTGCTCCTCACCTACTTCTCCCCTCATGTCATTGACTTCTACTTCAACACCTTTGACAAAGGTCGGATCTCGAAATTTTTCCTTTATTTGCCTCTTGCAACCTCTACCTCCGCCAGTTGTCCTCTCTCGTATAGTTGTCAGGCTTTTGCAACTGAGCCACATTGGGGTTCTCGTCTTCGGTGACATAAATTCCCGTAGTGTCCCCCACACAAATTTGGTTGTTCTCATCCCCTCTCTTGCCATTTGAGACGACGATGGCATTAGCTACATCGAAAGAGGTTAGATCTGCGATAGATAGGGCTGATTGGACCAACTGTGACGTATAGAGTTGCTTCACCGCTTAAACCGACATTATTCAAGGGGGTCGCTATGATGGAACGGGCAAAATACTGAGGCCTCCAATTCATCAATGCTCTCGTCACTGTCACACTATATCTCATCTTCGTGTGTGATGACGGTCAAAGCAGCCCAGAGGTGATAAAGTTCACTGAGTAGGTAGTAGCGAAATACCAAGGGTTACACCAACTCGAATCCCCGTCGTCATCAATATAGACAGAGGAGGGGCATGGCAGTGGGTAATGTGCCGCTAGTGGTGGTGACGACGAATTTAGTGGATAATGTTGAATTGGGTACGCCAAAGGGTTGGTTACCGTGGCGGTGATGGTATAAGGGTGGTGATAAGGATCCCAACCCAACTCTCAATCGTACCCGTCGACTTCATGACTCAATTACCACATTAGGAGCGAACTCAATTCTAATTCTATATTTGATGTGAATTGTGGAAGCGTAAGTACAACTAATTAAGAGAAGAATTAATCAATTTTTCATTTTCATTTCGCTATCCCATGTGAAAATTGAAAGATTTTTCCTCCAAAGGGGTGTATAATATTTATAGGGCATGAGGAATGTTCTAGAGGGTATAATCATTCCACTAAAGAGAATATTTTAGCATCCATGTGACATCACTCAAGGATGGTCCCTTTCATTATATCCCATGATCTAGAATATTCTTAGTTACAATTAGTGCTAAAATATCCCTACATCCCCCTAACTAATTATGGAAATGCTCTTTATAGGAATATTCCCTTATCACACTTGCAAAATAAAATAAAATACAATTACAATATTTTTCATTCTAGGCTCAATTCAACTTGTGCACCCTATTCCCGAGCACATCAAAAAGTGTCCTTATAAGTTAATGCATCAAGACAGTAAGAAGCGAGTAGAGGGGAGGGAGGAGAGGGGGAGGGCGGGTGCAACACTCGATAAATTTTTGGGTAAAATATGAGGAGAGGGGGGCATGCTGGATAATTTTTGGGTAAAATATAGAGTATCACAGATATTATATAGAAAAAACTACCAAGATGCATGTAGTCTTGATGCTCTCACGACAGTATCAAATAGAATGCTAATAGTGACAATACCTTCTTCAAGTCACCGTGAGGGTGGGATTAAGGATAAAGATAATAAAATTTTCCATAACATACACGAATGTTAGATTCTAGCAACAAAAAAAAAAAAGGAATCCCAGCTCGTCACTCAAGAGTCTATACTATTATGAACCTCTAGAACATATGTATGAACCTCTAGAACATCAATTACTAGACATTTAATATAAGACCTCTATATGTGTGTTTGGTCCATTTTGGTGAGTCTGTTGGTGAATCGAGGACAATTTGATTTCATATATAGAATAAAATATGAATTGAAGATCAAGTGCTCATATCTGATTATCAACATTCAAGATACTAACGATATGTTGACCTTAAACGATACTGTAAAACCATCATTTATGTCATACATGCAGTTTGGTTAGACTGTGAGAGTACATAAAACTTCAGAAAAACAGTTCATTACCATATTACACATTTAGGCAGCTGATTCATCTCACATCCCCAAAAGTACATCTCCCCAAAACACACAAAAAAGGGGGAAAAATAGCTCAAAAGTATTATCAAACTACATTATTCACCGACAAGAACAACGTAGGCTTGATGCATACTTTCAACATTAGTAAATAATTGATGAGAAAACTAACCAAGTTTTGTTCCAACAAGAACTATTGGGATGCCAGGGGCATAATGCTTCAATTCGGGAATCCACTGAGAAATGGGACAAAACACAAGGTTCATTATGTAGAATACTTGCCAGTCATTGCCAACTTATGAAATCTCCAGCCCAACACAAAAAATAAGAAAAAGAGACAACAAAGAAATTTCATATAGAACTATAAACTCCTTACCTTCTTGGAAACATTTTCATAGCTAGCCTTGCTAATGAGAGAGAATGCCAAAATGAATACATCTGCCCCACGATAACTCAAAGGTCTTAATCTATTGTAATCCTCCTGCCCTGATGCATAGTAAAATTATCAGTTCCAATGAATATATAGAGAGAGAGATATATACAAGGTTAAAGAGTACAAAAAGAATAATTGAGAGTTAAAAAAAGTTACCAGCAGTGTCCCACAAGCCTAAATTAACAGTGCTCCCATTGACGACGACATTTGCACTGAAATTGTCGAACACAGTCGGCACATAGTCCTGTTTCAAATGAGAATAAAAATGGAAAGGAATTACAAACGGCTCATATATTTGGGTAGGCATCACCCCGAGCCTTTCTGAAACTGTCATAAAGAATATCAGGTCAACCTTACAATGGCCAACAAAAAAATAAAACTCAAAAATATCAGAAATGATATTTCGGCTATAATTAAAATATAACACAACATACTCACAAACCATAACTTAAAAAAGGAAAAAAAAAATCATAAATTAAACTGAATTTAATAATTGGCAATGCAAATCTGTTCTTTATAATTACGTTTGTCCCACATCCATTACATGTACATAAATGTAACCTTGATCCTCAAACAACTACCTATTATCAATAAAAACAAGGGTCGTTTTGACAAACCACCGGGGTTTGCTAATTTGATACTGGACTTATGCAAACAATTAGGCATCACACCAATTTCATGCAAATCGACACCTATTGCATGCAAATTGACACCTATTTCATACATATTTCATGAAAAACTATACATATTGAATTAAAATTGACAGTTTTTTCCATGAAATTTGTGTGATTCCTAATTATTTGCAAAGATTAGGGTTAAATATAATATGGCATTATCAAACTGGAATTTGTCATAATGACCCTAAAAACAACATAAGGAATTCTTTTGTAGACAGGAAAAGGAAAAGGTTTCCAATAGAAATTGTAACCAAAAGGCATATTCTATAAAAGCAAGCAATTTAGCAACATTGAAGAATTCCAGAAAGAGGTGCAAATAAAAAGAGCAATTGAGAATTAAATTGAATTGAGCAAGCAATGTAAAAAAAGAGAACTGACCGTGGGGAAGGTGTTGCTGGTGTAGGAAATTAAGAGACAGGTTTTACCGACGGCGCCGTCACCAACCGTGACGCACTTTATGAACCTGGAAGCGCTCATTTCAGATCTTCTTCAGAAGACCTGATCACAGACGTTCGTTCGTTTATGTTTGTTCCTTCAATTGCACTTCCATAAAACACTGACACCAGAAAACAAAGAAACCCTAACCTAATGAGGATGGGAAAAAACAACAATAAAAGATGAAAATGCGAAACTGAAACCCTAGAGAGAGAGAGGGAGAGGGAGAGGGAGAGAATTGTTTAGATCTAAAGAGTGAGAGAGATGTGCGTACGTAGCTAGCTGTGTAGGAGCCGGGAAACAATGCCGTTGAAGCGTTCGCTGGAGGTGGAGGACCAACCAACCAACCTCTGTCTCTGCCAACAAAATCGCACTGTTATTGCCTGTTCTCTAACGCTTTTGCCGCTTCTAATTATATTTTTGGCCCTACCACACTCTACTGCGGATGCCCCAATCCCATAATTCATGGCTATATTCCTTTTCTCTATTTTAAGGATTTTTCTTTTCATTGTTAGATAGGGTACCAAAAATTGTGGGGTATAAAATAAACCCCACCGCTTTCTTAATTAATTCTGTTTTTATGTTCACCCGCAAAATTTTTTACACACCCCGACAAAATTAATTAAATTAGAGAATTAAGGTAAAGGTCATGTTTCTTTTTATATTTGAATTTTTAGGATAATGTTTTTCAAGTTTATAAATCTAGTCCCTGTGGTACAATAACATTTATAAATCTAGTCCCTGTAGTATAATACCTTTTATTTTTTTGGTCCACGCAAGCGGCACTATTTTTTACCATTTTTCATGGTATTTTTAGTACAGGGACTAAATTTATAAAATTATATGGAGTGTCCTATTTTTATACACTTTAAACATTATGAGGACCTTTTTTCAAAACCCCCTAAATAAATTAAATGTAGAAAGAGGGTTTGAGCCTAATTAAGCCATTTTTAATTTATTTATTTTTAGTTTATACCTCGATTTCGACATCGTGCAAAAAAAAATCTAGTAAATATTTAAGGTCCAAATGCAATTATGTAAAGTACCTCAACCCAGATTTTTAACTTAGTCCACCATTGTTAATAAGAGATAGGGCTGCAAACGAATATTCGAAAATCTGCATCCGTCCGATATCCGAATCCAAATTTGCGGATATTTATCCGAAAAAACGGAAATGGATGCAAATATGGATACTCTAAAAAAAGATCTGAGAAAACGGATACGGATAGTAGTAGTATTTGACACGGATAATCCGTATCCGACACGGAGTATCCATTTTACCGGATATCCGTATCCGTCTAACATACATTTAAAATATTAGTTATATAATATTTTATATGTAAACTAAAACTTAAAATAAAAGTTGGGCATAGGTATAATTATGAAAACTTTAAAAATGAAACCTATAATCCTAACCTAATAAACAACACGATCATTTTCAACTTTCCCCCCATTTCCCCAAAGCCCTTGCTCTCATCCCTGCTCCGCGCCGTGAAGGTGAAAAATTGTCCCAATTAAAATAGTAATTTCCTTTTTATTATAAAAGACAATAGAGATGATGCGGAAGCGTTGTAAAACAGGTGATGGTTCAATATTCAAAAATAGCAACAAGTTTTAATTTCTCAAAACAAATTAAAACATAATTCAAGTCCTAGAATTTGCCTAAGTCATAATTAACAATTATCCAAAGTTAGGCGAAACCAATTTAAGCCAATGACTTGAATAAAACAATTTTACCCAATATTTAACTTAAGTCCCAAATTAAATTAGTGTGATTGTTAAACCAAATTTTATCTTGAAATTAACCTAAGCATGCATTCTAAATTTTGTGCAAGATAAAATAAGCAATGTCACACTACGCCGAGATGTACGAGGAAAAACCCAAGACGGGAAACAACCTCGGACGGCCCTAGCCACAAGTCCACTAGATACGGAATTACAATTACAAGACAAGAGACTTACAACACTCGACTCGATCCCTCTCAAGCCCCGATGCACCTCCTTGTAGAAACCTCTTCCTAGCGAACAACCTCGGAACACCACCGTGGTCTCGGAATCCACCGATGGGACTTTATATGGTCACTGTCACCCAAGCATGGAGCCTTTCTCCGTGTGGGTAGAATCTCAGCAAAGGTCTTCTTTGTGATGGGGTGTAGAAGCAAACCCGAAACGTCTCTTGAATTCGGTAGAGAAAACCGGTGCCAAAAACTCCAAGCAATTGATATAAATATAGAGACTTGGATAAACAATTATTGGGTGTAAACTAGAGTGTGTATGAATTTTTCATTAAAAATGAACACTCAAAACTTGAACATTTTCCTAAACTAATTTTGCTCTCAAACTCTCTTTAGGAGATAAACAATGTTGGAAAAGTTGTCTTGGAAAATGTGTTTCCCGCACATAATAATGTATGAAAAAGTTGGTTAAAAACCAAGTGGGGAAAGTGGGAGAAAACTGCAAAAAACTGCTCAAAACTGTTCCCGCCCTGGCGTCTCGTTCGAACGAACTTGACTCTCGTTCGAACGAGACTTCTAACGAGCGACCAGTCTGGGCTCGTTAGAATCTCGTTAGATACCTCGTTAGAACGAAAAACTCGTTCGAACGACATATCGAACGACTGACCAGTTTAGGGTCGTTGGCAAACTCGTTCGAACGAACTTCGTTCGAACGACAAAACTCGTTCGAACGAAACCTGGTTCGAACGAAAAAAAACTCGTTCGAACGACATTTCTAACGAACGACCAGAAAGATTTAAAAATTTGATTTTGGCCCAGAAACTTTTATAAACTTTTATATACTTTTTTTTAAGTTTCTAATTGATTCTTTCTGAAAAATAAAATGCAGTTTTTTATTATACCTAACACCCAATACATATTATTCCAAGCTCCTATATAAATATAATTACATTCATACCTTGGGAGCATGGAACCTTAGTTGATGACGTAGAAACGAGGCACACAAACCGGCATTTTGATGAAGCTTTAAATTCTTTGCCACTACGTCTTCAATACATAATTCATAGGCTTGAGAAAATTACAAATAAATACTATCCTATGAATAAATGTTTTTGTCCGAAATTGAGCCAAAACTAAATATGGACTCAATTGGAAATTTGTGTCCTTACAAATCTCCCCCTTTGGCTATTCCGGGACAAAAACCAAACAAAATCCTAAAGGGCCGTCAAGCTCACTAGACTCAAAACATAACCCGCCCAATCTTGACTCAACCCAAGGATTTAAACGCTTTGCCTTTTACAGATGCCGCTTTAGTAGAATAATTCCTGCACACTTAAGCAAACTCATCAAATGCATAGGGAATATCAAAATATTAAATGCAATTAATTAATTAGGGAATATCAAAATATTAAATGCAATTAATTAATTACTCCCCCTAAATTAATTCTCCATTTAAACACATGACCTACTTAGAAAGACGTCTCCCCCTAAGATAAATCTCCCCCAAACTAAGATACGATAATAATAGGATTAGATACCATTTCTCCCCCTATCATCATTAATCATTCTCCCCCTTTTTGTTCGGGAATAGGCAAAGGATAAAGAACTAATAAACAGCTTAAAGTGATAAGACATGAAAGCATATGGGCAATAAAAGCAAGGCAAAGACAAACATATATCATATATATATATATATATATATATATATATATATACTATAAATATACCAATAAGTACGTGCATATATAGATAGATAGATATAAACACACACATGACACAAAATACAATAAGTTTGCACACTCGTATGGCAAAAATGTGTCATAGGGAAACGGAAGTGTAGGGGTGTATACTAGTAACAATTAAATTTAGACCCAAACACTTAAGAAACATTCACGGAGTTCTCATTTGATTGCAAACTTCATCACAGTTAAATATAACCTCATGTGATAATATAAAGATTGAACTCAATGAACAAACATACACAATGCATACAAGCCTAGCATGATGATGATTCTACAAACCAAATAGAGTAATGACATTAAAGACAACTAGGATAAACGGACATTGTGCAAACCGTTGATATACCATCCAATTCTCCCTCAATGAGCATATATATTCTTTTGTGATTGAGTGAATATATCAAACAAACATAGGCCTTGGCAATTGCTTTCTTTTTAATGCCAAATATTCTGTTTTTAGATCACGTATTTCTTTTAGATCCAATCAACAGTGGCTTACTATCGCAAAGGATTTAATTCATCCTTTCGGAGCCCTTCCCCGTGCATATATTAATTTATCATGTTTTCATTTTTCACACAAATCTCACATGCAACGGATTTTGACATGCACTATTCCTCCTAGGTCATAGATATGTAGATGACTATATTAATAGGAGAACACCTCAAAAAGCTCAAATATAACATGTGACATTAAGATTTCAAAAGAGCTCGTGCATGTGTGAATAGAGGCATATAGAAATAGAATCCATTTAAACAATACAAAATCCAACTACTCCATATAAAACATGGTAAAGAACATTTTAAGGATTGAAAATCTAAACCAAAAGTTCTAGCCACATGGGAGCGTAAACGATAGGATTCAAACACAAATATATGCCACATAAAGTGTGTCAAACAAAATACACACAAAATAAAATCCTTTTGAGTTTTTTAACATTTTTAATCAAAAATAAATATTTACTCAAAAGGACAAACAAAAATCATTTGTATTTTTCATTAAGCTTAAATGAAATAAATAAAACACAAATGATAAACAAAAATCTTTTTATATTTTTCAATGAATTCAAACACAAAATATAATACAAAAAGATAAACAAGTCATGATTTCTAGCATGTGATATGAAATAAGGTTATGACTAGAAAATGACTAAACAAGCATACATTTAGCATATGAATATGGCATGAAGTACAAACGCTAAAGCATGCAAACACTAACACATTTATCCTTTAGATTTACCAAGAGAGGAAGCATGTGAAAGTAAATGAGAATCAAAATCCCTATTTTGTAAGGCAACCAAGTCGGATTTCCTAACCCAAATTAATGAAGAATTACTATCTTGGGGTGTAGGAACGTTAGCTATCGTGGTTACTTTACTATGGGATTTTCTAGGAATTCGTTTAAGATCTAAACAAAATTTCCTAAGATGACCTTTTCGACCACAATGTGTACAAGTAAGAATATGTCGAAAAGATTTATCTAAGGAGTGATCATTAAATGCATTCCTAGAAGATTCTCCTAAAACATTGGTTTTGACTTTAGGGTTAAAATCATTACAAGAATTGAAGCCTAAACCAAAAGTGTCATTTTTAATTTGGACCGTTCCTAACATTTTATCTAGTTTTTCCGAACGACACTCCAAATCAAATTTGACATTACTAGAATCTTTTAATTTATTTTCCAATTCTAAAATTTTAGATTCTAGTAAAATATTTCGCTCTTCAAAAGCAAGAAGCTCCTTTTTCAAGGATTCCATTAAACCCTAAGGCTATCTCTCTCGCCTTCTACATAGTTAAGCTTCTCTTGAAGAGTCCTCTCATGTGTCCTAAGGTCTTCTATTAAGGCACTTTCATCAATGACCTTGACACTCTCTCTTAAACTCGCTTCTAACTTCAAATTAGCTCTTTTCAATTTAATAGATTCTTTATATAATTCATGAAAAGCATTTTGAAGTTCACTCATATCAACCTCATCTTCATTTTCACTCTCTCTTTCTTCTTCACTCTCACTATCATCAAAAATAAGAGAATCATGTACAATGACCTTGGAAGTGGCATGTGCTATAATTTCATCATTCGATGAGTTCTCATTATCACTCACATGTCTAGCCATAAAAGCCACAAAATTTTTCTTAGTGGGGGATTCGGGCTTCTCTTCCTTATCACTATCACTAAGGGTCGCATTATATGAAATGGGTCGTTTACCCTCTTTCCTTAGTTTAGTGGGGCACTCATAAGCCCTATGGCCATAACCTTCACAACCAAAACATTTATTTGACTCGTCCCTATCAACATTTTCATTACTTGGTTTAGGGATCTTATCGGCTTTAGAAATCTTCTCGTTTTTATCATGTTTAGAAGTATCAAATTTCTTAAAATCATTTTTAACTTTATCTTTGTTAAATTTAAGAAATTTTCTAAATTTACGAGCAAACAAAGCCATATCTTCCGAGTCACTATCACTATCGCTCTCTACTACTTGTTTGACCTCTTTTCGGGCTTTTAAAGCAACGCCCTTTTCGATTTTCTTTTCATTTTTAGAGGGAAACATATCCAGTTCATAGGTTTGTAAATCACCTACAAGCTCTTCTAATTTCGTAGAGGCTAAAGTGGGTAAAGAATTTAAAACGGTCACCTTTGGAATAAATCTATCGGGTAGGGACCTTAAAATTTTCTTTACAACACGGTCGTCAGGTATTTTCTCTCCCAAGTTAAAGGATGAATTAACAATATCAGACAGTCTAGCATAAAATTTATCAAAAGTTTATTTTTCATCCATTTTGATAGTTTCAAATTGAGTGGTGAGGTTTTGGAGTTTAGAAGCTTTAACGACACTCGTTCCTTCATGAGTTAATTGTAAAATATTCCAAGCTTCTTTAGCGGTTTCACACGTCATAATACGTCGGAATTCATCCGTTGCGACAACGCTAAATAAGGCATTTAAACCACGGGAATTAAAATTTGCAAGCTTAAACTCATTTTCGGTCCATCTATCGATGGGTTTGGGAACACGTTCATTTTCAATAAGATGAGTTGGTGGGGAGTACCCGGTAACAACAGACATCCAAACATGTTCATCGATAGACTTAAGTGCCGATTTCATTCGCGCTTTCCAATACGCGTAGTTGGAACCATCAAAAATAGGAAATTTTGAAAATGGGGAAAAATCCATTTTAGCAAAAAAATTAAAGGATCTTAACGAAATAATTTATCGTTTTTGGCTCTGATACCAATTTGAAGGTGAAAAATTGTCCCAATTAAAATAGTAATTTCCTTTTTATTATAAAAGACAATAGAGATGATGCGGAAGCGTTGTAAAACAGGTGATGGTTCAATATTCAAAAATAGCAACAAGTTTTAATTTCTCAAAACAAATTAAAACATAATTCAAGTCCTAGAATTTGCCTAAGTCATAATTAACAATTATCCAAAGTTAGGCGAAACCAATTTAAGCCAATGACTTGAATAAAACAATTTTACCCAATATTTAACTTAAGTCCCAAATTAAATTAGTGTGATTGTTAAACCAAATTTTATCTTGAAATTAACCTAAGCATGCATTCTAAATTTTGTGCAAGATAAAATAAGCAATGTCACACTACGCCGAGATGTACGAGGAAAAACCCAAGACGGGAAACAACCTCGGACGGCCCTAGCCACAAGTCCACTAGATACGGAATTACAATTACAAGACAAGAGACTTACAACACTCGACTCGATCCCTCTCAAGCCCCGATGCACCTCCTTGTAGAAACCTCTTCCTAGCGAACAACCTCGGAACACCACCGTGGTCTCGGAATCCACCGATGGGACTTTATATGGTCACCGTCACCCAAGCATGGAGCCTTTCTCCGTGTGGGTAGAATCTCAGCAAAGGTCTTATTTGTGATGGGGTGTAGAAGCAAACCCGAAACGTCTCTTGAATTCGGTAGAGAAAACCGGTGCCAAAAACTCCAAGCAATTGATATAAATATAGAGACTTGGATAAACAATTATTGGGTGTAAACTAGAGTGTGTATGAATTTTTCATTAAAAATGAACACTCAAAACTTGAACATTTTCCTAAACTAATTTTGCTCTCAAACTCTCTTTAGGAGATAAACAATGTTGGAAAAGTTATCTTGGAAAATGTGTTTCCCGCACATAATAATGTATGAAAAAGTTGGTTAAAAACCAAGTGGGGAAAGTGGGAGAAAACTGCAAAAAACTGCTCAAAACTGTTCCCGCCCTGGCGTCTCGTTCGAACGAACTTGACTCTCGTTCGAACGAGACTTCTAACGAGCGACCAGCCTGGGCTCGTTAGAATCTCGTTAGATACCTCGTTAGAACGAAAAACTCGTTCGAACGACATATCGAACGACTGACCAGTTTAGGGTCGTTGGCAAACTCGTTCGAACGAAACCTGGTTCGAACGAAAAAAACTCGTTCGAACGACATTTCTAACGAACGACTAGAAAGATTTAAAAATTCGATTTTGGCCCAGAAACTTTTATAAACTTTTATATACTTTTTTTTAAGTTTCTAATTGATTCTTTCTGAAAAATAAAATGCAGTTTTTTTATTATACCTAACACCCAATACATATTGTTCCAAGCTCCTATATAAATATAATTACATTCATACCTTGGGAGCATGGAACCTTAGTTGATGACGTAGAAACGAGGCACACAAACCGGCATTTTGATGAAGCTTTAAATTCTTTGCCGCTACGTCTTCAATACATAATTCATAGGCTTGAGAAAATTACAAATAAATACTATCCTATGAATAAATGTTTTTGTCTGGAATTGAGCCAAAACTAAATATGGACTCAATTGGAAATTTGTGTCCTTACACGCCGCTGTTGGTCTAACCCCTCTATGCTGCCCTCCGATCGCTCCCCTCCGGCCGATTGTTGCCCCAATCAGTTGATCCAGTCCGGTCGTTCCACCCCTGCCTGACGCCTCTTCCAGCGAATCAGTTGGTCCGGTCCAACAACAGGTATTTTCCCGACTTCAGCCAAATGTTTTTCGGACTTTGTAGTCTATGAATCTAACATGGATAAAATTGTAATCAAACTTTAACTCCATGTGTGCAAAGGGTGTACAGTTTATCTATAATTTTGCCTAAGCATGTGTGCAAACAGCGTACAGTTTATTTTGTTGATAAGTAAGGGTGCTCTTTACTTTTTTTCTTTTTTGAAATCAAGGATGCTTTTGAAATCAAGGATGCTATTTTTTTTAAATGGTGTACAGTTTAAAGGTAGATTGGGCCACTAAATCATTTGGAAATCAATAACTCTCAACCTGTTATGGGGACTATTTACATAGTTGCATCTGTAATTATACTCAACTCAACTCAACAAAGCCTTTTCCCAATTATTTGGGGTCGGCTACATGAATCCTATTTTTCCATTCCATTCTGTCCAGTGCAATATCTTCGGTTAAACCACATGATATCATGTCCTTCGGTTAAACCTCTACCCCTTGGGTTACCATCAATACTCACTAAATCACTCTTCCTTACAGGAGCATCCATTGGTCTACGCTTGACGTGTCCAAACCATTTAAGTCGATTTTCTCTCAATTTATCTTCTATAGGAGCTACTTTTGCTGTTTCACGAATTTGTTCATTTTTAATTTTATCCTTTCGAGTTTTACCACAAATCCATCTTAGCATTCGCATCTCCGCCACACTCATTTTCTGCACATTTTGTTTCTTGGTTGCCCAACACTCTGTCCCATATAACATGGCGGGTCTAATGGCCGTCCTATAAAATTTTCCTTTTAACTGCCTATCACACAGAACACTGATCGCACTTCTCCACTTAACCCAGCCTGCTCTAATCCTAGGCGTAACATCATCACTAATATCTCCATCTTTTTGTATAATCGATCCTAAATAATGAAAATGATCATTTCTAGGTATTTATTGACCCTCCAATTTCACCACATCTCCATTTGTCCTCCTATTACTACTAAAATTACACTCCACATATTCTGTTTTTGTTCTGCTTATTTTAAATCCTCTTGTTTCTGAAGTTTCTCTCCACAATTCCAACTAGCATTTATCTCCATCTTAGTCTCATCGACTAAAACAATATCATCTGCAAATAGCATACACCATGGCACCTCATCTTGTATTTATCCAGTCAACTCATCCATAACAAGAGCAAAGAGATAAGGACTTAATGCTGAACCTTGGTGTAGCCCTACCGTAATTGAAAATTCACTACATTCTCCAGCTGATGTTCTTACTGTAGTCATCGCACCATCATACATATCCTTGATCACGTCAATATATCTGCGAGTCACTCCTCTTTTATGTAGAGCCCACCATATTATATATATGGGTATCATATCATACACATTCTCCAAATCTATAAAAATCATATGAAGATCCTTCTTTTTCTCTCTATACCTCTCAATTAATCTCCTCAATAAATAGATTGCTTCCATTGTTGACCTCCCAAGCATAAACCCAAATTGATTCTCAGATACTGTTGTCTTCAATCTCAATCTATATTCAATCACTCTCTCCCAAAGTTTCATTGTATAACTCATTAACTTAATACCACGATAATTTGAACAACTTTGTATGTCCCCTTTATTTTTATAAATATGTACTAAAATACTTTTTCTCCATTCATCGGGCATCCTATTAGTCATTAAAATTCTATTAAATAATTTTGTAAGCCATGATACTCCATCCTCCCCTAAGCACTTCCAAACCTCAATAGGGATACCATCTGGTCCTAAAGCCTTCCCTGTTTTCATATTTTTTAGAGCAATCTTGACCTCTGTTGTCCTAATTCTACGAAAAAATATATCTTCTCGAGTCTCCCTAAGTTCCTCAACCTGAAAGACGATTTGTTATTTCATAGTTGACTCTCAACCTGTTATGAACATGTAAATAATAGTCTGCTGTAAAAATCAACTCGTTTATAACTTTTTCTTTATTCTTGTCCAATACAGTTTTATGGGACCTTGAAAGTTGAAGATGATAATTTTTGTGTCATAGGGGGGCAAATTTTGGTGGAAGAAACTTTTATGTATAAGAAAAACTTATGCTACAAGTATTATTAAACTTATGGATTTATCATTTTAGTACAATATATTGGTGAAGTTTTATTTGGGTGAATTAGTATGTTCAAACAATTGATGTCTTAATTTATCTTTATATTAGTATGCATTACTACTAACTTGCGAGTTGTGATTACCTTGATGCTTAATTCGACAAGGATACAAAGGAAATGAGATGAGAATGACACACTTCAGTAACTTAAGGGGTAAAAAATAACATCACTTCTTTATTGTAATATATTCTTTATTTTGTCCGTTAATATTTTAATTGAGTTATACTTTTTCGGTAAGATGATGCTTCACTTCATTTTTGTTCAAACATTAGAGAAACTGAAGAGGGTACAAATTTCAATAGCTCGCAATTGAAGAAGAAAATGCACATTAAAGGTTAGTACTTTTACTAGAACCTTCTTTTATAATTTAATTTGATGCTTTTCACATTCTCTATATCTTACATGGAGTGAAAAATTATATATTTAATTCATTGATTAAATTAGTGTTTAATAAAAACGGATAAGGATATTATCCGAATCCGAGAAATCCGAAAGGATATGGATAGGGATAGATGAAATTATTATCCTGGCGGATACGGATAGTGTTGAGACTTGGCGGATACGGATGTGGATACTATGGTATCCACTCCGTATCTGTCCGTTTTACACCCCTAGTAAGAGACAAAGAAACCCAATTGTAAAATTAAGTTCAATCGTCCCTGATATCAAATCCCAAAGAATTAGACATTCTCAAGCAATAAACATATTTTACCTCTAAGACTCTAACCAAACCAAATCAATCTAGCGTTAACAACACACATTGCGATGAGAATAAAACTCAAATAAACTATTACTTACTTAGAAAAAGAGACTTATACACATGCAAATGCTGTTAAGTTATACCAGGTGAAAGCTTAACAAGTCAACATCGTTTATTAGTAAGAGATTTAGCAATTAAAGGATTTAAGTATCGAAAAGAAAAAATAGGTTATCATAATATAAAATGAAAAAGATTTAAAAGGATGCAGAGAGATTGAATTTAGACAGAAGTTCATGTTAAACATGAAGTGGAATTAGAACAACAATGCTAACAACATTTGCTCAAAAACAAAGAATGATATCGAGAAAATAGGTAAGGGAGTTTTAGGTGAGAAAAGATTCATAAAAAAGAGACTTGGTGGTGGAATGAGGAAGTGCAATATATAAAACAAAATAAACGAGTAAATTTTCTAGAGTGGCAAAAGAGTAAAAATCAAGAAGATTTAGAAAAATATAAGATGTTAAAAAGTGAAGTAAAAAATATTATTATAAATGGGTAACAAAACGCACTAAAGAATCTTTATAATAAATTAGGTACCAGGGAAGGTGAAAAGGAAATATATAAATTGGCAAAAAATAGAGATAGACTGGCAAGGGATATGGGTCTAGTTTAGTGTATTAAAGACATAAATCAAAATATATTAATTAACGATAAAGAAATTCTAAATTGATAGGAAGAATATTTTCAGAGATTATTGAATGAGGAATATCCGAAAAAAGATGTCGAGAACATTGAACAGAATATAGAAATGGTATGTTCAATTACTGGAAAAGAAGTAGATATATTAATAAGGAAAATAGGAAAGAATAAAGCGGTTGTCCTGGATAAAATACCCATAGAGGTATGGAGAACCCTTGAAAGTCTAGGGGTAGAATGGTTAACTGGCTTATTTAATGAAAAATTTAGAGAATGAAACGTTCCAGATGAGTGGAGGAAAAGCACCATAATACCGTTGTATAAAAATAAAAGGGATATACAAAACTAAGGTAATTATAAAGGAATCAAACTAATGGGTCACACTATGAAATTATGGAAAAGGGTTATAGAACAAAGATTAAGAAGTGAGTCAATTATCTCAGATAATCAATTTGGATTTATGGCAGGGAGATGTGACACCCCGCCTAATAAAATACCGGGTGATCAGTCATATATCAAATTAAACAGGAATCTCAAACGGTTTCATTCTTAGTATCACTGTCGAAAACCATTTAATTACTAATAACCTATTAGGCCCGACGTCAAATTTTAAACATTATAATCTTTTTAACTAAAGCGCACAATCAAATCAACCACGCAATTAATATAAACATTGATTGAATTAAATTGAATTATAACCAGTAACTCTCGGTAAAACATATACAACCATATCGAATGGGCATAAAATAAAAATGCCGTAAATAAATGAAAAGACAACAATTGGGCAACATGCCCGAATATAACTCGCAGTACCTCCTATCTAGATCACAAGGAGAGAAGCGTCTAAACAATTTCGTGCCAACATCCACAGCTGAGGCAACAACGTCCGACTTGAAAGGATAGTCATCTAGGCATCTCTGTGACTGGACACCTAAAAAGTATAACAAAGGAGAAGAAAAAGAAAAATAGATACGGGTCAGAGCTCGGGTTTTAAAAATATTTTAGCAAGTGCTTAATGTACTTTAATATATTAAATATGATATTCTCCGTATTTAAACTCGTGTCGCACTCACGTGAGATCACCATGACCTCTCATCTAATAGTGCACACCCAACGCATGTATTTTTAAATGCCCTAGTTTCGCTACCAGACTAATTAGCATCTCTCACAACTTCTAAGCACTCATACGCTATCTCATGCCCCTCGTATATAATATTCTAGCCTTCGCAAGAGCTTATACCTAATAATTTCTCACTTATAATTTCTTCATTCATTATGAATAACTTTCCCTATTTATCACACTATTCACATTTTAGTGTTAACTATCTCGTATATTATATTCTCATCTTACATACGTATATCACATATTTTATTCCGGATTTCTACTCCCAGATGATCCAGAAATTATTTACAATTCAGTCTTTATTTTGTTGTATATATATATATATATACATATCAAGTATATCCATACTTATATATCACACATTATACAAGTACGATAACCATCTCTCAGAGCTATAATTCAATGGATGCAGTTTCTACAATACTATCATCTTCCGGGGAGTTACTCACATACCATCGTGGGTTACTAGCGGTCGGACTCTCACAACGACCTGGTATAAACCAAATCACAACGTATGGGAAGTCGACATAGTTCCTCCCTGAAAATGAGAATGAAACATACCCACCGCGTTTTATCCCTGATAAAAATCACACAATATAAAATGAACGCTATGACCTAGGGACTATACTTTCCCCGCTCCTCAAGCCAGGGGCCTCACCCACATCGCGTAACTTCCCATGATAGCACTAGAGGAGTATGCTTCACACAAATATATCAATCACACACAGATATATTCATAATCATATCATATATACACTGTCTCCATATATATATCACCTCAAATCCGGCTATGATGCCTATCTCTCATGGCATTAGCCTAAAATCCTGAATATAACTTATAAGTATTTACGCACTTATGATACAAATATCACATTTATTTCTTTCGAATATTAGCTCACCATGTCTAACTAATATTCTAATTTCATCGTACTCACACATTCGAATTCACTCACATACTATCGGCATAGATATATATATACTACATGCATATAGATATATATATATATATATACTACATGCATAAATATATATAAAATCTGCCGAAATAATTTTTCGAGTGTTATTCATCCCAAAACACTCCTTAAATTCATACCCCCGATCTTATTCACACTAAACCGAGATTTATACGTCGCTAATTTCATCATTTAGAGATCCTCACACTCTATATAGGATCCCCTATTATTTATCTCCAAAATGAATTCGTTTCCAATCCTTTTGGGCCAGGAAAAATCTCTTGGATTTTTCTGCCCAAACCGAACCGAACCTATGGCCCCAAAAATGAACCGATCTGATTCCAAACAAACGAACCCAACCAATAACACCAAAATTGAATCGGTATGGTTCCAAAGAAATAAAACAAATCGAACCGCATCCAGATCGGTTATATGTGGACAATTTTTATCCTCTACGAGTTCATCTTCTTCTATACCTCAAAAAATAACTCCAACACTCATCCAACCCAAAATTTATGGTCTTCAACCTCATCAACCATAAATATACTCATCTACACACTAATCTATTCTTTAGATTCATCAAGTTAGTTAAGATTTGAACCCTATCTTAATTAAACCCTAGTTTTGTTCAATTCTTTCAACTTCTCACCAAAAATTACACCATTAACATGGATTTTAACCCAAATTTCATATGGAGTTTTTATCACTTTAGATTACATAAATTCCTTTCCAAAACCCCCTTTTTGATTCAAGAATCCCAAACCCCAAATTCATATTTGTGACCATCCTGGTCGGGGATTGGAGGAGGAGAGAGCGAGAGAGATACATCTCCCCCTTGGGAAGGTTGCACCGCGGTCTCGCACCCCTCTTAGGAAGGTTGCTTCGGTCGTCGTCGGTGCGGGGGTAAATGTGAAGACACAGAGTTGCCCGCCTATTTTGCACAAAATAGACAAAAAAAAATGTTGCTACTTCGAGATAGCGGCATTAAGGACAAATTGATGCATAGAAACCAATAGTTCGAAGGTTCGGGGGCTAAGTTACGGAATAGAAAGGTGTTAGTCACCTATCCGGCCCTTTCGGTTTCTCATAGACTAGTGTTATTATTTTCCTTTATATCCCCGCGAAGTGTGTGAGTGTGTTTATATAATGGAGATCGGATTTATTCAACTCATATCATGGACAAGGTAGAGTGACGTCATCCATAGGAATGTTCCCAAAATAATATATGTAGAAAGTATGATTTGTGCGTTCATCACGATATTGATCGTTATTAGGAAATGATAATATGTGCTGGATGAAACACAAATAAGTATGATATATATATATATATATATGTGTGTGGGGGGGGGGGGGGGGGGGAGGTTTTAGAAAATTAGGGAATTTGGGAAATAGAGAGAATTGAAAAATTAGACTCGGGTCTCGAATTTTAATCTGAGATGCCTACGTAGCCTATAAAGGCATCAAAGTCTACGTAGTTCAAATGTAGCATAGGGGTGGGGTTTATCCCATAGATCCGAACGGAATTTTATTATATGTACATGTGTAGAAAATATGTTGTTTTGATTTTGGAAAAAGTGTGATGGATAATTCCGTTCGAAATTTACGGGTGTAACCCTCTTTTATTTATTTTTGGGATTTTTTGTAGAAAATAAAGTATGTGCAATATACTAATAAAAAGTGTAGATATTAATGGGCATGAACTAAAGTAAGAACTAGATTATGAATCTAATGTGTATTATGCAAAAGCAAGGAATTTAAAGAGAGAGGGAAAGAATTGGACCTTCTTTGAAGCTTAATCTTTGATCTTGCATGAACTACCCTGAGAGTTGATGAATGTTGATGGGAGAGAAGGATATTTGCCAAATTGGGTATGAGAAGGATGGGAATGTAAGCTCGGATGGAACTTCACATGGGGGACTTCGCTGATTTCGAGGGAATGTTACTGAGATCACTGATGCTGATGGATTTGTTGTCTCTTTGGAGTGAGGTCATGGACCCTATTTATAGGGTCAGGGGGTGCCGATCGGCCTACCCCTGGGGGTGCCGATCGGCCTACCCCTGGGGGTGCCGATCGGCATGTGACCCCAGACACAGTGCCGATAGGCAAGGATCAAGACTTGCCAATTGGTAGTTCCGTGCAGATTTTCCTGAAAAAATGATCGTAGAATACAAACTGTTGATCCGAATCACGCACGGGGCATACCATTAAAAAAGTATTTCAGAGACCTTGAATAGTCCTTTGGACTGCTCCTGGGTCCGAGAGTTAACTTTGGGTCAAATGTGGCTCGAAAGCGCACATCGATCCTTTGGACAGGAGATCATCGGACGCAAACGGATCGTTCATCCGTATGGTAAGTCAGAATCGCGCACAGGGTGGATCGTTGGAAAGGTTAGGAGATGTACTTCGAAATTCCAAAGAGTTTTGCTCGATTCGAAAAGTTGACCTGGTTAACCAGGGCTCAGAAGTGCCCGGGGACCTCTCAGAGTAAAACGAATCGTGCGTCCGTATCGTAGGTCAGAATCGCGTACGGGACGGACCGTTAGAAATGGTCTTCAGTGTCCTTAGAAAATTCATTTAGTCTCGTTCGAGCTAAAGAGCTAACTTTGGTCAAACGGAGTTCGGGAGCGCTCGGTAGCCTCCGAATCGATTTTCGAGGGAAAACTGATCGTTTGTTCGAACGGTTATGCTATTTCAAACACGGGGAGGACTGTTGGAAAAGAGTTTTAGTGCCCTTCGAAGATTCAAACAACTTTCGCTCCAATGGTGAAGTTGATTGGGGTCAATTCGGGGCCTGGGAGTGTCAGGTGGGCTCTACATCGGTACTCGAAGTGCGACCTAGGGTTTGTAGTGAGATAAGGAGGTGCTAGGAACCTAAGGGGAGACCTAGGGGTACTAAAATGTGGTGTTTACAGATCCCCTCAACGGATGATCTTGGAACAGGTGATAGCCATCGAATAGACACCACATGATAGAGGTTGGTTATGTGGACCTAGGGGATGAGGATGACCGATTCAGAGGGGTCGAGATCGATGCTGAGGACCTAGTGGCGCTATTGGGGTGGCCAATTCTGAGGACCTAGAAGGGGGTAAGGAGCAAGAAGGCAACCAATTCTACGGGTCGGGGTTAGTTCTGAGGATCTAAATTATAGCGACCAATTTTGCAAGTCGAAGCCGATTCTGCGACTTAAAATAGGGGTGACCAATTTTGCGGGTCAAAACCAATTCTGCTGGCTTAAGTAGAAGCGACCAATTTCGAGGGTTGAAGCCAATTATACGGGCTTAAGTAGAAGCGACCAATTATGCGGGTCGAAGCTAATTTTGAGAGCTTAAGTAGAGATGACCACTTCTAAGGGTCGAAGCCAATATTAAGGGCTTATTTGGGGTGATCAATTCTGCGGATCAAAGCCCATTCTGAGGGCTTATTTAGGGGTGACCAATTCTGCGAATTGAAGCCAATTTTGAGGGATTAAGTAGAGACGACCAATTCTGAGGGTCAAAGCCAATTCTGCGGGATTATCTAAGGGTGGCAAATTCTGCAGGTCAAAGCCAATTCTACGAGCTTAAGTAGAGATGACCAATTTCGAGGGTCGAAGCCAATTCTGAGGGCTTAAGTATAGATGACTAATTCTGAGGGTCGAAGTTAATTCTGCAGGCTTATTTAGGGGTGACCAATTTTGCGGGTCAAAGCCAATTATGCGGGCTTTAAGTAGAGATGACCAATTATGAGGGCTTAATATAGGGGTGATCGATCCTACGGGTTAAAGCCAATTATGTAGGATTAAGTAGAGATGACCAATCTGAGGGTCGAAGCCAGTTTTGTGGGCTTGTTTGGGGTGGCCAATTCTGCGGGTCAAAGCCAATTTTGAGGGCTTAAGATAGGGGTGACCGATTCTGGAGGTCAAAGCCGATTCTACGGGCTTATTTGGGGTGACCAATTATGCGTGCTTAAGTAGAGATGACCAATTCTGAGGATCGAAGCCAATTATACGGGCTTATTTGGAGGTGACCAATTTTGAGGGTCGAAGCCAATTCTGAGGGCTTAAGATAGAGATGACCAATTACGAGGGTCAAAGCCAATTCTAAGGGATTGAGATAGGGGTAACCGATTATGCGGGTCAAAGTCAATTCTGCGGGCTTAAGTAAAGATGACCAATTCTGAGGGTCGAAGCTAATTCTACTGGCTTATATGGGGTTACCAATTCTGAGGGTCAAAGCCAATTATGTGGGCTTAGGTTAGGGGTGACCAATTCTATGGGTCAAAGGCAATTCTGCGGGTTTAAGATAAGGGCGACCAATTCTGCGGGTTAAAGCCAATTATGTGGGCTTAAGATAGGGGTGACCAATTCTGAGGGTCGAAGCCAATTCTGAGGGCTTATGCTTCCTTTGGGAAGTTTGGGGACTCCACTGGGGATGTGTGATCTTTCTCTGGGGATTTGGGGAGGCATTTGGTTTTAAGTTCCGCTAGGGAAGAGGGAATGATCCGAGGATTTTGAGCTAGGGAATTTTTAGAATTTTGGAGCGTCCTTTGGAGACATTGCTAAGGAGGATTATTTTTTGGAACTCCGCTGGGAGATGTAAAAAAAAAAAATCTTGGTGAAAAGGTTCCAAAGTTTATCCGGTGATTTTAGGAATTTTTCGGGGATTTTTCGAGCTTTTTATACGAAATTTTAAGGGGGTGCCGACCGACATATATGGAGGGGTGCCAAACGATAGTGACACGATTTTTTCGGGTGCATCGAGTAGGTGGAAGGTCAATGTCGATCGATGGGTGGCAGGGAGATGTCGATCGATATGCCCCTTAGCCTCCTATAAAAAGGGGACAAGTTCTCCTCATTTTCATAGTTTTTCGATTCGCCCTTCTTCTGCAATTAGCTTCTACAAATCGTTCCGACATTCTAAAGTCAAGAGATGGCTGAGTTTTCAAGCAGCACTACTCACATGGTATATCTTAATGCCGATATTGGGCAGGGTTGGAGTGGAGGGCTAGGGTGCCCCTTGCACTAGGTAGTAAGAACTTATTTGACGCATTTGAGCTAGTGGTGGATGATCAGATTCTTCTATGTGAGCCCTCGCGTCATCATTCTTCTAGGGTGGTGAACTCTGGTGGCTATGTAACTATTGAACGACCTTTGGTATTCTTTTCCTTTTTTGTTGACGAGATTGCTTTATTTCTTGAACTTGACAATGTTTTTCTTTGTTTCTTGGACAGTCCGAAGTTTCCATGTCGACTATATGTGCCCGAGGGACGACGGAGCTTAAGTATGTTTGGGAGTACTTTCAATCTGTAGTGCACTGGATGGTGTCATCAGTCGGCTTTGGGAGATTGGCATCTGCTCTGGATGAGACACCTCGTTCTATGACCGTTCTGTGTGCTGTGGGGGAGAGGTGGTAGGACACAACCCACTCCGTCCATTTGGGCTTTGGGGAGACGACGGTGACTCTCATTGATGTGAAATAACTACTGGGGCTGGAGTGTGATGGTGTTCAGATTGAGGTGGATAGGACATTGAGGGTGACGCCGAAGGCGGTGACGGCAGCACTGGGTGATGTGGAGAGGGTGGTTTCTGGGGATTCTCTCCGTTTGTATCTGTTGAGGGAGTTATTATTGAGGATGAGGATCGATGAGAGCGATGGGCAGCAGGTATGTCAGATGGCCCGCTTGTTTATTTTGCTTGTGCTGGGAGGTTTTTGGTGTCGACGAGTGGCGACGTCGTGCACTTGTGTTTTTTACCATTTCTAAGGGTGTTCTCAGACATCCGCCTTTATGATTGGGGGAGCCTGACTTTAGCGACCCTTTATTATTCTCTTGATGCATTCATCCGGTGCTGCCGACAGTCTTTTACTGAAGCCACATATCTTCTGAAGGCATTCTTTATTTTTTAGCATTTTTCCTTTATGCATTCGCATTTTCCTTCATGCACTTTTTCTTGATTTCTTATACGCTGGCCTTTGCCCTTTGCAGACGTGGTTCTGTGAGGTGATTGGGTTAAACACCCAGTTGATATCTTTGAAGGATGACTCTGTGGGGGACTTCTGCCAGATGTACCGATGGCGGAGGTCTAACCGATAGTTGAAGAAGTCTCTATCTCTGGAGGCGGTGCGTTAGGTTTTGAATGGCCTAACGAGCGAGCGGGTAAGCCCTATTTTATTTTGAGACTGTCATTTCCTTTGATGGTTTTTTATTGATATTGATCTTTTGCTCTTGCTGGGGATTTGCAGGTGACCTTTTATCCTTGGGGGATGGCCATTCAACACACTTAGGTGACTGGGGGACATGCGCAGATACAACCTTTGTTGGCGCATGAGTTTGGCTATTCTTGGTACCTCGGGGAGAGGGTAGTCTGAAAGATCGTGGAGTATGAGGTTAAAGTGCCGTCGATGAAGCCCCTTATGTTCATGAGGCGAGTGCGGGAGACATTAGAGGATTCCCGGGTGGGGCGATGATGGGAGAGACGTACTTGTTGTATACCGACACGGCTATGATGTACGACTCTATGAATTTCGTGTTGAGTTGGTTGATGCCTCCTAGTATATACGATGTGATGCCTCTTTCTCGCGCGGGTTCGAATCGACAGGTGGAGTCCTCCCACAATGTGGGCGGTGCAACGACATTGGCAACGGCAACGACTTCAAAGGCTCCTTTTGTACAGCTATTCTCGCCTGGTTACAACATTCGGTGAGCCGATGGAGGGTCGGTGCGTTTATAGCATCATCCCAATGCGATGGACCCGGAGGAGTTGGTCCTGACAGAGGAGGTCCTTCGACCCGAGGTACACTTTGTGTTTCTTTATCTTTTGATTTTGGGATTCCTTTCTTTTTCTTTCATAATTACCTCTCTGTTTTCTTTAGCAGCATATCCGGGTCTCCACCACTTAGCTGAGCGATATTAGGGATTGGATATCTTCAGCGACTGCCCTTATAAAGGATGCGATTCCAATTCTTTCTTGCTTGGTGTCGTCTGCCTTATCCGGGGAAGGGTCGAGCTCTGAAAGTGGTGGCACATTGTCTTGTTGCAGGGGGAAGAGGGTGCACAGTAGGGATGAAAGCTCTTAGGGAGATAGAAAAAAGAGAGAAAGAAGAGAGAAATAAGAGGTGGGAGAGAAAAGAGAGAAAATGTGGGTACGGGCTGCGTCTCATTTTTTTTTCCTGCAAGATATCAATGTAACATAGAAAAATATGTAAATAAAGATGAAGTTTTTATTAATTCCTGCTTTAGTTATTAATGCACGTGTTGTTTTTACTTTGCTGCTGAGACCGTAAAAAGAATTTGAAAATTGATTTGAGAAGGATTTTAATTTTAAAGTGAGATAAGTAAAAGCATGAGGAAATTCGAAATTCCCTAAAGATAAAAATTATTTTTATTGAGTTTTTTTTTATTTTAACAAAAGAGGAAAAAGAGAATTTTCCCAAAATAGGGGGTTGCCGATCGGCATGCCCCCTATCTTGCCGATCGGCATATCAGTCCAGTCCAATCAACCCAAGGCTTTGATTGCACTTTTTTCAATTGCTTGGTACTTGGTGCGGCAAGTTTTCCTCCGATTTCTGTAGGTTTTCTTATCTTTTCTTGAGAGTTTTCAAGTATAAATAGGGGTGTTCGTGGGGCTTTTTCCTCACACTTTCATTTTCCTTCTCCTTTACATTCTTATTTGCCCATGGCTCTCCCTGGTAGTATTGAGTTTTCCAATTCCCTCGAAGCCTTGGAAGCAATGTGTTCTTACAACGTTGATTATGACGCCTTCCACATGCAACGAGTCTCTTTGTGGCGTAATCGGCCTATTGAGTGGAATATGCTGATGGGGGCAGTTAAGTTTTGGTATCTCAAGGATCATGTCTTTCTCTTCGGGTTGGATAAAATTTGTCCCACCTGCGAGGAATTTTCTACCATAGTGGGGATAAATCCCAGTGTTGCTGCGGCTTTGCCTGAGTTTTCTCGTTCTCCTAGGGAATTATTATCTGGGCTTCTCCATATTTCGCCTTCGGCAGCCAAGTCGTTGGTTACGGGAGGCCTGATTTCTCTTTCGGTAGTGCTGCGATTCGTGCATTCAAAGGATGTGGGCGATGCCGGCTATGCTGGGGTAGTTATTCTGGGCCTGGTTTCAAAAGTGTTGGTAGTGACTGGGGAAACTTTAGTGGACCCCTAACTTGCGACTATCGTTTCCTAGATATCATATCATTGCAATCTTGCGGCGGTGATACTGACGGAGACTTTGAATGGTCCGGATGCCTGGCGGGAAGGTTGTTCTAACTTTCTGAGGGGTAGCCCTGTAATGTTGTTCATGTGGCTGTCAGAGAGGTTCCGTATGGCGGTACCACCTGAGTATCCTTTGTCTGTAGTGCCAAACTTCTTCTCGTGCCATTTCATTAGTATAGGCGTGGACATTGAGAGTTGGGGGAACCGATTTGTAGAGCGCAGGGCTCCAGGCTTGCGTTAGTCAGTGCCTTGGTGGGGGGAGCTGCTGCCCATTCTGGAACTCGGGGAGTACCAATATGTCCGGTTAGTTGACCTCAGGCAAACCTCTTTTTACTTTTCCTGGTAGCTGCTACGCCAATTTGGTTGGGAGCAAATCGTGCCACCGTGAACACTGAACTTATTTCCCGTGGAGGACCTGGCGGAGCGTATGCGCATGCAGCTTGGTTCTTTGTGGGAGAATTGTCGTCCATCAACTCGTCCTTCCCAATTTGTGGGCAGAGTCTGACACATCCACGGGGACTACATTAAGTGGTTGCGGAAGAAGGTAGTGGCCAAGATGCTAGATGTGGAGACTAGGCAAAGGTGGTTTGCAATATCTGACACCATGGAGGGAGGTGTCGTGGTTTTCCCCAAGCTAGTCCTGGCTTATCGCTCTATGGAGCGTTTGCGATACTCTATTTAGGTAGGGGAGGTTTGGGGACTCCAGGATATGGGTGATGATGGGGCTGGTTCCTATGGCAGCTGCGGGTAGGATTTTGTGAAAGTTTTTGTAATAGGTGTGGCTTTGGGAATAATTAGAGGGTGATTTTGGGATTTTTGGGGCTTGTTTTTATCTGAGTTTTTAGCAAAGTGGGAGTAAGCTTGACAAGTGAAGTTGTTTGACTCCTCATGCCGATGTAATTGTACTGAAATTTTAGATAATTAAATAAATAAGTTTTTGATAATCTATTTGTGCCTCTTGATGACTTTTGCATTTTGAATTATCTATACCAATCGCTAAGGCATACATAATCCTTTTGTTCATGTATATGTTAAAATGAAAGCTCGTTCTCGGGGATAAGAAAAGAATAGCATTTTGTGAAAAAAGGGAGTCGTGCTCATGCAAAGCGGGCGAGTTACCTACGTACCTTTGAGGGATTTGAAATTTTTTTGAATTTTTTTTTGTAAGCAAAAAGGTTTTTAGAGGATCATGCCCCATGTAGTTCTGATTCGGGGAAATGAAGAGTTTTTCTCTTCTTTTTTTAGAATATAAGGGAGATGATAAAAGTCGCAGCGCGTCGAAATTTCAGACTAGGGGTAAATTTTTTTGAGACGGTCCAGGTTGACTAGACATGCCATTTCTTCTCCATCAAGGCCGGTGAGCATAGCAGCGCCGCCCGATAGAATCTTCTTCACGATGTACGGGCCGTTCCAATTGGGCTTAAATTTCCTTCTGGGGTCCTAGATGGGCTCTACTATTTCTTTTAGGGCAAAGTACCCTTCTCGGACACTGCAGTACTTGACTCTCTTGTTAAATGATCGTGCTATACGATAATGGTACCCTTGTATGTGATATAGAGCTTTTAACCTCCTTTTGTCCAAGAGGAATAGCTCGCCAATACGGCTTTGGTTCCAATCTTCCTCGCTAACTTTTCTTTCTAGCATGACATATAGCGAAGGGATTTCTGACTCCACAGGTAGGACTGCTTCCATGACGTAGACTAGTGAGTAAGGGGTAGGCCCAATATAGGTTCGATAGCCCCAAAGTTGTCGACCAAATCTCGATAATTCTTATCATCTTGCTGATAATGGCTTTAAGGTTCTTATTGTCTACCTCGATTGCTCTATTGGTCTGAGGTCGGTATGGATAAGATTTATGTTTTTGAATTTCATACTCATCGACCACTTCTGTAACTTCTACCTAGAACTGTAGCCCGCTGTCTGATACCAGCTCGTGCGGGACCCCATATCGACAGATGGTGTATTTCTTGATGAACTTGGCCACTTTCTTGGCATTCAGAACTGCGCATGACTCGACTTCGACCCATTTGGTGAAGTAGTCAATGACGACTAGGATGAACTCATGCCCATTAGATGCCTTCGATGTAACTTTCTCTATGATGTCAATGCCTCATGTGGAGAACGGCCAGGGAGAAGTCATGTTGTATAATTCTCGCAGAGGTAAGTGTTGTAGGTTAGAAAATAACTGGCATTTTAGGCATCTTCTAACGTAAGTTGTGCAATCTTGAACCGTGGTAGTCCAGTAGTAACCCCGTCGGATGATCTTTTTGGCGAGCATATGATCGTTCATGTGGGGTTCGCATTCCTCGCTGTGGATTTTTTGCATCATTTCTTCAATGTCATCCCTGGGATGCAATGCAAATGGGCTCTATCGAAGTTTCTCTTAAACAGTGCTTTATCATAGATAATATACTGGGCAGCCAGTCTGCGGAGAGTTATTTGGCCTTTCTTATCAGATCCTTAGGGATACCTACTATGTTTGAGGAGACGCCAAATATCATAGTACCAGTAGTCGACTATCTCGGTATCTTCCTCCGTGATAAGCTCAATATGGTAGCAGTGGGTGGGTTTGTCTTATTTTTGGACAAGGAAACGAGCCATGGTTATTCCCTCGGGTATGTCAATCATGGAGGCTAAGGTAGCAAGGTCGTCGACTAGGTTATTCTTTGCTCGGGGCAGGTAGTGGAAGGTGATTTCTTAAAATTAAGAAGCTAGCTACTCTAGGCGGGCATAGAAGGGTAAGAGTTTCTCCTCATTGACTTTCCATTTTCTAAGTACCTGACCGATGATGAGGGCTGAATCCCCGTAGACATCGAGGTATCGAATTCCTTTCTTGAGGGAAACTTTGAGGCCTACCTTACACGCCTCGTATTCAGTCATGTTGTTGGCGCAAGGGAAGTCCAGCTTAATAGCAATGGGATTGTGAGAGTCATCATGGGCAATTAGGAGGATCCCAATACCATAGCCTTTTTTATTGGTAGCGTCGTCGAAGAACATTTTCCATTGAAGGTTTTTTTGGGAGGTACAAAGGATATTTTCATCAGGGAACTCAGAGATCCAGACATCGGCCTCTTCCACAGGGTAGTCAGCAAGGTAGTCAGAGATGTCTCTTCCTTTCATGGTCTTCTACGTAACATAAGTGATGTTAAATTCAGCTAGGAGCATAAACCAACGAGCCATTCGATTGGACAAGGCAGTTTTCTCGAGCAAGTACTTGATGGGATCCATTTGTGATACAAGCTTGATGGGAAAGGCGAGCATGTAGTGTCATAACTTTTGGGTAACCCAGACAAGAGTGACACATGCTTTCTCCAAGGTAGTGTAGGTAATTTCATAATCGGCCAACTTTCGACTAGCATAGTAGATAGCTCTCTCTTTACAGGTTTCTTCGAGGTATTGGGCTAGTAAAGCCCCAGCTACAGTATCGGGTACGATTAGGTATAGGAGTAAGGGAAGATCAGGCTGCGACGATATGAGAATCGGAGGTTGGGTTAGGTAATGCTTAATTCGGTCAAAGGCTTCTTAGCAAGCTTCATTCCACACTTTGGTTGAATCCTTTCAGAGGAGTTTAAAGATGGGTTCACAGTTGGAAGTCAGTTAGCTAATGAAGTGGCTGATGTACTGTAATTTCCCAAGGAATCCCCGAACTTCCTTCTTCGTTCGAGATGGTGGCATCTCTAGTATGGCTTTTATCTTGGCAGGATCTGCTTCCATCTCTTTCTCGCTAACAATGAATCTCAAAAGTTTTCCTTTAGTTAAGTCGAAGACACGTTTTTGTGGGTTGAGTCGCATCTGGTACTGTCTCAACCATTCAAAGAACTTTCGAAGGGCGGGAACATGGCCTTCCCTAGTCTTGGACTTAATAATCATGTCGTCTACTTAGACCTCGACTTCCTTGTGTATCAGATCAGCCCCTACATTCTTTAGACTAAATGGCATGACAGTGTAGCGAAAGGTTCCCCAAGGGATGATGGATGTGGTTTTCTCTTGGTGATCTGGGTGCATCTTGATTTGATTATATCTGGCAAACACGTCAATGAATAACTTGAGAGTGTGACTGGTTGTATTGTCCACAATCATATCGATATTGGGTAGCGGGTAATCATCCATCGGAGAGGCCTTATTAAAGCCTCGGTAGTCAACACACATGCAAACCTTCCCTCCTAAATTCAGCATGGGTACGATATTGGCTAGCCATGTGGAATATTCGATCACATGAATGAAGCTCGCGTTTAGTTGCTTAACTACTACTTCTTTAACTTTTAGTGACCATTTGGTGCGGAGCTTTCGCAGTTTCTGTTTGACCGGTTTACATTTCGGGAGAGATGGAATCTCATGTTATGTTATCTCAGGGTCAATGTCGGTCATATCATCGTAGGACCATGGGAAGACATCCACAAATTCCTTTAGTAATTTTTCAAGTTGCGTGCACTCAAGCTCATTAAGGGTGGCCCATATCCTAATCTCCCGTATTTGGTTACTAAAACCGAGATTAATAACAACAGTTTTATCTTCATTAACTTGAACACGGTTATGTTGTTTGTTATTAACCTTATTTAAATCAGTTAAGAATTATTCATTTGTAAAATCATCATCATCAAGAGTTTGATTAGAATCAAGACAATTAATATAAGGCACAACAAGGTACTCAAAATCTTCGTTTACTTTATTAATAGGACAAATAGCATTAAGAACCTCATCAAATGAGGTCTCGATTACATCAGAGTGAGGGGAAACAACTAAAGGGGAAAGGGGGTAAACATCGAGATTAGGTTTAACATTAACAGGTGGCGCATGTGTAGTATGTCAGTTGAGAAGAGGTGCATGAGCATATTTGATGAGGGGGGATGTTTATGCGACATAGCCCTTGAGTGAATCATGTAGAGTGTCAGCCCTAGTGTCGGTAAATTAAAAGAGTTATCAGAATCACTACACTCAGAATCCCCAGTATCAGCTCTGGTCTTTTTAGTGAGTGGTTGTACACGGTGATGGAAACTCTCGGCCCATGGTTAGCTGTCTTGAAAGAAGATCTCTATTCCTGGTTTCACCCTCTTGTCTGCATGGTCATACCAAGGTTCAGGGAAGCCGCAGAAGGGGAAATCTTCACCTTCTCTGATGAATCTTCCATTTAGGGAATCTCTCTAGATAATTTTGGCACATTCTAACCTCCTCTTCAGTTAAGGTTGATGGATCGATCTGAGTTCTTCTTCTAATGGCTGATAACCCAACCCATAGGGAGGAAAGGCCTCATTTAACACAATAAGTTCAATTATCCCTTGATGTATTCGTTATGTCCCCAATCCGGGCATGAAGTGCTTATTCTTAAACATTTGGATTACATTGACGTTTCTCTAAGGGTCATATTCTGGACAAATCCTATCTTTGAAGTCATACCCTGCTAGGAGTAGGAGTGGTTCAACTTGAAATCTTGACGGAAGCATATCGTTCACTCCGTGTTGTATTTCAAGTATTGGATTACTAGTGCTTGCGTTCCTGGTGTTGTCATTATCTCCCAAGATAGTAATAACTTATTCGTTGGCGAAGAACTTTAATTTTTTATGAAGGGAATAAGACACCCCTTTTAAGCTATGAAGCCACGGTCGTCCGAGAAACAGGTTGAAACAGGTTGGGATGTCGATGACTTGGAATTCAACAACAGGATTTATAGGGTCAGCTCCTATTGCAAGCTTGATGTATCCCATTACTTCTCAGCGGGTGTTGTCATAGGCACGTACGGAGTAGAGGTTAGATAAAGGTCGCTCACTTTCAATCCCAGACAATTGAAAGTTCTTAGCGGGCAAACATTCAGAGCTGATCATTTATCGACGAGAGAGTAGGGGACAGTTTTCCCCATAACTTTAATAAATATATTAAGAGCATGATTGTGGTTAGGACCAGTCTTGGGGATTTCTTCTTCAGAAAAGGAAAGCATTCGAGTAGAGGTCAAGGATCCGACTAGGTTCACAGCTTCTTCTGGCATGGTTAAGGGAGAAATTGTGGGTCCTGTGAGTAGCTTGATTAGGGCATTTCGGTGCAGTTAAGAAAACATAAAAGCCCCAATAAAGTGATGTTGGCTTGGGGTTTCTTCAGTTTATCGAGGACCTTGCTTTCCTCGAGGGTTATTTCTGGCACAAGGAGATTCTCGACACTCTTTCATTTATCGCTTACTGATGGTTATAGATTTGAGATTTGCTAGTGTCTTCCTGACCTAGTCATGTGGTTTATAGAAGAAGGGAAAACATAAATCATATTTCTTCATCGATATCGGGTTGTTCAAGCACCTTGTTTATTTCTTGTAGCAGCTCCTCGAATGATATCATCCCGTATATGTCGACTATCAAACTAGTATTTTCTGAATCTTTCTCTTCATCTGAATATTTGAAATCGTCCCCCCATCCGATAGCAACGATATTATATCTCCATACAAATTTAATGTACTCCACAACTTCCACGGCCTCTTCGTATAATTCCTCACATTCGACAGGAAAATGCAGAACTGAAGGTACTAGGCTCCCTTGTAATTTCAAAGCATCGAGTAGCTTAGATATACTACAAATATCACTAGTTCGTTGAAATAAATTTTCCATGATCTGGATCATGTCATCTAGACTGACTTTGTCGATTGGCACCACCCAATTGTCTGACTCCTGGGCTCATTTTCGAGCTTCTAAGAATAACCCACTGAATCTCTAATAGTCGATGGTCATCTGGGAGGGTAATTTAAGTCCGAATTCTAAGAATTGGTTCAGCATTTCTGACAGTTCCATATCTTTACCTTCAGAACGATTGCGAACATCGATGCATGCTCTGGTGAGGAGGGATAAGGCTTGATCGGCAAAGCTGGTAGGGTGTAAGAGGAAATATGGTCATGTTTGGAGAGGTTAGGAGAGTATATGGGTATGACTGGTGATTCACTTGGCATGATTCGGGTAGATGGGCCAATTCTGAGTCTTTTTCAAGGAAGATGGCATTTGCATGATTCGAGAGTGGATTATGAGTAGTGTTTAGTTTGGGATTAGCTGGTGAGGCGATGATACCCCGATCAATCAGGCATTGGATTACATTTCGGAGATGTAAAAATTGGTCGGTGGTATGGCCATCTGTTTGGTGAAAGTCACAATGGGCATCGGGTTTAAAGTTTTTCGGAAGTGGGTTTGGTAATGGACAGGGGTCCAATGGTTTTGTAGACACCCCATTCTGTTACCCCCTAACTTTCCTTAGGTCCCTAGTACCTCCCTTCATCACCATAAACCCAGGTTATGTCCCGAGTACTGACCTGGAGGCCATCGAGCACTCCCCGGCTCAGTTTGACCCAAAAGTCAAACTCTTCGTCTCGACCGAGACTGAATGAATCTTCGAAGGGCACTGAATACCCTTTCCAACGGTCCGCCCTGTGCGCGATTCCGACTTACCATGCGGAAAATGATCCGTTTGCGTCCGAAACTTGACCCGGAGGCCACCGGGCGCTCCCGGGCTCTGTTTGACCCAAGGTTCCAAAAAATGCGAAGCGTGATTGAGGCGTGGAGGCCAAGCCTTAAGCCTTAGAAGCCTAGGCGTAAAAAGGTGTGAAAAGGCGTTTAGGCACTCTTAATATATTTTAATATTTTTTAACCATAACAAGGCTATTAAAATACAAAAATTGCACGTATCATAAAAATATGTCTGAATATATGCAAATTAAAATACTATCTAATTATTTTGGATAAGATAATGGTCCGGTTTGTAAACAAATTCTTTAAAGGCAACATCGTTTCACTAAGGCATTGTTGTTTTTAGAAAAAATTGCGCCGTAAGGGTTTTACTAAGAATAAGGCGTGAAAACCGTAAGGTGAGGCGTTTTTCCTAAGCCGTAAGCCTAGACGGGTTTTTTAGAATAGTGGTTTGACCTATATCAACTCTTTAGCTCGACCGAGGCTGAATGAATCTTCAAAGGGCACTGAATACCCTTTCCAACGATCCGTCCCGTGCGCGATTCCGATTTACCATGCGGACGAACAATCCGTTTGACTCCGGGAGGTGACCGAATGCTTCCCGGGCCCGGTTGACCAAAGTCAACTCCACAAATCGGGTCAAACTCTTTGGAATGTCGAAGTACATCTCCTAACCTTTCCAAAGGTCCGCCCCGTGCGCGATTCGGACTTACCAGGCGGATGAACGATCCGTTTGCATCCGAGCGATTCCCCGTCCAATGGATCGACAAATGCTTCCGAGCCATATTTGACCCAAAGTCAACTCCCGAACTCGGGAGCGGTCCAAATGACTTTTAAAGGTCTATGAATTACCTTTCCAACGGCATGCCCCGTGCATGATTCTAACCAACAGTTTGACCTCGGCGGTCGATTTTCTGAAAAAGCCTAAAGCGCACTGCCAAATGGCAGGTTCCAGACCCTGCCTATCGGCACCTGCCGATAGGCAGGAACAGGTCCATGCCGATTGACACTCACCTGGGCCTATAAAAGGAGGCCTTTACCTCATTTGCAAAGGGAACCCAGATCTGATAAAAGTCTCTCTGAACGAATCCCATAAACCTCTCTCGAAGGCATCATGATTTCAACATCCAAATCCCCTTTTTACTTCCACTTTTCGTCATCCTTTTCATCAAACTCGGTGAATTAGCCACTCTCCATCATCGTCCAAGTGCAAGGGCTGCTCTCCAACGTTCAAGATCAAGCTCAAGATCTTCAAGAAGCTCCAACTTTCTCTACTCTCTCTTAAATTCTCTTAAATTCTCAATAACTTGTCTTCTTATTTAACACTTTTATTATCTCATCTCATACATCCTAATATACTTTATTTATTTATTATTATTACACATCTCCTATTTTCATATAAATAAAACCCAAAAAACAAAAAAAAGATGGTTTGCTCATAAATTCCAAGTAGGGATTCTCACACTTTTTCCACACTTTTCTCACAATCTAAAACCCTTTTTCTACACACACACACACTCACAAATAAGAGATTCCCCATTTGGATTTGTGGGATAAACCCCATCCCTTATTTTGTATGCGAACTACGTGGACTTTAATGCCTTTATAGGCTACGTAGGCGTCTTGGGGTAAAACCCGAGACTCGAGTCCTTTTTCCCACTCTTTCTCTCATTTTCTATCTTCTCTAAATCCATTTTCCTTATATTCTATATACTTTCCCTTAGTGACGTATTACCCCACATGCGTTATCGTTCCATTATAACGATCAACGTAGGGGTAATCACGTAAATCTTATTTTTCTAATATTACCCTTATATCTTCCTATGGATGACTCGCTTTATCTTTTCCATGATACAAGTCGAGGATTCCTACCTCCATTCTATATATACACATGCACACATATCAAGGGGGGAAACAAAAGGAAAATAACAAATATTCATGAGAGATCAAAAGGGTGGAATGGGTGCCTAACACCTTCTCATTTCGTAACTAAGCCTCCGAACCCTTCTCGAATCATCTTGGTTTCGCACGCACCAGTATGTCTTTGGATGCCATCCTTCCGGGTGGCTTCCCCTTTTTCTTTTCTCTGTTTTGAGTAAAATAGACTGGCGACTCTGAATCTCTCTATATTTTTACACCACAACTCAAACGACGCCGGCTGAAGCGCTCCGAGAGGGACGCACGGGACTCGAAGGATCATTTCCTCCACGCCACCCGCCTGCGTGGCGAGGATCGGGGATGGCCACAATGGCGACTCCGTTGGGGATATCTGTTTGTGGGCTTGACTCTATTTACATGAATGCTATATTTACTTATGTTTCCCCCCATATCTGCATGTTCCTCTTTCTCATATGTATCCCATGCTTATGCTTATGTTCAGACACTTGTAGAAAATTCTCCATGCACACTTCACACCACGTGCACCTAGGATCACATGTATATCCCCATGTTGCACGCATCACCTATTTATACTTGGTGTACCTTTTAGGGTACTTATACTTTGCTCCCTGTTTGGCATAATCAAGAAAGGCATTCTCATCATAAGATACTAATAAGAGAATCATGCATGATTCACACGACATCACCAAAGATCATTGCTATTGATCAAATTTTACCCACTAACTAGAGGGTCACTTCGTGATGGGCGCTGGTCCGGCAGGTCGCAGTTAGCCTAAGCGATATGACTCTCACCTTCCATTGGCCAAGTACCTTCGACGTATATCGAACGATTCCCCTGCATCGTACCGCTTGACCTAAGTCATGACGGGAGGTATATCGCAGGGAATTCGTTCACGTACGTCGAGTATATCGAATTCGCTCTCACACGTACCTTCCCCACGAGGTATATGGTGAGGCAATTCACGTACACTCAGGTATATCAAATGGCTTATCCACACGTACCGATTGCCCACAAGAGCAAGACGTATATCGTGGAAGTCACGCCAAAGGGGGGAACCCATGCCGATTCATCCAACCAACTGCATACCCGCATATAGGTGTCAAACCTAGGACACGCACTTTAGATTATCGGTTTCAATCCGAAACTCTGTCGAAATTCCGGGTCGGCCTACCGCCCAATTTTCACGCATTTTGTAAAACGAGACCCTGTCCGTGAGCCTGGTTACAAGTCCAAACCGTAGCTTTGCATATATTAAGACCCCCACTTCTCCAGGCTCGGGTCCTGTCCGGCATTGCATTTAGGAGAATTAAATACAAGTGAAAACATAATAATCATAATAATCATGCTGAGTTCCGTCTCCAAAAAACATTTCTTCCTTCTTTATCAAAAATCCAAAAACATTTCTCCCTTCTTTATCAAAAATCCAAAAACATTTATCCCTTTCTTTATCGAAAATCCAAAAATAATTCTTCATTTAAAAAAAATAAAATCTCTCATCCTACGCCTTCTCAGGTCGATCGCAAGCCCTTGGCCTGGCTCCCTATTGGCTTCGGTCTTGAGTCAAATCACCCCGGAGTTTCATTCGTTCCTCTACTACTTCTTTCGAGTCCGGAATCCATCCATATTCCATGGAGAATACAGATCAAGTACCAGTCATACAGCCAGATCTGACGACAGTCTTAGCTCAGCTTGTGTCCAAGATTGACAACCTCCAAACTGAGGTTCGAGAGATGCAACGAAACCAAGTTCCTATTCCTCAAGAGCCCGAGGCCCTGTTCCCTCGTTCTATGGGTTCGCCCGAGCCTATCTGGGTTTCGGAAGAATATCAGCATGCTTCACGTGGCCCTCCTGCCAATTAACCGCCACCTGCCCAACTTCCAATGCCAAACATTGCCCAGCCTGTGACTAACCTGCTTGTGGTCGTTGATCCAAAGGAGGAGGAGTTGAAAAAAGTCAAAGAGGATCTCAAGATGCTCACCAAGAAGTTTGACCAAGCCAGGATCTCTGGGAATTACATGGACTACACCCACATGTCTCATTATCCTAAAGCAAGGTTACCCGAGAAGTTCAAAATGCTAAATATCGAGAAGTTCGGAGGGAGTGGACCCCGAATTGTTCATCTTCGCATTTATCATCGTTCCATGACTCTACTAGGGGCTTCTGAAGAAGTGATGGCCTAATTATTTCAGCAAACTTTGAAGGATGTGCCCTCCGATGGTTTTTATCTCTTGAGGAATCCAGAATTCGTAGCTAGGAGGATGTAGCTCGAGAATTCATATCACAGTACAAATACAACGAAGAGCTTGAGGTCACTCGTCGTGATTTAGAGCTCCTCAAATAGAATCCTGGAGAATCAGTCAGTAACTTTATAACTCGGTGGAGAGAGCAAGCAGCTACCATGACTAACTGGCCATTCGAGGAAGAACAGGTCAACATAGTGAAGAAAAACTTCTTACCCCATGTCCGAGCAACGATGGGAGGACAATACTATCCCCACTTTCGAGCTCTCAGAGAGGCTGGAGTGGAAATCGAGGAAAGCCTCGTTAAAACAGAGGTTGAACCAAAGAAGGTGTCCAGATAATTCACCCCTAGAAAGTATGATAAGCCTGCCAGTGCTACCGTTTCGACCATCAACAACATCTCTCAACCAACCACGTCATGGGCACCAGAAAGCCACCCTGCCCCCATCTGAAGGGAATACACTAAGCTCCATACTCCCCTATCCAAAGTTTACCAAGCCCTGTTAAGCCGAAACCTCATCAAACCCTTGGATCCCCGTCCATTGCCAAATCCACTCCCAAGAAACTTCAAGGCCGATGCTCATTGCGCCTTTCACCAAACTTCCGGCCATACTACCGACCAATGCTTCCACCTTCGGAACGTAATCCAAGATCTCATTGATCGGGGTACCATCGCCCCACCAGCCAATCCTAAGCTAAACACTACTCACAAAGCACTCCAAAATCACACAAATTCCATCTTCTTGGAAGAAAACCCATATTTCAATCCCTTAACTCAAATCACACCCATATACTCTCCTAAACCTCTTCAAACTTGCCCATATTTCCTCCTACACCCTACTAGCCTCGCTGATCAGGCACTGTCACTCCTTACCAGAGCATGCATCGTTGTCCGTACCCATTTTGAAAATAGAAGTATGGAATTGTCAGAGATGTTAAACCAACTCCTAGAGTTCGGGCTGAAATTGCCCTCACAAATGGTCAACGATTGCCAGAAGTTCAGCACACTGTTCTTGGAGGCACAAAAATGGGCTCGGGATTCAAACAAGTGGGTGGTACCAACCGATGAAGTCAGCCTAGATGATGTTGTCCAGACTATGGCAGAATTATTCGGGAAAACCAAAAATATTTGCAGTATCATCGGTTTACTTGACACTTTGAAGCTACAAGGGCACTTGGTCCTTTCAATCACACATATCCCCACAGAATGGGAGAACTTGTATGAAGAAGTCGTTGAAGTTGTGGAATGCATCGACTTTACATGGAAAGACAAAATTATTGCCACCGAATAGGGGGAGAATTCGAAGACTCGAGTGAAGAACAAGCTTCAAGAAGAGCTGGCCCAGTAGCCGACATATGTGGGATGATATCATTTGAAGAACTCCTCGAAGAAATAAACAGGGTGGCGGAACCACCTGAGATTGACTAGGAAACGAGATTTATGTTCTTCCGTTCTTCAGTAAATCACATGACCAGATCAGGAAGACATTACCAGGTTCCAAGCTCACTACCAGCAAATGACAAAGGGAAGGGCGTTAAAAACCTTCCTATGCCAGAGATGACCATCGAGGAGAGTAAGATTCTCGATTAACTGAAGAAAACCCAAGCTAACATCACTCTATGGGGGCTTTTCATGTCTTCCCAGGTGCACATAAATGCTTTAATCAAATTACTCACTAGACCCATAGTTCCCCCCTCTACCACACCAGAAGAGGAGGTAAATCTTGTCGGATCCTTAACCTCTACCCGAATACTGTCATTTTCTGAAGAAGAAATCCCTAGAATTGGGCCAAATTACAATCATGCACTCAGTATCTCCGTCGAAGTTATGGGAAAGGTCATGCCACTCTCCCTTGTCGATAACGAATCCGCCTTGAATGTTTGCCCTCTGAGAACTTTCAAGTGTTTAGGCCTGAAAGAAAGCGGCCTCACTCCAACGTCCGCCACTGTGCGTGCTTACGATAATACCCGTCGTGAGGTGATAGGGTCCATAAAACTTGTAATAGGGGTTGGCCCTATAAACCCTGTCATCGAATTATAAGTCATAGACATCCCAGCCTGTTTTAACCTATTGCTCGAACGACCCTGGATCCACAATATCAAGGGTGTCTTCCTCACTCCATCAGAAATTGAAGTTCTTCGTCGACGGGCGAATCATCACCATTTTGGGCGACGACAAAAATATCGGGGATGCAAGCACCAGTAGTCCAATTCTTGAGATACAACACGGGTCAAATGATATGCTCCTATCAGGATTTCGAGTCGAGCCACTCCTACTCCCGTCAGGGGACGGTTTCAAAGAAAGGGTTTGTTCAGAATATGACCCTCATGGCAATGTCAATGTGATTCAAATGTTCAGAAACATGCACTTCATGCCCGGACTGGGGCTAGGGCAAAGGCAGCAAGGGATACTTGAGCCCATCGAACTGAAGAAAGCTTTCCCTCCTTGTGGCTTGGGGTATCTACCATCAGAACAAGAGCTTAGAATGATCCGCCAGTCTTGACCAAAGAGAAGATTAGACTGCATTCGAACTATCTCAGGAGACTCCTTAAATGGACGATTCATCAAAGAAGGCGAGGACTTCCCCTTTTGCGGTTTTCCAGAACCATGGTATGACCACACAGACAAGAAGATGAGGCCGGGAATGGAGATCTTTTTCCAAAATAGCTACCCATGGGCCAAAAGTTTCCCACACCAAGTATAACCGCTCATCAAAGATGCCGAAGAGACTGAGGAAGGCGATTTCGAAGATTCCTTCAACTTACAGACACTAGGGCTGACACTCTGTATGGTTCATTCAGGCACAACATCAATGGACCCATCCCGTCTGATTAAAGCTACTGATACTCCTCTCCTCAACTGGCATGCTACGCCAGTTCTACCCCTCGAAATCTCCCCTAACCCCAATATTTACCCTATTTCTCCTTCTGTTGTCTATCCTTGCTCAAATGTAATCGAGACCTCTTTTGATGAGGTTCTCAATGTTTTTTTTCCTATCAATGAAATAAACAAAGATTTTGAGTATCTTGCTGTGCGTTACATTAATTGCTTGAATTCTAATCAAACTTTTGATGATGATGATTTTGCAAATGAACAATTCTTAACTGATCTAAATAAGGTTAATAATAAACGACATAACCACGCTCAAGTTAATGAAGAAGAGACTGTTGTTATTAATCTCGGTTCTAGTAGCCAACTGTGCGAGATTAGGATAGGGGCCACCCTTGATGAGCATGAGCGCACACAACTCGAAGAATTGCTGAAGGAGTTCGTAGGTGTCTTCGCATGGTCCTATGATGATATTCCCGACATTGATCCTGAAATAGCTCAACACGAGATACTCACTCTCCCAGATTACAAGCCGGTTAAACAAAAATTGAGAAAACTCCGCACTGAATGGTCGCTCAAGGTCAAAGAAGAGGTGGTCAAACTATTAAATGTGGGTTTCATTCGGGTGATCGAATATCCCATATGGCTAGCCGATATTGTACCTATGCCGAAATCCGGAGGAAAGGTTCGAATGTGTGTAGATTATCGAGATTTAAACAAAGCTTCTCCGAAGGATGATTATTCGCTACCCAATATCGACATGATCGTGGACAACACAGCCAGTCATGCTCTCAAGTCTTTTGTCGACGGGTTTGCCGGATACAACCAAATCAAGATGCACCCCGCCCACCAAGAAAAAACCACATTCATCACCCCATGGGGAACCTTTTGCTACACCGTCATGCCATTTGGTCTCAAGAATGCTGGGGCTACCTACCAAAGGGCTGCCACAACCATCCTGCACGATCTGATCCATAAGGAAGTCGAGGTTTATGTGGATGATATGATTATCAAGTCCAAAACTACAAAAGGTCATGTTCCCGCTCTCCGGAAGTTCTTCGAACGATTGCGACGGTATCAGATGCGACTTAATCAACAAAAGTGTGTCTTCGGCGTTACAAAGGGAAAACTCTTGAGATTCATGGTCAGCGAAAAAGGGATAGAAGCAGATCCTGCAAAGCTGAAGGCTATACTTGAGATGCCACGTCTCGAACAGAGAAAGAAGTCCGAGGTTTTCTTGGGAAATTACAATATATCAGCCGGTTTATCAGTCAGCTAACCTCCATCTGTGAACCGATCTTCAAGATCCTCCGAAAAGATTCAACCAAGGTTTGGAACGAGGCCTGCCAAGAAGCTTTTGACTGAATAAAACAATACCTGACCCAACCTCTAGTGCTCATGCCACCACAGCCTGGTCTCCCTTTGCTCCTATACCTAACCATAACCGACACTGCAGCTGGGGTTTTGCTAGCCCAATATCTTGAAGACTCTCACAAAGAAAGAGCCATATATTACTCCAGTCGCAATTTGGTCGGGTACGAGGTCAACTACACTGCTTTAGAAAAGGCATATGTCGCACTTGTCTGGGTCACCCAAAAGTTGCGATACTACATGCTATCCTTCCCCATCAAACTTGTATCCCGAATGGATCCCATCAAATACCTGCTTGAGAAACCCGCCTTATCCAGTCGAATGGCCCGATAGTTGATGCTCCTAACCGAGTTCGATATCGTGTACGTCACATAAAAATCTATTAAAGGAAGAGCCATCTCTGACTACCTCGCCGATTACCCCATAGACGAAGCAAATGTCCAGATCTCCGAATTCCCAGATGAAAATATCCTCTGCACCACTCAAGACCGCCTTCGATGGAAAATGTTCTTTGATGGCGCTGCCAACAAAAAGGGATATGGCATTGGGATACTCCTGATCGCCCCAGATGACTCCCACACTCCCATCGCCATAAAATTGGATTTCCCTTGCACCAACAACATGACGGAATACGAGGCATGCACAGTGGGCCTCAAGGTTGCTCTCGAGAAAGGTATTCAATACCTTGATGTCTACAGGGATTCTGCCCTTATCATTGGTCAAGTGCTCAGAAAGTGAAAAGTCAAGGACGAAAAGCTCCAACCCTTTCATGCCCAATTAGAAGAGTTAGCCTCCCGATTCCGAGATATCACCTTCCATTACCTACCCCGAGCAAAGAATAACCTAGCCGATGCTCTCTCCACCTTGGCCTCCATGGTCGACATGCCCGAAGGAATAACAATGACCCCCTTCCTAGTTCAAAAGAAAGATAAACCGACTCATTGCTACCATATTGAGCTTGTCTCCACTGAAGATCCCGAACTAACTAATTGCTGGTACTATGATATCTGGTGCCTCCTCAAATATGATAGGTATCCCGAGGGCTCCAACAAGAAAGATCGAACGACCCTCCGAAGACTGGCTGCCCAGTACATCATCTGTCATAAAGCTCTACTCAAGAGGAATTTCGATGGAACTCATCTACACTGCATCGCAGGGGTCGAGATTGAGAAAACAATACAGAAAATCCACAGTGGGGAATGCGGACCCCACATGAATGGTCACATGCTCGCCAAGAAGATCGTTCGATAAGGGCTACTACTGGACCTCCGTGATCCAGGATTGCACCGCCTATGTCTGGAGGTACCTCAAATGCCAAAAATTCTCCAATCTTCAACACTTGCCTTCGCGAGAATTATACAACATGACCTCTCCCTGACCGTTCTCCACCTAAGGTATCGACATCATAGGGAAGGTTACACCAAAGGCTTCAAACGAACATGAGTTCATCCTGGTTGCCAGCGATTACTTCACCAAATGGGTCGAGGCTGAGTCATACGCAGTATTAAATGCCAAGAAAGTGGCCAAATTCCTAAAAAAAATCATCTGCCGATATGGGGTCCCACACGAGCTGGTATCAGATAACGGGTTGAATTTCGAAGTAGAAGTCACAAAAGTAGTCAACGAGTACGGGATTCAGATACAAATCTTCTCCCTACCGACCTCAGACCAATGGTGCAGTTGAAGCCGCCAATAAAAACCTCAAATCCATCATCAACAAGATGACCGAAAGTTATAGGGATTGGGCCGATCGGATCCCGTACGCCCTCTGGGCTATCGAACCCCAATTCGAACCTTTACTGGGGCTACCCCTTACTCCCTGGTCTGCGGGATAGAAGCAGTCCTACCTGTGGAGCTGGAAATACCCTCACTACGCGTCATGCTCGAAAGCAAGGTTAGTGAAGAAGACTGGTGCCAAAGACGTCTTGATGAGCTAGCCCTCCTAGATGAAAGAAGATTAAAAGCACTTTACCACATAGAGGGGTACCATCGCCGAATAGTGCAATCATTCAACAAAAAAGTCAAGGAACGCGGTGTCCGGGAGGGGGATTTAGCCCTCAAGGAGATAGTAGAACCCATCTGGGACCCCAGAGGGAAATTCAAGCATAATTGGAGTGGTCCCTACATTGTGAAAAAAATCTTATCCGGCGATGCCGCCATGCTCACTGACCTGGATGGGCATCCAGTCAATCTGGATCGTCTCAAGAAATTCTACCCCTAGTCTGAAATCTCGGCGTGCCACGACTCTTCTCATCCCCCTGCTATTCTAAAAATAAAACTCTTCATTTCCTTTTACCCAGAACTACGTGAGCCTGATCCTCTACAAAAACTATTTTAAAATATTTTCAAAAAAAACCCAGAGGTACGTAGGCAACTCATGCACCTCACATGAGTGCGGCCCCTTTCTTTTTCACATAATACTATTCTTTTCTTACCTCCGAGAACAGCGGTTCATTCTAAAATTATTTGAACAAAATGATTATGTATGCCTTAGCGATCAGTATAGATAATTCAAAATACAAAATTCATCGAAAGGCACAACTGGATGATCAGAAACTTATCTATTTCATTAATAGGAAATTACAGTATGGATTACATAAGAAAAAGGAACGGGTAACTCCCTTCCCCACTACCATAAAAAGTCAAATAAAATCCCCACACCTATCACATAAATAAACTCCCCAGAAGTCCTACCCACAGCTACCAGAGGAGCCTGCACCCTCATCATCTACATCCTGAGGACCCCAAATTTCCCCTGCCTGAGTAGAGTGCCCTAAACATTCCATGGATCGATGAGCCTTAACCATCTTCAAAAAACCATAACACCCCCTTCAATGGAGTCAGATAAAACAAACCATTTATGTCCAGTCTCCACTGCCAACATCTTGCTGACTACTTTCCTCCACAACCACTTCATATAATCTTTAGGGACATGGCAAACCTTCCCGACAAACTGAGAGGGACGGGTCGACGGACATCGATTTTCCCACAGAGACCCCAGCAACAGACGTAGGCGCTCAGTCAAATCCTCTACCGGAAAGAAATTTGAGATCCGAGGTGGCACGACCTGCGCCCAGCCGAATTGGCGCAAAAGCCCCAAGGGAAATAAAAAGAGGTATGTCTGAGACCAACTAGCCGCACATATGAATACTCTCCTAGCTACAAAACAGGCCGCAACTGTCCCCACCAAGGAACTGACCAATACAGACCACAAGACCCATGCTCCACAAGCCAATTCTCCCAGTTCTTAACATACAGGCCAACGCGGATGAAGTAGCGTGAAAAGAAGTTGGGTACGGTCGACAAGAGATATTCTGGAGAAGTCGACAAGCGAAATCTTTCAGACAACCACATGAACCACATCACAGGGCTACCCCTCAAAAAGTCAGAATGGCCTTCTCTCCAAGCATCCAGTCCATTCAGAATCTCCGCCAATATCACCGCCACGGGATTGCGACGGTATGACATCCATAAAGTAATGGCTGCAAGTTGTGGGTCCACCTGCAATTCCCCAGTCACCAGTAACAATTTGGAAACAGACCTAGAACAACGGCTCCAGTATAGCCAGCATCACCTACTTCCCGTAAATTCATGTACTGCAGCACCGCCGGGAGGGAGATCATTCCTCCAGCAACTAATGATCTAGCCGCCGAAGGTGAAATATAAAGAAGCCCGGCCAACAAATCCCTAGGAAAACAGAAAAACTCGGGCAAAGCCGCAGCAACACTGGGATTTACACCCAGTATGGCAGAAAATTCCTCGTAGGTAGGACAAACTTCTTCCAAACCAAAGTGGAATACATGGTCTTCGGGGTACCAGAATTGTACCGCCGCCATCAGCATATTCCACTCAATAGGCCGATTGCGCCACAAGGAGACTCGACGCATATTGAAAGCATCGTAGTCGACATTATAAGAGCACATAGCTTCCAAAGGCTTCGAGGTAGTTGGAAAACTCGGTGCTACCAGGGAGAGACATCTTGCAAGGCTAAGAGATGGTGGGTAAGTAGGTAAGAATGCAAAGGTGTGATGAAAACACTCCCCCCCCTACCCCTTTTTATACTTGAAAATCCTCACAAGGGACATAATCCCTGCAGAAACCGGAGGGAATCCTACCCCACGAGGTACCAAAGGCTGAAGAGGGTACCATTCAAAGCTTTGAATTGATGGGACTGGACTGAACTCTAGATAGGCAGGCCAGGGTGCTTGCCGATCGACAACCCCCACATTTTTAGAAATTTCCCTTTTTCCTCTTTTGTCAAATTAGAAAACTCAATAAAAATAAATTGATATTCTCAACAGAATTTCAAAATCCTTTTAATTCTCTCTTTTTAATTAAAAACTTTACTTCAAAAAATTTCCAAAAATATTTCCTTTTTACGGTCTCAGCAGCAAAGTAAAAAGCGCATATGCATACATTCATCATTAAATAAAAGATAATAAAAAAAAACTCCATTGCATTGCATATATTTGTTTTCTGTGTTACATCATCTTTGCAGGAAATAAAAAGAAAAAGAAAAAAGAACGGGACTTAGCCCGAACCCACATCCTTTCTCTCTCTCTCAAGAGCTTCCACCACTACGGCGTGATCTCTTTCCCCTACGGCGAGACGATGCACCACCGCTACCCGAGACCGATTCCTCTCCGGATGAAGCAGACGGCACCAAGCAATAAGGGACAGGAACCGCGTCCCGAATGTGGGCACTCGCCGAAGATATCCAGTCTCTGATGTCCCTTAGCCAAGTGGTCGACACTCGAACTTGCTGCAAGGAAAGGCCAAATCAGTATCAAAGCAGAAATGACCAAAACAGAAAAGAAAGTAAGAGAGGAACAAAAAGGTATATCGCAGGTCGAAGGACCTTCTCTGTCAAACCCAACTCCTCCGGATCCATCGCATGAGGATGGTGCAGCATAGGCACCATCCCTCCATTAGCCCGCCGAATGTTGTATGAAGGACTGTGAAGCCGCACGAAAGGGACCTCCGAGGTCGCCGCCGTCGCAGATGCCGACGGACCACCACCGCTATGGGAAGATCCCACCGCCCGACTCGAACCCGCCGGAGGGAAGGGCAGCGCATCATATATGTTGGGCGCCATCAACCAGCTCGTCACAAAATCCATATAGTCATATGACGCAGTCGTATCGGTGTATAGCAAGTAGGACTCGCCGATCATCGTCGCGATCCTCTTATCCTCCAACAGCAGTCGCTCCCGCCTCATAGACGAAGGAGGCTGCGCGGGTGGCACCACCACCTCCTCCTCAGCAATCTAATGAACCGCCCTCTCCCCGAGGTACTAGGAGTGATCGAACTCATACGCCAGCAAACGCCTCATCCGCGCGTTCACCCCGATCGCCCCCGCATCCTGAATGGTTGTCCCCCACGGGTAAAAGGTCACTTAAAAATCTCCGAGCAAGCATAAATCAATACAAGACCAGAAGGAACAAAAACGAAGACTGAAATGGAAAGAGTCTTACCCTAGCACTGGTCAGGTCATTCAAAACCTGATGCACCGCCTCCAGGAAAAGAGATCCTTTCGACTGTCGATTGGCCCTACGCCATCGATACAATCGACAGAAGTCCCTAACAGTGTCGTCCTTCAAAGCAATCAGCGGGGTATTGCACCCAATCACCTCATAGAACCACGTCTGAATTCACAAGCAAAAAGAGACGCATAAGGAAAATGAGAATGCATGAAAAGAAATGCACAAATTGAGGAATACCTCAAGAAGGTACGTGACCCCAGTAAAGGTCTGCCGGCAGCACCGGCTGAATGCATCCAGAGAAAAATAAAGGGTCGCCAAGGTCAGACTCCCCCAATCATAGAAAGGGATGTTCGAAAACATCCTCAAGTACGATAGAAACCATAAATGAACGACGTCGCCGCTCGACGCCACCATAAAACCTCCCAGCACCAGAAGAATGAATAACCTGGCCATCTGCCTCACTTGCAACCCATCCTCCACATCGATCTCCCTACCCAGCAGAACATCCTTCAGCAGGGACAGCCGGATAGAATCCCCAGAGACCATCCTCCCTACATCACCAAGTGTCGCACGTACTGCCTTTGGTCTCACCCATAAAGAGCGATCCACCTCTATCTGCTCTCCATCACAATCCAGCCCCAGCAGCTGCTGCACGTTTATGGGAGTCACAGTCATCTCCCCGAATCCAAAATGAAAGGTGTGGGTAGTGTCCCACCACCTCTCTCCCAAAGCGCACAAGATCGTTGTCGAACGAGGCGTCTCATCCAGCGCATATGCCAACCGCCCAAAGCCTGCTGATGATAGCATCCAACGCACCACAGGTGGGAGATGCTCCCAGACATCCTTGAGCCCCGTTGTCCCATGGGCACGCATGTTCTTCAAAGAAATATTAGACTGGCAAAAAGAAAAGTCTCATCAAAAGTCAAGAAAGAAAAATCACCAGAAAGAGAAGAATGCCAAAGGTCGGGTATCACTCTCGAAGAACGATGACGCGATGGCTCCCGCAGCAAGGTCTGCTCATCCGTAATAGGCTCAAATGCATGAAAGGAGTTCTCACTCCCCAAGCCAAGAGGCGCCCTGGCCCTCCACTCCACATTTGCCAAATCATCAATGGGTCAACCACTCCCGATGGACTGCCGTGCTCACGAAAGCGGCCATTTCTTGAAGAACGGAATGGTAGAACGATTTACAGAGGAATCGCAGAGAGAGAGAGAAAGCAAAAGAAGCTGTGAAAAAATGAGGGGATTCGCCCCCTTTATATAGGATGCCAAGCGCCATGCCGATCGGCATCTCCCCCTACCACACTGATCGGCACTGACCCCTTGCCTTCCCGAGGTAGCCCAAAAGTCCGTGCCACTGCCAAATGGCACCCTTCATACTATGCCGACGGACACCCCCCCTTAAATTTCGTACAAAAATTCCCAGAAAATACCAGAAAGCCTCGAAAAATCCCCGAAAAATTCCCAAAAATCCCAGGAAGGATTTAAAGCCTTTTTACCAAGAAAACTTCGCGTTCCCTCAAGTGGAACCCCTCTTCCCCAGCGGAATCCTAAAAAACCAAGTGAAAACTCCTCCCGGCAAAGCTCCGGAGGATCCCTAAGGATCACTTGATCTCTTCCCCATCGGAATTCTCTTACAACACCCAAAATAGGTTATTCCCCCTATGAGGTCTCCTAAAAGCTTCCCTATCTATCAACTCCCTAGCTCAGATCAAAATCACAAAGATCTTTCTCCAGCAGAATCAGAATCCAATCTTTATCCACTCTTGGGTCAGAATTGGCCCCGGTCTTGGATCGTCACCTGAGTTAGGTCAGAATTGACCTCGATCCTCGGTCGTCACCACTCTTGGGTCATAATTGGCCCCGATCTTGGATCGTCACCTGAGTTAGGTCAGAATTGACCTCGTTCCTCGGTCGTCACCACTCTTGGGTCAGAATTGGCCCCGGTCTTGGATCGTCACCTGAGTTAGGTCAGAATTGACCTCGGTCCTCGGTTGTCACCACTCTTGGGTCAGAATTGACCCCGGTCTTGGATCGTCACCTGAGTTAGATCAAAATTGACCTCAGTCCTCGGTCGTCACCACTCTTGGGTCAAAATTGGCCCAGGTCTTGGATCATTACCTGAGTTAGGATAGAATTGACCTCAGTCCTCGGTCGTTACCACTCTTGGGTCAGAATTAGCCCCGATCTTGGATCGTTACCTGAGTTAGGTCAGAATTGACCTTGGTCCTCGGTCGTCACCACTCTTGGGTCAGAATTGGCCCTGGTCTTGGATCGTCACCAGAGTTAGGTCAGAATTGACCTCGATCCTCGGTCGTCACCACTCTTGGGTTGGAATTAGCCCCGGTCTTGGATCGTCACCTGAGTTAGGTCAGAATTGACCTCATTCCTCGGTCGTCACCACTCTTGGGTCAGAATTGGCCCCGGTCTTGGATCGTCACCTGAGTTAGGTCAGAATTGACCTCGGTCCTCCGTTGTCACCACTCATGGGTCAAAATTGGCCCCGGTCTTGGATCGTCACCTGAGTTAGGTCAGAATTGACCTCAGTCCTCGATCGTCACCACTCTTGGGTCAGAATTGGCCCCAGTCTTGGATCGTCACCTGAGTTAGGATAGAATTGACCTCAATCCTCGGTCGTCACCACTCTTAGGTCAGAATTAGCCCCGGTCTTGGATCATCACCTGAGTTAGGTCAGAATTGACCTCGGTCCTCGATCGTCACCACTCTTGGGTCAAAATTGGCCCCGGTCTTAGATCGTCACCTGAGTTAGGTCAGAATTGACCTCGGTCCTCGGTCGTCACCACTCTTGGGTCGAAATTGGCCCCGATCTTAGATCGTCACCTGAGTTAGGTCAAAATTGACCTCGGTCCTCGGTCGTCACCATTTTTGGGTCAGAATTGGCCCCGGTCTTAGATCGTCACCTCAGTTAGGTCAGAATTGACCTTGGTCCTCGGTCGTCACCACTCTTGGGTCAGAATTGGCCCCGGTCTTGGATCGTCACGTGAGTTAGGTAAGAATTAACCTCGGTCCTCGGTCGTCACCACTCTTGGGTCAGAATTGGCCCCGGTCTTGGATCGTCACCTGAGTTAGGTCAGAATTGACCTCGATCCTCGGTCATCACCACTCTTGGGTTAGAATTGGCCTCAGTCTTGGATCGTCACCTGAATTAGGTCAGAATTGACCTCGGTCCTCGGTCGTCACCACTTTTGGGTCAGAATTGGCCCCGGTCTTGGATCATCACCTGAGTTAGGTCAGAATTGACCTCGATCCTCGATCGTCACCACTCTTTAGGTCAGAATTGACCTCGATTATTAGACCTTTATCCTAAGCCCGCAGATTTGGCTTTCACCCGCAGAATTGGTCACCCTCCCCAAACACCACTTCAGGTCCTCAGAATCGACCTAAACCACCAATCGTCATTTATCCCCAACACACTCCTTAGGTCCGCAGAATCGGCCTCGACCCTCTGAATCGGTCTTATTCCATCAAAAGCATCATGTGGTGTCTATTCGACGATCATCATTTGTTCCAAACTCACCCATAGAGGGGCTCTGTAGACACCCCATTCTGTTACCCCTAACTTTCCTTAGGTCCCTAGTACCTCCCTTCATCACCATAAACCCAGGTTATGTCCCGAGTACTGACCTGGAGGCCATCGGGCACTCCCCGACTCAGTTTGACCCCAAAGTCAAACTCTTCGTCTCGATCGAGACTAAATGAATCTTTGAAGGGCACTGAATACCCTTTCTAACGGTCTGCCCCATGCGCGATTCCGACTTACCATGCGGAAAATGATCCGTTTGCATCCGAAGCTTGACCCAGAGGCCACCGGGCGCTCCCGAGTTCTGTTTGAACTATGTCAACTCTTCAGCTCGATCGAGGCTAAATGAATCTTCAAAGGGAACTGAATACCCTTTCCAACGGTCCATCCTATGCGTGATTTCGACTTACCATGCGGACGAACGATCCGTTTGACTCTGGGAGGTCACCGAATGCTTCTCGAGCCCGATTGGCCAAAGTTAACTCCCCAAATCGGGTCAAAATCTTTAGAATGTCGAAGTACATCTCCTAACCTTTCCAACGGTCCGCCTCGTGCGCGATTCGGACTTACCAGGCGGACGAACGATCCGTTTACGTCCGAGCGATTCCCCGTCCAATGGACCGACAAATGTTTTCGAGCCATATTTGACCCAAAGTCAACTCCCGAACCTGGGTGCGATCTAAAGGACTTTCAAAGGTCTTTAAATTACCTTTCCATCGGTATGCCCCGTGCACGATTCTGACCAACGGTTTGCCCTCGGCTATCGATTTTCTGAAAAAGCCTAAAGCGCACTGCCAAATGGTAGGTTCCAGACCCTGCCTATCGGCACCTGCCGATAGGCGGGAATAGGTCTATGCCGATCGGCACTCACCTGGGCCTATAAAATAAGGCCTTCACCTCATTTGTAAAGGGAGCCCATATCTGATAAAAATCTCTCTGAACGAATCCCAAAAACCTCTCTCGAAGGCAGCGTGATTTCAACATCCAAATCCCCTTTTTACTTCCACTTTTCATCATCCTTTTGATTAAACTTGGTGAATTATCCACTCTCCATCATCATCCAAGTGCAAGGGCTGCTCTTCAACTTTCAAGATCAAGCTCAAGATCTTCAAGAAGGTCCAACTTTCTCTACTCTCTCTTAAATTCTCAATAACTCGTCTTCTTATTTAGCACTTTTATTATCTCATCTCACACATCCTAATATACTTTTTTATTTATTATTATTGCACATCTCCTATTTTCATATAAATAAAATCCAAAAAATAAGAAAAAGAGGGTTTCCTCATAAATTCTAAGTAGGGATTCTCACACTTTTTCCACACTTTTCTCACAATCTAAAACCCTTTTTCTACACACACACACACACACTCACAAATAAGAGATTCCCCATTTGGATTTATGGGATAAACCTCACCCCTAATTTTGTATGCGAACTACGTGGACTTTGATGCCTTTATAAGCTACGTAGGCGTCTCGGGGTAAAACCCGAGACTCGAGTCCTTTTTCTCACTCTTTCTCTCATTTTCTATCTTCTTTAAATCCATTTTCCTTATATTCTATATACTTGCCCTTAGTGACGTATTACCCCACATGCGTTATCATTCCATTATAACGATCAACGTAGGGGTAATCGCGTAAATCTTATTTTTTTAATATTACCCTTATATCTTCCTACGAATGACTCGCTTCATCTTTTCCATGATACAAGTCGAGGATTCCTACCTCCATTCTATATATACACATACACACATTCACGGGGGGAAACAAAAGGAAAATAGCAAATATTCATGAGAGACCGAAAAGGCGGAATGGGTGCCTAACACCTTCTCATTTCGTAACTAAGCTTACGAACCTTCTCCAATCATCTTAGTTTCGCACGCACCAGTATGTCTTTGGATGCCATCCTTCGGGGTGGCTTCCCCTTTTTCTTTTGTCTGTTTTGAGTAAAATAGACTGGTGACTCTGAATCTCTCTATATTTTTACACCATATCTCAAACGACGCCGGTCGAAGCACTCCCGAGAGGGACGCGCGGGACCCGAAGGATCCTTTCCTCCACGCCACCCGCCCGCGCGGTGAGGATCGGGGATGGCCACAGGTTTGATCAGATTTCGGCTCAAGAGGGACTGGTATACTTTGGAGAGAGGAGTGTGAAGCTCGATGTATTCCTTCCAGACTAGGTTTGGGCGACTTTCTGGTTCCCGTAAAGTAGAAGGCTGAGAGATGTTGTTGATGGTAGGAACCGTGGTACTAGCTGATTTTTCAAACTTTTTAGGAGCAAACTGTCCAAAGGTTTTCCTCTGTTCGACTTCTGTCTTGGAAAGACTTTCTTCGATTTCCACTCCTACTTATCAGAGGGTTTGAAAGTGAGGGTGATAATGTCCTCCCCTTATTGCTCGAACATGGGGTAGGAAGTTTTTTTTGCTATACTGACATGTTCGTCTTCGGTAGGCCGATTGGTTATGGTAGCTGTTTTTTCTCCCCACTTTGCTATGAAAGTGCTGACTGATTCCCCAAGGTTCTGCTTAAGTAGCTCTAAGTCACGGTGGGTAACTTCTAGCTCCTCGTTATACTTGTATTATGACATGAACTCGCATGCAACATCTTCCCAACTACGGATTCTGGATTCCTCAAGGGATAAGAACCAACGTAGAGTGCTATCTTTCAAAGTCTGCTGGAACATCTGGGCCATTATTTCTTGAGAATCCCCTAGGAGAGTCATGGCTCAGTGATAGCTACGAAAATTAATGATCGGGGGTCCACTGCCTCCGAACTAGGGATGGCAACGAGTTGGGTCGAGGTCGGGTTTTAACTCCCCATCCACATCCCCATTAGAAAATTCATTCCCCGTCCCTGCCCCATTCCCCGTTTAAAACTGGTATCGAGTTCCCGCGGGGAACCCGTTTTTATTTTTTTAAGCACCTAAGTAAAAGTTACTTTTAAATTACATCTCAATTATAAATTATTAAACACAACTAAAGTGCAACTCCAAAATCTCCAACATAGTTTATAATTTTAGAACATAAAAAACTATCTGTTAAATCTAAAAAAAACTAAAATCAACTACATCCAGTCATAACACAATAATTTATGGTTATAAACAATAAACATAAAAGGAGACTGTTAACCAAGCCGTTCACAACATATCAGTCTAAAACAAAGATGAACTGATGTTCAAATTACATTTAGGACATGTAATTTAAGATCTAGAAAGCAAGTGAACATTTCAGACTTGCCCTCGTAAATTATTCACTTCAATGTTGGACTAATCTATTTTATTTGTGTTTTCTACCATGAAAGAAAAACAAAGAGGAGAGTTGAGGAGGGCTTCAAAGGTAGCCTTTGCTAACTAAGCAGCCGACATGCTGTTCATCTCTTTGATAAAAAAAAGCAAAAAATAAAGCAATACAATACTGTCCGTGCAAAATACCATAAGTTTGATATAAAATACCACAAGTTATTAAAGCAATACAATATTGTTTTCATTTCAAAACATGAAAACAAATGAGATTAAATAGAGATTAGTAGGTTACCGATGTGATGGAGGGTGAGAGGCGCCAGCGTGAGGCAAGGGCAGGGGCAGGGGCAGGGGCAAAGGCAGACGTCGGCATTAGGGCATGAGGGCGTGAGAGAGAGAGAGAAGAGAGATGGAGGGTTAAGGCGTAACCGTGAGGGTGTGAGAAAGAGAAGAGGATGAGATCTCAGATATGTGTCTGAGTTAGTGAGAGGCGTGCGTGAGCGTAAAGTGAGAGTAAAGAGTTTTAGGGTTTATTTTTTTAGATGATTATATACTAATACTAATATAAATATATATATTTTATTATGTATTAATAAATCGGGTATCCCCATGGAGACCCGAGGATATACCCGAAATCGACCCGAAATTTTTTGAGGATTTTTTTACTCCTCGAACCCGATCCGATCCCCGAATTTTTGGATATTTTTTGGGGATTTTTTTTCGAGTAACCACAGGGACCCGAAATTTAGGGGAAAATCGCCATCCCTACTCCGAACTTCTCGATACTGGGCATCTTGAATTGTTCTGGTAACCTGGCTTTAGGATAGGGAGACATTTGGGTGTAGTCCATGTAGTTCCCAAAGAATCTGACTTGATCGAATTTCTTGGTCAACATCTTGAGGTCTTCCTTGACCTTGTTCAATTCTTCCTCTTTCGGGTCAACAGTAATGGGTAAGTTAGCCCCTAGTTGAGCAATGTTTGGCATAAGCAGATGGTCTGGCGGAGGCCCATTAGCAAGAGGAGCACGGGGAGCATGCTGGTATTCCTTGGGAACCCAATTAGGCTCAGGTGTAGGCGGACCCATAACAGGAGGGAAGAGGACCTTGGGATCTTCGAGTACAGGGACCTAGTTTCTTTGCATCTCATGAACCTCGATTTGAAGGTTGTTAATTTTGGTAGTGAGTTGAGCTGGAACTATCAATAAATTCGGTTATACATTCGACACTTGATCCGTGTTCTCCATGGAAGGCGGGTGAATCTCGGACTCGAAGGAAGGAAGGGGACTGACAGATTTTCGAGGTGGCTCTACTGAAGACCGAAGCCAATAGGGAGCCAGGCCAAGGGTATGCGATAAACCTGATAAGGAGAAAAAATGGAATTTATTTCGAAAAATAAAATAAGGGGAATTTGTTATTTTTAGATAAGGAGGAAAATTTTTTATTAACATTTTTGAAAAACAATAGGACAAAAATGCTTTTTATTTTTGCTTTTGTTTTTGGAGGAAAAGAAAATGTTTTTATTTTATTTTTGATAAAAGAGGAAAAATATTTTTGGACACTTTTGGAAAGAGAGAAGAAAAGAGGAGAGAGGGGTCTCCGCATGATTATTATTTTGATTAGGTTCTCACTTGCATTAAGTTTGCCTACATGCAAAAAAAGAAATGTTAGACGAGACCCGAGCCTGGAAAAATTTGGTTTTACCATATGTAGAAACTAGGGTTAGACTTGTTGCCAGGCTCACGGGCAGGGTCCCGTTTTAAAAGTTACACGAAAACTGAGGCGACAAGCTGACCCAGAATTTCAGCAGAATTTTGAGTCGAAATCGGTAATCTAATATGTGTGTCCTAGGCTTGACACCTATATATGGGTATGCAGTTGTTGGGTTAATTGGAAGATGCTCCCCCCATTTGGCATGACTTCCACGATATACGTCTTGCCTTTGAGGGCAATTGGTACGTGTGGACAGGCTATTTGATATACCCGATTGTACGTGAATTGCCTCACTATATCTCTCATGGGGATGGTACATATGAGAGTGAATTCGATATACTCGATGTACATGAGAGAGTTTCCCACGATATACCTGCCGTCATGACTTCATTCAAGCGGTACGATGGGGGGGAACCGTTCGATATACGTCGAAGGTACTTGGCCAATTGAAGGTGAAAGTCATATCGCTTAGGATAACTGCAACCTGCCAGACGAGCGCCCATCACGAAGTGACTCCCAGTTACGAGACAAAATTTGGTCAATAGTAATGCTCTTTGTTGATGTTGTGTGTACCATACATGATTCTTTAATTAGTATCTTCTGAAGAGAGTATCTTTATTGATCATGCCCAACCGAGCATGAGGTACAAGTATAAACAGTAGAGCCAACAAGTGTGTGTGTGTGTGTGTGTTAAGTGTAAGTGAACATGGATATATACAAGCGGAGGTGTGTGTTAGTGACACCTAAGCATGTATTTCTACGTGGTGTGTGCAATATATGGATATATGTGATCCTAGGTGCACGTGGTGTGAAGTGTACGTGGAAAATTTCTACAAGTGAGTGGATAGTGGCATAAACATGAGGTACATATGTACAGGGACTGATGAGGGGAACATAAAAATAGGGAAATATACAAGAAAGTAAAACACCCATGTAAATAGAGTTTAACCCTCTTAAAAATAGTCCCCAGCGGAGTCGCCACTGTGGCAATCCCGGTCGGTGCCTGGAGGAGGAGAGAGTGAGAGAGATACATCTCCCCCTCAGGAAGGTTGCATTGAGGTTTCGCACCCCTCTTGGGAAGGTTACTTCGGTCGTCATCGGTGTGGGGTTAAATGTGAAGAGACATAGTCGACAGCCTATTTTGCACAAAACAGGCAAAAGAAATGTTGCCACTTCGAGAGAGCGACATCAAGTACAAACTAATGCATACGAAACCAATAGTTCAAAAGTTCGGGGGCTAAGTTACGGAATGGAAATGTGTCAGTCACCTATCTCGGCCTTTCGGTCTCTCATGGGCTAGTGTTATTATTTTCCTTTATATCTGCATGAAGTGTGTGAGTGTGTTTATATAATGGAGATCGAATTAATTCAACTCATACCATGGACAAGGTAGAGTAAGGTCATTCATATGAATGTTCCCAAAATAATATACGCAAAAAGTATGATTTATGCGTTCATCATGATATTGATCGTTATTATGAAACAATAATATGTGTTGGATGAAACACAGATATATATATATGAAAATGGGAGGTTTTAAAAAATTAGGGAATTTGGAAAATAGAGAGAATTGGAAAATTGGACTCGAGTCTCAAATTTTAATTCGAGACGCCTACGTAGCTTATAAAGGCATCAAAGTCCACGTAGTTCGAATGTAGAGGGGTGGGGTTTATCCCATAGATCCGAACGGAATTTTATTATATGCATATGTGTAGAAAATGTGTTGTTTTGATTTTGGAAAAAGTGTGATGGATAATTCCGTTCGAAATTTACGGGTGTAACCCTCTTTTATTTGTCTTTAGGATTTTTTGTAGAAAATAAAGTATGTGCAATACACTAATAAAAAGTGTAGATATTAATGCGTATGAACTAAAGTAAGAACTAGATTATGAATCTAATGTGTATTATGCAAAGATAATGAATTTAAAGAGAGAGGGAAAGAATTGGACCTTCTTTGCAGCTTGATACTTTGATCTTGGATGAACTCCCTTGAGTGTTGATGAATGGTGATGAGAGATAAGGATATTTTCCAAATTGGGAATGAAAATGATGAGAGTGTAAGTTTGGATGGAACTTCACATGAGGGACTTCGTTGATTTCGAGGGAATGTTGTTGAGATCACTGATGCCGATAGATCTGTTGTCTCTTTAGAGTGAGGTCATGGCCCCTATTTATAGGGTCAATGGGTGCCGATCGGCCTACCACTGGGGGTGCCTATCGGTATATGACCCCAGACACAGTGCCGATAGGCAGGGATTATGACATGTCAATTATAATCCCGTGCAGATTTTCCTAGAAAAATGATCGTAGAACATAAACGGTTGATCCAAATCGTGCACGGGTCATACCGTTAGAAAGGTATTTCAGAGAAATTAAAGAGTCCCTTGGACTTCTCCCGGGTCTGGGAGTTGAATTTTTGTCAAATGATGCTCGGAAACGCACATCAGTCCTTTGGACGGGAGATTGTCGGACGCAAACGGATCGTTCATTCGTATGGTAAGTCAGAATCGCGCACGGAGTGGACCGTTGGAAAGGTTAGGAGATGTAATTCGACATTCGAAAGAGTTTTTCTCAGTTCGAAAAGTTGGCCTTAGTTAACCGGGGCTCGGGAGTGCCCGGGGACCTCTTTGAGTGAAATGGATCGTTCGTCCGTACTGTAGGTCAGAATCGGCATGGGGTGGATGGTTAGAAAGGGTATTCAGTGCCCTTTGGAAATTCATGCAGTCTCGTTCGATCTGAAGAGTTGAATTTGGTCAAACGGAGCCCCAGGAGCTCCTGGTGGCCTCCGGACCGATTTTTTGGAGAAAAATGATCGTTCGAACGAACGGTTAAGCTATTTCGTGCTCAGGGCGGACCATTGGAAAGGTGTTTTAGTGACCTTAGAAGATTAAAAGAGCTTTCGCTCTGATGGTGAAGTTTATTGGGGTCAATTCGGGTCCCGGTAGTGCACGGTGGGCTCTAGGTCGGTACTCGGAGTGCGACCTAGGGTTTGCACCTAAGGGGAGACTTAGGGGTTATAGAATGTGGTATCTACAATATTATTTTTCACCAACTATAATATGAATAATAAATATACTTAAATCATTAAAACAAGTTAAACACTTGCCTGGTTGGATAAATCCGACGATCTCGTGCCGAAATTCGTTGGAGCTTGGTTAGAAATTTCCTATTTCTCCCTTTTCGTCTTCCTTTATCTTCTTCTTGTTTTATTTTATTTCTCTCTTTCTCTCGTGCCCTTATAAGAGAGAAAATAAGGGTTATCCACTTAATAAACCCAAAATTGACTCGTATACACAAATGTGAGTCCATACTGATCCAAAAAGTCATCGGAACCCAAACACTACCCTCGGGTACTCCATTCTTATAAAAAAATCACGTCTTAAACCCAACACATCTCCACACGTGTTTTTTCGAATAAAATAACATCTCCAGTCGCTTTTGTTCACCTACGACATGAAATAAAAAAAGTCCATCTCATTTACTCTAACTTCTCAAATTATTAAATTACACCCATTCATGTAATTTAATTATCTATAAATGTACGGGGTATTACAGGAGATCCATCACATAAGCTATTTACTTATTAAAATAGTTAATGGATAAGTGTAGAAGTAAGAATAAAAACTTATATATGGTCTTTATAGATTTAGGGAAGGCTTATGATAGAGTACATAGGGACATAATTTAGTGGGCATTGAGGAGAAAAATAATCCCTATGAGTTATATTAAAGTTATTGAAGATATGCATGATAACACAAAGACTAGATTAAGGACTATATGTGGAGAAACTAATGATTTTATGATTAAAGTGAGTTTACATCAAGGATCGGCTTTAAGTCCTTATTTATTTGTTGTAGTTTTGGATGAGATTACTAAGAACATACAAGAAGATGTCCTATGGTGTATGTTGTTTACGGATGCTATAGCTTTAATAAACACTTCCAAGGAAAGTTTATCGAAGAGAGTAGATCTTGGAAAAAAGCTGTAGAGTCTAAGGGACTAAAAATTAATAGAAATAAAACAAAATTTATGGAACGTAAATTTAATAATGAGGCGTCGAGTAATATAATGTTAAAGATTGAAGAAAAATGGATAAACCAAACCAATAAATTTCATTATCCAAGTCCAATGTTACAAAGTAATGGGGATATTGATGAGGATGTTACGAGTAGAATATCAACTGGTTGGATGAAATGTAGACAAGCGAGTGGAGTGTTATGCGATAAGAGGATAACTAATAAATTAAAAGAATTTTTTTATATAATAGTTTTTAGGCTAGTGACCTTGTATGGAGCGAAGTATTGGGTACTGGAGAAGAAACATGAACAAAGTCTCCATGTTAGTGAGATGAGGATGCTCTAGTGGATGACAAGAATTACTAGAAATGACAAAATTAAAAATCAATACACGAGAGAAAAGTTAGGAGTAGCTCCCATTAATGATAAATTAAGAGAAAATAGACTTAGGTAGTACGGACATGTGTTACGTAGACCAGTAAATGCCTTTATAACAAGAGGAAGATTGTTGGAAATAAAGGATAAAAGAAAATGAGGTGGCCCTAAGATATCGTGGGTAGAAGTTATTTTGAGGGACCTTATGGAATTAAACTTGAATAATAATAATAATGCATATAATAGATTGGAATGGAAATGGAGAATCCATGTGGCCGACCCCATATGATGGGATTAAGGCAAGGATGATGATGATGATTTTACTACCATTTATATATATAATTCATTATTTATTAGTTTAATCTGTACCTTCCATTTAAAACCATCTCAACTATTAATAGATACCCATAAGTTATACTACATAACACGAACTAAACCAAAAATAACATCACGGCTCCTTCCTTCCTCTTATCTCTATCTCTCTAAGTCTCTTCTCACGTTCTTTTCCTAATTAACCCCAACCCAATTGTCTCTCTCTCTTTCTTTGGCTAAGGTTCACTTTCTCTCTCCCTCTCTCTCGATGGACAGCTAAGGTTCTCCGATCTCAATCACTCTATGTATGGAAGTTACTAAGGTATACCCATTTAACTGTTGTTTGTATATATGAATTGTTAGTAGGTATACCCATATTGCATCTTTATATTGTTGGTAGCAGATATAACCATCTATGAATTGTTGAAATGTTGTTATACATACACCCATTTAGCTGTTGTTTGTATCTTTAATTTATTATATTCGTTTTTAGGCAGATTTATATCCAAGGATGATTTATATTAAGTTTCCATCTAGTTCATTTTCTTCCTTTTTACTATATGTACTTTATTATCCATTTTCGATTTCGGGTGGGGATTTGACTTTATTATTTATAAGTTGTTATATTCTTAAAATATGTTGAACTATTCACATTTATATTGATTATAGATGGAAACTACAATATAAATTGGTTTATGATGTTCATTTATTAACAATATGTTGTAATTTGTTTTAATGATAGACATATACGTAAGTTACGGGGGAGAATTCCACAATAATAGATTGCACCCCTACTACGAAAACAAGAAAAAAAAAGTTTAAGATGGGTGTCAAATATGATCTTCCTGGAAATCATGGAACTTCAGAGGTATGGAATTATTTTACCAAATAACTTGCGGACGAAACCGAAAAATATTATGGTAAAGTTGATTGTGTCTATTGTCATGCTACTATTAATGCACCTTCTACCGCTGGAACAAACATGCTGTGGACCCATATTAAAAAATGTAAGGAGTTTCTTGGTTTTGCAGATGATACGACACAAACTAATATTTCTTTTGCAAAAGGTCAAGCCACCCCTTGGAGATTTGACCAAGAAAAATGTCGTAAATATTTAACAAGAATGATCATTCTTTGTGAATTCCCTTTTAGTCATTTTGAAAAGGATGGGGTTCGATGGTTTTGTGAGGATTTACAACCGAAGTTTCATGTTGTTTGTAGAACCGCAATAACAAAAGACTGTTTGCTAATGTTTTTTTGAAGAAAAGCATAAGTTAAAGGAAATTTTTAAGGTTGCTACATGAATATGCATCACAACGGATATGTGGACATCAATTCAAAATCTTGGTCATATAGTTTTAATTGCTCACTTTATGGATAATGATTGGAAACTTTACACGAAAATAATTAATTTTAGAGTACTTCCACATCCTCATAAGGGATAAGCCATTGCTAAATTTGTGGAGAGTTGTTTAATAGAGTGGGGTCTAGAGAAAGTTTTGACAATTACTCTTGATAATGCTACGAATAATGACACACGTGTTGTAGATTTGAAAAAAAGACTATCCGAGAGAAATAGTTTATTGTTGGGAGGTGAAGTCTTTCGTGTAAGATGTTTTACACACATAATCAACTTAGTTGTTAGGGATGGTATTGAAGAAATATAAACAACTATTAAGCACCTTCGTAGAAGTGTGAAATACGTGAGGAGTGGTTCCTCACGCCTGTAGACATTTTAAAAGTTTGATTCGGATGAAATGTTAACTAGTAAGAGGGTTTTGTGTCTAGATGTCAAAACTAGGTGGAATTCAACTTACCTAATGATAAATATTGCGTTGGAGTTTGAGAGAGCTTTTGATAGGCTTGAGGAGCAATATCCAAATCATAAAATTGAGTGTAATGTGAAGGGTGTGGGTTTATTGGATGAAAATGATTGGAAGAAATTGAAAGCTTTGCACGCATTTTAAGAAGAATTTTATGAACTCATAAAAAGAGTTTCGGGTTCTAAATATGTCACTTCCAACACATATTTTGATGAATTAACACAAGTTAAAGATCTTCATATGGAGCATTTAGTAAGTAATGATCCTTTTTTCTGTGATATGGCTTTGAAAATGGATGCAAAATTTGATAAATATTGCAACTTTGATTCTCTTAATCCAATTTTAGTTATTACAATAGTGTTGGATCCCCGATATAAGATGCAATTTGTGGAGTTTTGGTATTCCTCGTATTTGGATAAAATTTGCAATATTTTGAATAGGCATAAAAGCTCTTAAAGTGGGTTATTATATAACGAGGTTGAATGATTTAATGAGTCGTCTTAATTGTCACTACAAGTTGGAAGGTACATCTTTTGTTGATGCTGAATCATCCAACATTTTGAATAATGATCTGGACATTGATAAGGTGTCCAGACGTCCCAAAGCAAAAGACTTGTTTAGGGGCATTTTGAAGAGGAAAGATTATGTTGAAGTCTCAAATAATTTGGATAGGTATCTAAGTGACGGGGTAGTGGTTAATGAGGATCACCATTTTGATGTATTACTTTGATGGCATGGGAAGGGTGGAAATTATCGTGCTCTAACGATGATGGCTCGAGATTTATTATGCATTCTTGTATCATCGGTCTCTTCGAAGAGTGACTTTGGCATAACTGGCCTAGTTCTTGATCCTTTTCGAATCTCATTGGACCCAATTACTGTGGAGTGTTTGGTTTGGACACAAGAATGGTTAAGAGGCCATACACTATCTCTTGTTGATTATGTTGTTGAAGAAAAACTTGAGACTCTTTTTGAACTTGAGAGAGGTATACAAATTTTAATTTTATTTGAAATATATTATATTAAATGTTTAAGAATTTTTTTAATCAATGTAGTTGTATTCAAATACTTTCAAAAACTAATACTACACCATAATGACCATTTACTAACACACAATTAATGTTAGTAATCAATTTTCTAACGGATATATTCGTTAGAAATACTGTGTTGGGAATATGATTTCTAACGGACACAACCCGTTAGTAAAATTATTAATTATAACGGATTAAAACAATAGAAATTTGTTATTTGTAACGAAAAATAACCGTTACAAATAATACAAATCGTTACTTATGTGAGGACTTATTTTCACATTTATGCTTTTCCTTTTATTTACTAACGGATCTAAACCGCTTTTCTTTTTATTTACTAACGGATCTAAACCGTTAGAAGTGGGAGTTTCTAATAGTTTTACTCCGTTAGAAAATGTCGTATATTCAATAAATATATATATATATATATATATATATATATATATATATATATATATATATATATATATATAGAGAGAGAGAGAGAGAGAGAGAGAGAGAGAGAGAGATGGATAGATAGATAGAGAGAGAGAGAGAGAGAGAGAGAGAGAGAGAGAGAGAGAGCTATACATAATCAATAGCCATCGTATAATTATCCATAAATGCATAAATATGCATAATCCATAACAAGCATTGATAAACCATCCAAACATACTAGAAAAGGTTCACATGCACAAAAACATAAGCAAAAATAAATATTATGATCCATCCATAAGTAGAATCAAATATACTTCAACCAATAATCAAGCCATATGAGATATCCCCCACCCGCAAAGCCAACTATGGTATAGAAACCATCTTGAGGAGCTTCCCACAAATGGGCGTTGGGGTCAAACACTTCATCCACACAAACTATCTTTTCTCCATTTTGGGGACGCTTGAAATGACACGTTTGTCATGATGGATCTATCACCACATGACCTTTTGCCAATTTTTTACCAAACTGATTACACAATAGGACTTTAGGTTCGTTCATGGGAACGTGGGGAGGATGATGAGTTTGAGATGCACCAAGTGATTCGAAAACATTGTCTACGTTTTGGGTTAGAGGAGAAGGGAGATTAATTGAGATGGATTGATCACTTGTGGGAGTTTTCAACGGTACCCCACTTTCTTTCATGTTTGATACAATATGACACATAACCTGTAACATAAATGGACAAAAATAAAAGCTAAGAGCACAAATAACACAATGAAGTTGTAATATGGCATGACAAAGTTTGAAAACATGAAAATCTACCTCAAGGGTATCCTCGACCATGTGTAGTCTTGAGTTGAGTTCATAATTATTCCATGCATATTTTTCATTTTCCGTTTGCCCCTGTTCAACTGCCTCGATTGCAATCCCAATATGAATAAGTTGTGTCCTAGAGATATGGCTTGAATATGCACGAACACTTCCCTTTTGTCATTCCCAAATACTTTAACAATTATATCTGTGTCTATGCCTCCCTCATCATGGCTACTTCCTTCACATTTTCTTCTATTCTCAGCAGCCATCAACTCATCCTATAGTATGAACAACAAAATACTAAACTATAAATATATGTAAAAGAGGAAAGACTAAGGAGAAAAAAATATTATCACAAATAAAAAATAAAATACTCACATATTTAGCCTTAGCGCTTGCCATCATATTCCCATTTTCATCACTATGTCCCGTAATCCATTTATCTATTCGGCTAAATTTTTTGGTAGGCTCTTCCTTTCCCTATAAGTTTGATGTCAAATGTAAGACTAAAAAATGTTAAGACTGGAAATTATAAACACGAATGCCTACCTTTTTAAATGCTTTATGGGCCTAGCTACAACGCCCGAGACAACGGGGAATTTGAAATTTTTGTCGATTTTCACTATTTTTTATATTTTGTTGTTGCTTTGGGGGATTATCTTCATTTTCTACAAAAAAAAAAAATCCAAATTTCAGGATCAACGCCTTGAGGCACTTCACGACCATTTTTCCTTAAATGATCTCGTAAACTAGACTCAAAGGTCCTAAACCTTTGGGACCAAGGTTTCTCAAGCAAAGGGCGAGCAACTTTAGTCAAAACATTAAGTTCAAATTGGCCCTGTAGAAAAATATAAATAAAAAATAGCAAAAGGTTAGATAACAACAAAATGAGTTCATGTATTCGCTTTACGCACTAACATACTATGATTCAAAAAATAAATTGTTGAATCCACGGTATATTTATGTATGCTTCGTATTTTAAAAAGGAAAAAAATGTATGGATATTATTCTCAAAGGAAATCGAATATTACCATTAAGGTGCGCCATACATCATCTTTGAAGTGTTGTGGCACCTTTCACCAATCATTATAGCTAACGGGATAAGATTTCGCACTAAATCTCCTATATGATAATTTGACTTCTTATAATTATCACCCACAACAGAGCCGTCAATTTCTACTATGATTGGAATTTTATCCTTCTCATTTTTGTCACCTAATGGTTGAGACGAAGTTTGAGTAGAAGATGGTTGTTACGTTGCATTTACATCTGAAGACATAATTGATTTCCTAAAATTCATAACACGACATTAAATGAGCGCTATATATCTACGCAAGGTATTTTTTACAATTTTGTCTATAATCAAGAAATTGAGGGTGATGCATGGGGGTCATGTACCCAGGGTATATAATTCAGATGTAGGCATATAATCCAAATGAAATGATATTGGATGTATGGGAGCAGGGAAATGCGTGAATGTGGTTATTTACTATGTTCGGCATTCATATTAAGACACTATTAATACTTTATTTGATTATTAGAGCTCGCATAAAAGTATATATTCAATCGGTGCGATAGAAATTAAGACATAGCAGGTACTTTTTTCAAACCTCTGTTCTATTGCAATAGAAATATCCATATCAATCCAAATAAATGAAAATTTTAATCGGTGCAAATAATTATTTGACAGTAACTAGAAAGCATTCAGCAAATGGAATCCATGTATACATAATGAATAACATACCTCGCGTACCTCCTTATTATGTGATTTCCACTCTATTTAACAGAATGTATGAACCTTTAAAAATTTGAAACTGAGAATAACCCATATTAGCGATATGAAATTCTGAATTAGTATATAAAGCCATTCTTAGAAACTTATTAAATAATGATATTAGGAATTAAGTATGATGCGTTGCATATTATGTTTTCTTTTTTAATACCACCAAGCCTCTTAAATACTGACTAATCTACACATATTAGGACATATAAGGGAGATGCTTCTACAGGATTTGAACATCTTCAAATTATAAGGTAAGCATCCAAATTGTCTAAGAGATGAGATATAAATATGTTTTAAGAGATTGACTTTAATGGATTTTCTTAAAGAAATAATTAGGGGTGTAAGCGGTACGGTTTGGTCGGTAAATAGTTGATACCAATACCAAAACCAAACTCTAGATGATAAAACCAAACCGTACCAGTTTACCACCCGGTACACCAAAATCAATACCAAAACCAAACCGGCTGGTATTTCGGTTTTTTCGGTAATTTCGATTTTTTTCTGGTTTCGGTAAATTCTGGTTTTTTCTGGTTTCTTCTGGTTTTTTCTCGTTTCTGGTTTCGGTAAACAACACTAAAAGTCCCAAAAGACCAAAACCAAAAACAAAACCAACCAACTTTTTTAAATATTAAAACCAAAACCAAAACCAACTTTTTTCTGGTTTCGGTAAATTTGGTATGGTAATTTTGGTAAATTCGATACGGTACGGTAATTTCGGTACGGTTTTTTCTGGTTTCGGTAAATTCGGTACGGTATGGTAATTTCGGTACGATTTTTTCTGGTTTCAGTAAATTCAGTACGGTAATTTCGGTAAATCGGTTTTTTAAATATTAAAACCAAAACCAACCAACTTTTTTGCGGTAATTTCGGTTTCGGTAAGACTGGTTTCTGGTATTTTAATATATGGAACCAAAACCATTTTTTTTCGGATCAAAACGGTACGGTACGGTAAAAACCCGTACCGCTTCCGCCCCTAGAAATAATTCACGGGGGAAATGAGAGTTGAGATTTAGAAGGCAAGAATTGGTTTTACAAATAATTTGGGAGCTGAATAAGATTGTTTGACAGAGAATGTTATATTGCAACGTTATTTGTTAAGAGCGGTCTTTGGCCATAAAAACTAGGGTGGTGAACTAGTGATAAATCTTACAATGAAATGATAAAATCTTTGTTAAATTCTAAATATAACTGAATGCAAAAACAGTACATGCTGCTTAAACACACCTTGATTCACTTGACATAACAGTCCAAAAATGAATAATGGTTGAACTTGAAATTGATAAGACAAGTATATCTACAAAAGTATAGCTCATTGAAAACCTAAATCCAAAGTTGAAGGATGAAATCTACACACACATAACTACAAATTTACAGATTTATACACAACAAGGCATGCAAATGGCCCCGATGTTTTGAAGGAAAAATAAGAAATTTTATAGTGAGAATACTAACTGATGCGTGCGGTTGAGTTTTATTCTTCTAGTCTTTTATGACTATTGGTACTTCAGGATAGTCCGATCATATCCATATTATGCATTACAGCAAAACATTGTTCACTTAGTAAGTCCAAATATGTGAAGAGACCTCGGCACAACACATCGATATATATATATATATATTGTAATGAATTTAGACTTAAGGTATATAAAACTTTAAGTAAATAGCTTCACGATTGAAACATTCATGGAACAAACGCTTCAAGAATCCATAATCAGGTCGTTGATCGAATGGGAATAATGGAAGTATGATGCAAACTCCACCGGGTGAGACTTGCATAAAACCTTCATAAAGAATATAATTTATAGTATAGTTGACAATCCGATCAAAAAGATAAATTATATAAAGCATACCTGAATGGGAGTTGATAACTTCTTCTCATATATTTCATCATACTTTTGCTTCGTTGTAGCGGCTTTTAAATGCTGTCATGAAAGGCTACAAAGATTCGTCTTATTAAAATAAGTGTCTTGAGAAATTACAACGGAGAATGATGGTGGAAACAACAGAGAAGCACCGATGACGGTGACGGAGAATCACAGATGACGCCATAGAACTGTAATGGAGAACAATGGTGCATGGAACAATTAATCCTTTAACCAAAATAATTGAATGAGATTTTTAATTTTACAAAATTCAATCATCTTTTCAAATTAGATACTTAATCGATAAATTAGAAAAAGAAAAATAAAAAGAAAGAAAATAGGGCAAGACAACTAAATGGACAAAAAATGGATGGCATAGAGGATTGTGTTGATTCCAAGTAATGTTGTGCATACCTACATATCTATAGTTACACACAATTATACTACATTTGATTTATTCTTATAACCCAAGCTCAAGTCAAATTTGATCGAGAGTTAATGTATTCAAGTGTAATAAACATAGCTATTGAGACCAACGTCTCTTTGAGCTTATATAGTCTATTATAAAGACAAAATTTAAACAATTCTAACCAATGGAAGTTTTTAGACACAACACTCTTACCAGAATAAATCCATGTTTTTTTCAATTACACAAGTTTTTAGACTCAACACTTATACCAGGATAAGATTGTGTCATCTAAAGAGGAAAATCCTTTGCTAGTAACTTCAGTTTCATTATCAGAAGGATAAAACATACTAGTCCGATTGGAGCAACAACCCCTGTTTGTATATGTTGAGGAAAACTCATATCAACAAAAAGAAGAGCAGCATCATTATCATTTTTTCTTAATGTGAGCTCAAACTAACAGTGAAAATAATGTCCACATCATAAATACAGTTAATTAAAAGAGAAAAAGGAAAAGTGTGAAAAGCTCTTAGAATTACCTTAAGGATACGCAGAACACGGGAGACACTTTGCTTGATCAACCGTTGCTTTAATTCTTTGCAATACATGATCCCCACAGTTTCTACATATATTTCAATATCCTGACAATCATCAATCTCAAGACATGGCAAATCAGGAAGGTCCTCTGAGAATTTCTTCGTAAAAAAAATAAGTATTTTCCACAAGAACACTCTTGTAAACACTCAACTTCACTAAAAATCCCTACTTTCCCTTCAGATCACTAGCTCCAGGATCACCAAATTTGATGGAAACCTTCCTCAAAAAAATTTCAATCTTGGGCCTCGGTGTTGTCTCGGTCACCGCCGATGCACTAAGAAGAGGCAATGGATGTTGCATTATAATGTGCATCATAACATAAAATAAAACTCAACATTTGTAATGCTACTGGTTAAATAAAATAAAACTCAAATGAATAAATCAAAACTCTAAAAAATTCTATAATAGGAAAGTTCTCCCATGGAAGGCCTCCAATTGAAGACATATATTAACTTTTTTGCACATTCAGATTGAAAGAGAATTTCTCCATTGGTCTGATTGACGATTATGTATTGCTAGTAATTTCTCCATGTGATATGCCCAAAGTGTACCTGCCAACTCAGAGGCACCAACCTCGGCTAAGATGATGGCCGAGGTAGAAAGGGGTCAAGATTGATGATCGGAAATCTCGTCCAGCACAAGGTTGGCCACGGTCGATGTTACTAATTACCCCTCAGTTAGGCAATAACCGAGTTCTGTATGACTCACGAGGTCAGTTATCCATCAGGTCGTCCGCATCTGACATCACATCTACTTCATACATCAACCTTGACTGGGCATCAACCGAGGCTAGCAAGGACTAATGGGCTCAACCACCCTTCAACATTATCATCGTCCCTAGCCGCTATTGCAAGCGCCACGTGAGAATCAACAGCCCTGCAGGCTCAGCATCAATTGTTAGGACAACATCAGCCCTGGCCGACGTTCCACACATCTAACTTCGGCTGGCATCCCAGCCAAAGTCATCATATAATTCCTAGCCAAGGCAAGGGTCATACCTCACCAACCTCGTACTCACCCAGGCCGAGGTTGGTACTAAGCAAAGACAACCGAGCTTCTACGCATACATATATGGCTTGAAACACGTGGATAAATCTGTTATAACTTAATCATTTCCTCCACGTGAGGGAATATTGAGGTCATTATTACTTAGTTGAAGATTAGCCAGGTGTCATCCTTTCACGGGCTGGATCTCCATGCACATGCCCATTGTATGCTTGGGGGTACATTACACCCCCCAGACACTATATATAGAGGTCATCATTTACCTTGCAAAGGGATCGATAATTACAACCCTAGCTGAAACCCTGTCATTTTACACGTATAGAGATAAAGCTTGAGAGATTGTATCCATGACCATTACTCACACACTCACAGTGGACGTAGGTCAGATTGGCTGAACCACTTATATTCAAGTGTTCATCCTCTTCTCCTCACCTCCTTCTACATATATACATACACACACACACACACACACACATACACACACACACACACACACACACACACACACACATATATATATATATATATATATATATATATATATATATATATATATATATATATATATATATATATATATATATATATATATATATATATATATATATATATATATATATTCTCTTGTGCTACCATTGTTATCACTTGCTTGAGCTTGTCAACACCTTACCTGGTGGTGCTGTTTCCAGCATCATTATTTTGGTGCCGTCTGTGGGAACAAGAAGCCGTCTCTTCCTTTTCTTCAGCTTAACCTCACCGAAGACTCTGGCGGTGAACCAGGCCTCACCCCTTGCGTGGAGCTATTTCGCCATTGAAAGAGGTCCTTTAAGGTATTAAGCTCATCTTCTTCACAAGCTCTTTAGTTTTAACATATGGCATAGAAGTTACCACCACCTCCTCCACCATCTGGTGCTGGAGGACCTAGTTCCAGCCAGGCAACACCCCAGTCCGAAATGGCTGAGGTGGCAGCAGCCTTGAAGTCCTTGGCTGTAATGCAACAAGCGATGAAGGAGCAGTTTGCACAGCTTAGTCAAAATAGAATGAGGCCACCTAGGGTCTCACCGGAGATGATTACTCCGGCAGCTGTTCAACCTCATCCTGAAGCTAGGGGACCACCCCAGGCACTGCAAAAAGACCATCCTACCCCTCATCGAAGGAGGGACATTGTTGGCCCTAGACGTTTACATTTGGGGAGGCAATGAAACCCTTACCCTGAGGATAGATTTGACGATGTGGAGGCAGAGAACGCTCCAGAAGACTGCTGGGAGCCGTATGAGGTTTCGAACAACACTGTACATCATATCCAGCAAAGTCGAGGTTATGGGGGCAGATGAGATGGTGGTAACCAACAAAGAGGATCAACTTTTAATCCCTTGAGCAGAGTGGCGACCTTTGAAAGGCTTGGCCCAGTCAATGACCTGAGACAGAGGTTATCCAGGTCTAGAAGTATAGCAGGCTCATAAAGGGAAGATGGGGAATGTCGGCCTCATCATGGCCAACCCCAGTAGGGCCGACCCCATTTAGGCCAAGATAGGGATCAAGAGGAGGTCAATAGTCGACGTTGTGTAGCGGCTGGGGAACCCTCAGTCCACCCATTGGAGGTGGCTGGGGACAACTCGGCCAGGACGACGTTGTAAAGCCATAGAATGACTCCATTCAACCTCTTTAAGAGAAGATAGCGGACCTCATTAAAAGCCGAGACCCACTGCAAAGAAGTTTCTCAGAGGGTTCCCCATTCGTGGCCAGAATAGTGAGCTTCCTAACCCCTGCCAAGTTCAAGCCACCCACGGTGTCTCCCAAGTATGATGGTAGAACCAACCTTGTGCATCATATTGAGGTATACCAGTCTGCGGTGGATATTTATTCAATTCCAGATGAGATGAAGTTCCAGGCCTTCTCTGGGACTTTGACGGGAGCTGCACACATCTGGTTCACGTCTCTTCTGAATAACTCAATTGAGAATTTTAAGGGCTTGGCTAAACGGTTCATTCACAATTTCTATTTTGGGGTAAGACCTAAGAAGAAGATCACTCATCCGCTATACGTCAAGCAAGGCAAGAACGAGAGCCTAAGAGACTACATTGCTAATTCAACAAAGAAAAATTAGAGGTTGAAGATTATGAAGAGAATATAGCCATGACAACCCTCATTGGAGGACTTCAGAAGGGGAAGTTGCTATGGAAGCTTACGAAAGACCCTCTCAAGTCTATGGCAGAGCTATTGATAGCTGTAGGAAAGGTCATGAACGCTGAAGAGGCTATGGCCGCGAAGTATGAGGATGAGAACGGAAGTGGCAGCGAAAAGTTCCAAAGAAAAAAAGATAGAAAAAAGAGGTTTGCAGATGATAAGTTTGCACATTATACTCCTCTAACTGTGAGCTGCGAACATATCCTCAATGAGATCAAGAATGATCGGTCTCTGAGATGGCCGGAGAAGCTGAAGGTTCCTCCGCATAATAGGAACAAGTACCTATGGTGTGAGTTCCACCAAGACTACAACCATGTGACAGACAAGTGCTTTGCTTTGAAGAATAAAATTGAGAAGATGTTGAAGTCCAAAAAATTGAGGAAGTATGTAGATGGTAAGGCTCCTAAGAGGGGAAGAGATGATCCTAAAAAAAGAGAAACGACAGGTGTCGAGATAAAACCGTAGCAAGAAGAGACGAGGACTCAGATGGTGATGATGAGGACTATCCTGACCTCCCATCAAAAGGTGACAATGCCCTAGTGAAGAGGGTTGGTATGATCTCCTTCGACGTTAACACCATCTATGGAGGACTGGCAGGGGGTGGCTCTAAAGTAGCCGACCGTAAAGCTCATGTAGTAAAGGCCAAGTCGGTGACCAAAGTAAAGGTTGTGAATCTGGCATCTTCAGAGGCCAAGCAGAAGAGAAAGAAGGTGGACATGGATACTCTTATAGCTGGGTCTCCTGACTTGATTTCAAAGGTATCTTAGCTCCACACGATGACCCTTTGGTAATCACTACAAGGGTGCATTGGTGTGAGGTCCAAAGAATCCTTATCGACGGTGAAAGCTCCACAGATGTTATGTTTTGGTCCTGCTTCAAGAGCCTAGGCCTCAGCAAAGAAAGGCTTGTACCCTGAAGGTCCATCCCTTAGGCATGTATGAGATGGATGTATGAATGGGTGACGAGTGGCCTAAGAGGTTGACCAGGAGGATCAATTTTTTTGTGGTGGATGAAAATGTCTTTTTGGCCTACAACCTCATCATAGGAAGAGTAGCCCTCAAGGAATATGAGGCGGTGCCATCAACGGTCCATCAAATGCTAAAATTCCCGACCCCCTATGGGGTAGGGGAAGTGCAAGGTGACCAGACCACGGCACGAGAATGCTACTTTAACTCAGCGAAAGAGAGAGAGGCACATAAGAGGGCAACAACAACGTATAACATTAATACAGATAATCTTAGGGACGAAACAAAGTTGAAGAAAGGAGAGGCTGCGAAAGAGGTAGAATCCATTGTCCTCAATAAGGACGAATCGAAAAAAAACATCTAAATCGACAAGTCCCTAAAACTCGAGATCAAAGAAGAGATGATAAGATTTTTGAAAAAGAGGCAGAGTGTTTCGTTTGGAGCCACGCAGACATGCCTGGCATCAACTCAGAGGTTATGTGCCACAAAGTTAATGTGGTAGAAGATGCTAAGCCCATCAAACAAAGACGAAGAGTTTACTCCAAGGAAAAGTATGATTCATCAGGGATGAGGTCAGAAAGTTGGAAGAGGCAGAATTCATCAGGGAGGTTATATACCCAAAATGGTTATCAAACGCCATCATTGTGCCCAAAGCCAACGAAAAATGGAGGATGTATGTAGACTTCACTGACCTGAACAAGTCTTTCCCTAAAGACAGCTATCCTTTACCTCGGATCGATCAGATGGTAAATGCCACAGTGGGGCACGAACTTATGTGCTTCATGGACGCGTATTCAGGCTATAATCACATCTTCATGGATGCTAAAGACTCAGAGAAAACAACATTCATCACAAACAAGGGGACCTATTGCTATAAGGTTATGCCCTTCGGCTTGAAAAATACAGGGGCCACGTATCAACGTCTTGTAAATAAGATGTTTGAAGATCAAATTGGCAAGACCATGGAGGTATATGTAGATGATATATTAATGAAGAACTTGAAGGCCTGCACTCATGTAGCCGACCTGGAGAGAATTTTTGACACCATGGACTTATACAGGATGAAGCTCAATCCTGCCAAGTGTGTCTTCGGAGTAGGAGCTGGAAAGTTTCTTGGATTCATAGACAATCAGAGGGGAATAGAGGCCAACCTCGAGAAAATCAAGGCTTTACTTGATATGAAGACACCAAGTGTCTTTCGTTTTTTAAAGTGCTTAGAAAGGCCTTCGAATGGGACGAAGAGTGTGACAAGGCCTTTAGACAGCTCAAGTCCTACCTCGGATCCCCACTGCTCTTATCTCGGCCCATTCTGGGGGAGAAGTTGTATGTTTATCTAGCAGTCTCAGAGTAAGCTATAAGCACAACCATAGTACGGGAAGACGTTAAGGTACAAAGGCCTGTATACTTCAATAGTAAGGCCCTTCAGGGGTCTGAACAGAACTATCCTCGGATGGAGAAGTTGGCATACGCTTTGATACACTCTTTCAGGAAGATGAAACCTTATTTCTAAGCACACTCTATGGTCATCCTCACTAACTCCCCACTAAGGCAAGTCCTCCACAAGCCTGAGAAATCAGGAAGATTGATGACCTGGGCCATCGAGTTGGGAGAGTATGACCTTGTTTATTAACCTAAGGTGGACATTAAAGGGGAGGCACTCACATACTTTGTTATTGAGTTCATACGGGAAGAGGCTGAGACTGAGAATAGCCCAGAGATTGCGAAAGAATCAAACAGTAACGTTTTTCGAGACCCGAAAGAGGTCGTGTCCAGCAGAGCCAGAAGAGGAATAGCTAAGAATGAGGAAGACATGTACCTTTTCAAGAAAAGAGTCCTGTCAGAGGGGAAATTCTCTTCAGATGAAGATGTTTGGAACCTCTTCGTTGACGGGTCTTCTTGCGAAAATTAAAGCGGTGCAGGGCTGATACAGTCAGCCCCGGATGATACCGACATTGAATGTTCATTAAGGTTCAACTTCAAAACATCGAACAACGAGTCAAAATATGAGGCCTTGATTGCATGCCTCTCCTTGGCAAAATCCTTTAGATTTGACCGACTCCTACTTCACAGTGACTCGAGGTTGGTTATCAACCAAGTACTTAGAGTATATGAGGCTAAAGATGAAAGGATGCCTAAATACCTAAAGAGGGTAAGAACGACGCTAAAAGGCTTCGAAGAGGTGAAAATGAAGAGGGTACCTCGACAAAATAATAGTCGTGCAGATGCACTAGCAAGGTTAGCTTCACCAATAAGGACAGGCATCGGAAGGACAGTACCGATCGAGATCCTGCTCAAACCGACCATTGAGGAAGAAGAGGTTGCCAGTTCCTACCTCAACTTGAACCTAGGAGACTCATGGATGGACCCCCTTGTCAGATATATCAGAGAGGGAGAGCTTCCGGAATCTAAGTTAAAAAGGAGGAAGTTGAGGTACAGAGCCGCAAAGTTCTCAATAATAGGAGATGTCCTATATAAAAAAGGATTTCTACTACCTCTCCTCAGATTTGTGTAATACCCCGTATTTTTATGCTTTCTAAATTTGGGGATTTATTAAATTTAATGTGAGATATTAATTTAATATAAATCCGAAAATTAATTATTTTTATAATTACTAACGTGACGAGAGTTAGTAATCATTGAAAATTTATTGAATATTACTAATGAGTAAAGTAATATATGATATTGGTTCTATTAAATGTCACGAGTGAATAAATGACAATTTTGGAAATTTAAGTCAGGACGCGCTCATGTCGTGTCGGGACTAAATGTTGATTAATAAAAGTGAATAAATTATAAATCACTCGTATGGTCATTTCGAGTCGCCAAAGTGTTTGGAAGGGTCGAGATAGTCAAGATAGTGTACCCGGGGGTTTAGTTTGGGTCTCGGGGCATTTTTAGGCCTAATTGACACCCCGGGAGGGCGTTTTGGACATTTTACAATTTTAGGCTTGAAAACCCACGAAAATGTTAGAGTTATATCAAATTCTTAGGGTTTCCTTCTAGGGTTAACTCAACCAAAAACAAGAAATGGCCATTGGAGAAGGAAGGAGAGAGCTTTCCCAAGAGTTATAGGCCAAGAACCCCTTCGTTTGCGTCGCCGTCGCCGCCAAACGATAGATCGCGTAATAAGGATCACCACCACACCGATTTCACCCACAAATCAGAAACAAAAAACCCCAAGCAAGTATTTCTCTTGCTTAATTTCGTTAATGCTTCATTCATGTTAGTTTAGGGTTGGTTAGGATGAGTTTTTATGAAAGAAAACCCATATTGGAGATTAGAAATTGCATGTTGTAGTGATATGAATGATAATCTGGAAATCCCCTTCACATGTAGAGGTTGAACCAAGGATTTATGATGGACTAGAAGCAGAAATTCTGGAAAAATAATGATTTGAATTAAGTTAAAGAAAATTTTAGGGTTCATGAGAATTGTATAAATTTTGGCACTTTAATCCATGATTCTTGATGAAAACTCACATGCATTACGTTGAATATTGTTCATTTAAGTTTAGAACGTTTGGGGTATAAATTTTTGAGAGTTTGGGAGTTAAAAGTTTGGATTTTGATGATGTTGGATGATAGAACCCGTAACTGGTATTCTGTAGATTTGCCATACCTGTTTGATCGATCGATCAAACCAGGAGTATCGATCGATCGACGCATCGATCGATCGAGCTCCTGCCATCGATAGATCGACCCCTCCTGGCAGACTCATATTTCCCCTCCTAAATAGTTAAATTCAATTTAAATGAGTAATAATCTTTGGACATCCTTATTAAAATATTTTGGGAGATAAAAGAAGACCAGCAGGACTTATTAAAAATATGAAACCTTTAATGTAAGACGAAAGTTACATTTTTCGGGGATGTTTACATATAAGGGACGATGGAACTATGTATTAAAGTGGGGAGACGCGTAGGGTAGTTATGTTGGAAAATAAATAAGTACCTACTGAAATTCTACTTTGGAAAGATAAGAATCCATGAGTGTTACGTAGTAAGTTGGAATAATCCCTCAAATTAAAGTAAGAAACGAACCGTTATACGTGATAACTAAATAATGAGAAATAAGGATAAATATCATAATTATGGGTTAGGAGAGGTACCTAAATTGGATATGGTAATAGTAGTATATTTATATGACTGTGTTTATGCATATACTATATACGTGTAAAAATCATGCCCGCGCTACTTGCTATCCCTGAGGTTATCGCGCTGGGACAGTCTTATCTCGATGGGCCTTTATGGGGGATATTGACTCGTACCCTAGAAGATAGAAATCCTTTGGTACAGTCTATCGGATCGATAGTCAGACGGTCCTAAGAGACGTGGGGGCATGTGCTGACCTCTTCGAGACTTGAAATCTATGCTTCGCCTCAAAATTGTTTGTGTTTGTGTTAATACAGTTCGAGAGTGATTCCGAACTTATATTTCCCTTAGTACGAGTGATACGGGGACCGAATAGCAGAGTATGCCCGCACCATAATTATTATGTGGGGTGCTGTTAGAATATATATATTATATGAGTATTTAATATATATATTTAAATCTGGGATTTGGGAACTACCTGTTGTGTCTATGGTAAGTAAGAATGGAATAACTATTTCAATTTGGGAATAAGTGTTTGAAAAGTATAATGTGCTACTGAGAAACTTTATTAGTAAATAAGGTTTAAATGAGAACTTTGTTGTTAAATGAAATTAACCTCTTAAACAATTGAATTTGTCAGTTTAAATCTTACGATCAACCTAAGATAAGATAAGTTAAACCGTTGGGAAGGTTAGTGCGATAGGCGTGCACATTAGAAGAGAGGTGATAATTTCTCAAGGGAGTGCCGCACTTATATGTTGTTGCATTGGCCAGTAAATAATTTAAATACTTTCTAAACAAATTTTAAATCGTTTTTACAATCGGGCTCTGACCCGTTTCCATTTTCTTTTCTCTCTTGTATATATATGTATATATTACAGGTGCCCAGCCACAGGGGCGTCTTGCATAGGATCCTTTGGAAGGAACGCGCTGCGACTTAGGTGAGAGTTGCAGGTCTTTCGTTTAGACGACCTCATTTGTTGATTCCACTTCTAGCACTATTTATTCAGTTGGGCATGTGTCGCCCTTTTCCATTATTCAGTTGCTTATCGGATATTCTGATCTATTGATTTCCAGTTATTTGTACTTTTGGATCTATTATTGTCAGGATGTTTTCCTTTAAGTTTAAATGTTTGGATTACTTAGTTGGATGTTTAATTAATTGGATTGTTTGTTCCAGTATGTTTGTTGGATGATCCTTAAATTATGAATTACGTAAAGTTTTAAATTATTAATTTTAAATAAAACTTGGAAAGTAATGTCTAAAATGGTTTTGACACTTAACTTAATTATTTAGGGTGTTTTAATTGGAAAAGTTATTTTACGACAGTGATGCTAAGAATGAACCGACCGTTCACCTTGATTATAATTTAATAAAGGACTGATCACCCATTATTTAATTAGGTGGGGTGTCACAGGTGGTATCAGAGCATCAGGTTTTAGTGTCCTTAGGATCTGTACGACTTATTTCGCTTTCAGCTTAGCGTTCTTGTTATAGAGCCCTGTTTTAGGATTGTGGTATTCTTGCATTTACGATTACGTCTTCAACTATTTGAGATTTGATAATAACTGTAGACTAATAAATTTATTCATGTTTCAGATGCCTACGAGACGTGAACCAAAGAATAGGCGTGCCCAAGCCGAGCAGCCAGTAGCTACGGCTCAGGAGACAATGAATGCTAATGAGGTAGCCGCTATTGTTGCACAGGCGGTGAATGCCGCGCTAGTGGTAGTACAGTAGGCTCCACCCCAAGTTCAGGCAGTGGCGCCAGTACCCGCACAACTTCCATCAGTATGGGAGCGGGCTAGGGATGCCTTTCAGAAGGCGCATCCCCCTGAGTTCTCGGGTAGTTCAAATATCATTATTGTCAGCCAGTGGAAGAAAGACATACAGAGGCATCTGCGTATGTATGAATGCACAGACGTGCATAAACAGTTGTTGGCTTCATTTAAGCTAGTGGGGGCCGCTTTGCAGTGGTGGGAATCCACCACCACCTTGGAGGAGAGGGATACTATCCCGATTCAGTCATTCTGGGAGCGGTTTGACCGCAAGTATTTTCCATACGCCGTGCAAACTGAGATGAGGCGAAAGTTACTGAACTTGAAACAGGAGAATTCTACTGTTGCTGAGTATGAAGATGAGTTCACAAGACTTCTCACTATAGTGCCAGATGAGGCACCCACTGAGGGTAAGAAGATACTATTGTTTGTGAACGGGTTAGCTTGGAGAATCCGTCAGCACCTTATAGGGAATCTGTCTCTAAGTACCTACACGGATGTACTCAATGCTGCTTTGCTACACTGCCAGGATCACCGCTTCCATCTGCAGGGAAGCAAGCGAGCAGGAGAGTCCGACCAGTAGGGCAGGACAGGAGGTAGTGGCGCTAGTGGAGCACCGACATCCTAGGGGCAGACTCGTCAGCATGAGCAGAGTTCCCGTCAGGGGGACCCGGCCAAGCGGTTCCGATCAGGTGATTCCAGGCAGGGATTTGGGGGATTTAGGCAGGGTCAGCAGGGCCAGCCTAATCAGCAGGGCCAATAAGGCCAACACTGCTAGCAGCAGGGCCAACAGGGCCAGTGGCCGGGTGGTAAAGGCCAACAGGGCCGTGGTCAGCAGGGTCAGAGGGGAGGTAATTTCAGGGGCCGATGTTTTATGTGCGACAAGAATGGCCATAAGCGCCAGGATTGTCCAGAGGGTGATAGGGACCCACAGCAGCAGGGTGCTCGTAATGAGCCACAGAGGCCACTTTTTCCAGCAGCCCTCCCAGCACCAGCTCAGGTACCAGCCCTACCAGCCATTCCAGCCGCTCCGGTGCAGCAGGGGCAGTTACAATACGGACATGTCTATAACGTCCACCAGGCAACAGCTCCATAGGCACCACCCGCAATTGAGGGTACGTTTCCTATCCATGGTACTATGGATCGGGTTTTATTTGATACTGGAGCGACGCACTGTTTTATAGATACCCATTTTGCGAAGGCCTTAGGGTTATTAGCCACAACAGAGAGCACTGTAACGTGTGTAGACTCACCACTGGGAAATGGATCACTAATTTTCTTTATATGCCGGGGTGTGGGGGTAGAGATTGGTAGCTTAGTATTACCAACATACATGTTAGTCTTAGATATGCATGAGCACGATGTTATTATCGGTATGGATTGGCTCGCCGCTTATAGGGCCATGATAGATTGTTTTGGTGGGAGTATTGTCTTTGCCATTCCGGGGTAACATATGTTTGTAGTGGCGATGCCTCGCCCAGAGGGAGGCTCGACCGCTCATTTGTATTATATAGAGGAGTATACCTCTAAGGAGGTTGTGATTCCCTTAGACTCGATCCCAGTTGTTCGTGAGTACTCCGATGTATTTCAGGAGATACCAGGCCTACCACCCAGTCGAGAGATAGATTTTATCATAGACTTATTATCGGATACTCGACCTATAGCACGCGGTCCATACCGTATGGCTCTGGCGGAGATGCGAGAGTTACGAGATCAGATAGAGCAGCTGTTAGGTCAGGGTAACATCTTAGTTTGATGACCTCAGACCTTAAACATCATAATTTGGTGACAAGGTCTAATGTGAAACATCAAAATTGGATGACCTCAGACCTTAAACATCATAATTTGGTGACAAGGTCTGAGGTAAAACATCATAATTGGATGACCTCAGACCTTAAACATCATAACTGAATGACCTCAGACCTTAAACATCATTAATTTGGTGAAATCTATGAGGGTAACAACTTAGTTTTATGACCTCAGACCTTAAACATCATAATTTGGTGACAAGGTCTGAGGTGAAACATCATAATTGGATGACCTCAGACCTTAAACAACATTAATTTGGTGAAATTTATGGGGGGTAACATCTTAGTTTGATGACTTCAGACCTTAAACATCATAATTTGGTGAAAAGGTATGAGGTGAAACATCATAATTGGATGACCTCAGACCTTAAACATCATTAAATTGGTGAAATATATGAGTTAAACATCATAATTTGGTGACAATGTCTGAGGTGAAACATTATAATTGGATGACCTCAAACCTTAAACATCATTAATTTGGTGAAATTTATGGGGGCAATATCTTAGTTTTACGACCTCGGACCTTAAACATCATAATTTGGTGACAAGGTCTGAGGTGAAACATCATAATTGGATGATCTCGGACCTTAAACATCATAATTTGGTGACAAGGTCTGAGGTGAAACATCATAATTAGATGACCTCAGACCTTAAACATCATAATTTAGTGACAAGGTCTGAGGTGAAACATCATAATTAAATGACCTCAGACCTTAAACATCATTAAATTGGTGAAATCTATGAGGGTAACATCATGATTGGATAACCTCAGACCTTAAACATCATTAAATTAGTGAAATTTATGAGGGTAACATCATAGTTTGATGACCTCAGACCTTAAACATCACTTGATGGGAAGTATGATTTGCAAGACCATTCAAGAAAGCATTCATCAAAAAAAGCAAAATCCTCTGAAGAGGATGATATAATATGAAGAAGTCATAATTACAAGTCAACATGCCTTAGAGTATGTTATCAGAGGTTACAAATAATTACAGATGAGAAATAAAAAATTATAAGTGTAAAGCTTCACAAATCATGGTCTAGGTGTTTGCAGCCACATGGTTGGTAACCTCGGTCCCATAAGCTTGGCCGACGTTGGTAACCTCGACCCCATCATCTTGAGGGTTGACATCCTCGGTCTCTGTAACTTCCAGTGGTGTGGTCTCTGTAGGAGCTGCACCTTCTCCTTCCTCCTCGACCTCTTGTAAGGCCTGAGCAAACTGAGGGTTAGCAAAATCGAGACCAATGAAGTTTGAGGCTGTCAAACTCCCTGACTCTTTTTCTTTGATGGACCCCCATTTACCAGTAGCTTTAACACCTATTTCAAGGTATTTAAAGCCGAATCTTATAAATTGGTCAGAGACATTGTAGTCACCCAAGATCTTCTCAGAGGCGTCCTCAAGGGCAGCTTTCATAGCAACATCAACCTTTTGTTGAAGAACGTTGTCCTTGGCCTCCAGGGAGAGGTGTGGTCCTTCTGGAGCTTAATTATATCCCTGTCCCTCTGCTTTACCTTATTCTCAGACTCAGCCAAGGCAGTCTTCAGATTCTCAACCTAGGCATTTAAAGAGGCTTCCACCTTCTGGGCCTCTTTTCCCTTCTCAATAAGGGGCAACTTCCTGAGGGGCCAATCAACGAATTGATGCATAGAGAGAAGACCCTGCAAAACAAACTCAGAGTTATGATTGCAAGCCTTAATCCATAAAACGTCGAGGTTAGACATGGAATAAAAAAATAAAAGTTTTACCTGGATAGACCCGTGAAGGCAAAACTCGACCAGCAGAGGGGTATCAATCGAGCGTAGAAAATGCTTATCTGCATCAATCATCGCAGAGCCGATGCCATCCATTACCTTTAGACCATGACCTATCAGGCTATCACTAATCTTTAGCTTCTCTAGACGAGCAGCCAATGCGTCATCATATGAGATTGGGATGGCTTTTTGGTGCTTCCTCGGCCTCTGATCCTCTAAGGAAACAGTCTTTTTTCTGCTGCTGAGGTACTTTACAACTTTCTCGCTCCTACTGCTGAGGTGACTCCCGTTCTCGCTCCTACTGCTGCTGAGGTACTTTACAACTTTCTCTGTATTTTTTAATTTCTCGAACTCCACCCATTCAGGTGACTTAACAACGAAAACACTTGTTAAGGTTTTTTCAAAAACTCTACCTATATTGGTGACTTAATAATGAAAATACTTGCTAAGATTTTTCATGATCTCCACCTATATCGGTGACTTAATAACGAAAATACTTGCTAAGATTTTTCATAATCTCCATCTATATCGGTGACTTAACAACGAAAGCACTTGTTATGATTTTTCATAATCTCCACCTATATCGGTGACTTAGAAAATAAAACACTTGTTAAGATTTTTCATAATCTCCACCTATATCAGTGACTTAGCAACGAAAACACTTGTTAAGATTTTTCATAATCTCCACCTATATCGATGACTTAATAACTAAAACATTTGTTAAGATTTCTCATAATCTCCACCTATATCGGTGACTTATCAACGAAAACACTTTTTAAGATTTTTCATAATCTCCACCTATATCGGTGACTTAACAATGAAAACACTTGTTAAGTTTTTCATAATCTCTTTATTTCGTCTAACTGTTTTCAGGTTGCTTGGGAGGATTATCCACCAATTCCTTCGCTTGTTGACTCGCCCCATCGAGAACCCATTGTCTCTGAAGATTCCATCCATAATGACCAAGGTTCCACGACCGTTGCCGCTGCTGACAGCGAATTTGGGTGCGAGCTTCCTCTGCCCGACCTGGCTCCTCACGCCTTCTGCCTAATGGTGCTCCAACGTTCTCCTCAAATGCTGATCAACCATCGTTTGGTAGTCGAGCAACTTGCGAACCATCATCTTGAAACATTCACGGTGGACTGCCTTCGTTCAAACATCTCAGTTATGTGCTACAGGCTTTAGGGTATGCCACCGTTATTGCTGAAATTGCTAACACTCCAACTGTGAGCATTACCAGACCCCTCCTTAACTAATTTTTGAGTTTTTTTAAGGGATTTAGGTCACGACGGCTTCCCTTTTGATTGGCTCATCACGCATTTGAAGAACTTGAAGAGCCAATGATTGGACAGCCAGAGGGAACTCTTGCGAAAATATTAGGAGGACCAGTGGGCCGAAGAAGCTAAGTTGGCCGAGCTAGCACCTCTTATGGAAACCATTGATAAAAAGGTGGGGGACCTCGAGGTGTCTCTATGTGCGGCAAAGTCGAAACGAGAGAAACTCCTCATCGAGCGCACTCAAGCGCAAACGAGACTGGAGGTTTCTATGAATGCCCAACAGTCTTGTCAAGCAGCTTCTTCGGGCCTCCCTGGAGATATATTCTCTTCCCCGGACCTATGGTTTCTACTAGGCCCATGAGTTTTTGTATATATTTTTCTTTTGTTTTTCTTCTCATGTAATTCTTGGGCAATACCTCCCAATTTTGTAATGCCCCAAAGCTTACGAATGAGGAAAAATATCAATTTTCTCATGCTATTTCTTTGTGTTACACCTGTTTGCATGGATTGTGAAGTGTGAAGTTATGTAATTCTTTCATCTCTACTTGAGTTATAATAAAAAGAACTTGTATACTCATCATAAAAAGAACTTGTATATTCATAATCAGCTAGATACATCAGTGGCCCAATCATAATTGCTTACACATGATAAACCTTCAACCATTTATTATTGATTTTGAATGGTTTGTCTTCTTCTATCTTAAAAATTAAGCAATAACCTGAGTCATGGGCTTCCTTCACTATCAAAGGTCCTTCCTAATTTATTGTAAACTTGGGTAGAGGAATCCCCCTGATATGTTTCACTGCTGCTTTCAATACGAGGTCTCCCTCCACAAACTTCCTTGGTCTCACTAAGTTATCATACGCCCTGGAGAGTTGCCTCGTATACATTTAAAAGTGTTGCATCGCATTATCTATGTGTTCATCCAATGCTTCCAACTGCACATGTCTATTCTGGGGGAGCATGCTACTCTACAAAGTATATCGAGAATAGGGGACTTCTAGTTCCACTGAGAGAATCGTCTCGGCCCTATAGACAAGAGAGAACGGTGTATATCCTGTAAGCTTCCTCTTAGTCGTTCAATAGGCCCATAAAACGACTGGTATCTTATCATCCCATGATCCTGGGAAATCCTCCATCATTTTAAACAAGATATTAACCAAAGTTTTGTTAGTCACTTCGACTTGACAGTTTCCCTTTGGGTATGCCACCGTCGAAGTGTGATGGACAATGGAGTGTTTGTCTGTGAGCATTATTACTTCTGAATTAACATAAGGGGTTCTATTATTCGAAAGGATAACCTTTGGGATCCCAAGATGACAAATGATGTATTATCTGATGAAATTGCTCACTACCCCCGCTGTTGCCCTTCTTAGTGGTATCGCCTCTGCTCACTTTGTGAAATACTCCGTTGCCACCAGTATCTATATCCTCCCCCTTGAAGAAGGGTGTATTACCCCTACCAGGTCGAACGCCCAAGTGTGGAAAGGGTAAGGCGCTGCTAGGGAGTGCAGATCCACTGACGGGGCATGGATCATATTTCCATGAAGTTGGCAAGCCTTGCACTTTCGAATGAACTCGGTTGAATCTCTCTCCATCATTGGCCAATAGTATCCCAGAGTCATTAATTGGTCATATAACTTGTCCCCTCCTATGTGAGCTAGATCGTGTGCCTGTTTGAGGACCTCTGCTGCCTCCTTTCTCATGATACAACGCAAAGGCCTGTTGAAGTATCCCCTTAGATAAAGCTTCCCATCCTAAACATAGAATCTCGAGCCCCTTCGCCGAAGTCCCATCACATCAATTTTCTCCGTCGGGATAACTCCATCTTTTATGAAATCAATATAAGGTTGTCTCCAGTCAGGTTGAGCCTCCACAAAGTGACATTCAGCCGCTTCGAAGAATAACTGGCATTTGTCACACTTCCGTTGTAGCTCTGTCGCATCTTGTTTCATCTTAGGCTAAAAATACCCCTCCCTTTGCATTCTTCGGTAGAGGGGTATCACAGTTGTTTTGCAGTGTGCTTCGTGTGTTTTCTTCAATCTTTTCCCTGCCTCTTCTGAATTGATGCATCTCGACAGCCATCCCCCCGCATTTCTGAAGTAAAGGTTTCCATAGTTTGTAAAGTATTGGGCCAATTCTCTGAGCCCCATCGTTCCTTCACTAGCGTCTAGTTACATATTAATCTCTCCCCTCCAGTCCCCATCCTCTTCCATTGGTAGAATTGACTGTACCATCAAAGGAGCTTTTCTTCGTTAGATCACGATGGTAGTTGTATCTCTCCTCATGACCATTTTTTGGGCAATGGTGGCATAGGCATCTGGATGGCGATTCATCGTTCTGGGTTGCCTCCTGATATTGGTCCGATGGAACTGGCAATACAGTCTCTGGATGATTATTCTGTATGGTGCCAGGCTCATGTGTTTCAATGCATACTCTCCATTTACTTGCTGAACCACCAAGTTTGAATCTCCCTTGATGCAAAGTGATCGGATCCCTCTTCGAAGGGCTTCTAGTAACCCCAACCCCAATGCTTCGTATTCTGCCTCGTTGTTAGAACAAGGGAAATCTAACTTGTAAGAAAGGCAAATCTCCTCCGCTCCTTTTGAAAGAATAACCCCTGCTCCTCCTTTCTTTTCCACTAAAGACCCATCAAACTGCATTGTTCATTTCTCCTCCGTTTCATCTACGTGATTGGCCTGCAAGTCGTCTCCTGGGATACTTTCCTTGAGTGGCTCAAACGTTACCGAAGGGAAAATAACCAACAGATCAACGTACGCCTGGCTTTTAATTGTGCGAGGAACCACGCATTTTAAGTCATATTCGAATAGGATGAGGAACCACCTGGCTGCCCTGCCAATCAATATAGTTCTTGCTAATAAATACTTAATAGGATCACATATAGTTACAATATGAATTGTAAAAGATAACATGTAATGTCTAAGTTTTTGCGCTATAAATACTAAGGCTACACAATTCCTTTCCAAGCTACTATATCTGACATCTGGCCCGTGGATGTTCCTACTGAGGTAGTAAACTGGACGTTCTTGCCCGTCAATCTCTTGTGCCAGCAAAGCTCCCATGGACCTCGTGGTGGATGTGAGGTACAACTGTAACGGTATTCCTGCCTTTGGGGGAACCATGGTCTGTGGTGAAACGAGCAGTTTCTTCTGCCCGTTAAGAGACTCCTGGTGAACCTCCTCCCACTTGAACTTCATGTTCTTTCACAGCAGCTGCATCAACGGATGTGTTATTTCGGCTAATCCAGGCACAAATCTCCTAAGGTAGGAAACTTTACCGAGGAAACTCTTCAGCTCCTTTGCCGTTCTTGGGCATGGAATTTCTAAATTCGCCCGCTATTTGTCCTGATCCATCTGCACCCCTTGTCGATCAACCATAAAGCCCAGTAACTTCCCACTTGTCACTCCAAAACCACACTTCAATGGGTTCATCTTCAGCTTATACTTCCTATAACGGGAGAACACCTTCCTCAAATCATTCAGATGCGATTCCTCCTTCCTCGATTTGATGACCAAGTCATCCACATAAAATTCCACAAATTTGTGAAAGAACTCATGAAAAATGGACATCATTGTTCTTTGGTAAGTCGCCACAGCGTTCTTGAGTCCAAACGACATCACTTTATACAAGAAATTGCCCAACGGGGTTCTGAACGCTATTTTCTCTGCATCCATGGGGTCCATCTTGATCTGGTTGTATCCTACATACCCATCTATGAAGCTATACATCTCATGACCAGCTATTGCGTCTATCAGGCTATCGATGGATGGCAAAGGGAACTCATCTTTGGGATAAGTTCTATTCAAATCTCTGAAGTCCACGCAAATCCTTATTTGGTTTTTATCTTTCTTCCCCACTGGGACGATGCTAGATAGCCAGAGTGGGTGCTGTATTGGTGTGATGAACCTTGTTGTTGGTAATCGTTGGACCTCCTCATTGATCTTTAAATCTAGATTAGGCATGTACGTTCTCATCGCTTGTTTCACTGGAATGGATGAAGGCATTACGTTCAATTTGTGGCAGCTTACTTCCTCATCCAGCCCTTCCATCTCTGTGTATTTCCACGCTAAGACGTCTATAAACTCCCGAATTAACCCAAACAAGGCCTCTTAATTCTCCTTACTGAGATCCTTCGAGATGAAGACGGGCCTCGAATCCTCTCCTTCTTTTTCCAGGTTCAATTGCTCCAACTCTTGTGCCTGGGGCTTCGACTGATGTGCCATGTAAATCTGGTTCCTTGGCGACTTCCTCCATAAATTCTTGTATGCTAGAATTATCTATCACCATACAATGTCCCCGTTGGTCCCCCAGAAAGCATTCATATATCGGGTTAACCTCATTATCATCTTCCTCGATCGCCCGCTCACACCGTTACAATCGATACACCACATTTCCTTCCTCGGTAACGACCTTCTTACATTGTCTGCTGGTAGTGATAACTACCTTCCTCTTCTTCTCTCTAGAAGCCTCTACCACTATTTCTCCTGAGAACTGGCTCAGCACGCTTTGCCATTGGACGTCATGCTCCACCGAGTCCACTCTGGGCCTCATTCTGTCTTTGAGCTGCCTCGAGATGCCTTGGGGCCGAGGGACCACCTGGTGAGCTTCTTCGGTTATTTCCCTTGTGCTACTCGCGACCTTCTTCTTCTGCTCGTTTAAGGGCTCCATCCTTTTTCTGATCGAGGGGAGGATGCTCCCTCCATTCTTCTCGTTAGGACCCAGACATCTTCCTCTAACTCTGTGTAAAATGCTGCATCCACCAAGTGAGCCTCCTCAATAATGAAGGGCCTCTTTATAGTCCTAATGGTCACCTCTGTTCCCTTGACATTCACTTTGGCACATTGGTGGTACGTAAAAGGAACTAGCCCTTGGTTGTGCATCCACACCCTTCCTATTAGTAGATGATAGGAAGTTGCACTCTCTATTATGTGGAACTTGATATAGGAACTCGGATTTCCCATTACAATCCCAACATTAACGTACCAAATGGATTTAGAAGATTGATTATCATACCCGAAATTACCAAAGGCATGGGGACCAACCTCTCTTCGAGAATATTGGCTGCATGGAAAGAGTTGATTGTCATGATATTGATGGAAGCTTCTCCATTCATAAGAGTCCTTGTGAAGCTAACCCCGTTGACACTAGCAGTCACATACAATGGCCTGTTGTGAGGGAACCTTACAACCTTATCTGCATCGCTGAAGGTTACCTCTGACAGAAACTTTCTCACTAACCTGGCCATGGGTCCCTTCCATCTTAGCGAAGGGACTGCGTTCTTCCTCGTAATATCGAGTATTTTCTGGGTTATCTCCAACCTACTCTCCTTCGGTACTCCCACCTGGTCGAAGAACTAGGTGAACTTTGGGGATTTTGAAACTGCACAGTATTCTAGAACTGGGTCTACTTCCTCACCTTCAATGCCGTATACCTCCTCCACATCCTTGGCGCTTGCTTCGTCATAAGCCAACCCTACATTAGCCATTCCCCTCGTACAATCTTCCAGAGCCTATTCGTACTATTCTTGCTTCATCGTTGACTTTCTTTATCCTCTCTCCTCCTCTTCATCATAGGCCACTACGAGATTGGCCCCATGTGCAGGCAGTGGGTTATTATTGACATTCTGTGGAGGGATTTGCAACGTCCCTGCCTTCATGTACTTGCCTATGATTCTTCTCAGTGTGAAACAACTCTCAGTTGGATGCTAGATCCTCCGATGAACCTGGCAGTACTTTGGATCCGCCTTTGTTACCGGATCAGGTTCCCCAACGGGAATGTCTTTTGGCTCATAGGCCTTTTCTCCTTGGACCATCGCGTTGTAACAGCTGACAACTTCCTCCACTGTACAAGGCAATGATGGTGGATCCTCCCTTTCTCTCCCAAATTTCTTCTTATTGTCCTTCTTTGGTGCCTTTACCGTATCTCCCCCTAGGTGTACCCTACCTGTGGGGGCTGAGACCTCCCCCCCCCCACGGGTTATATCGGTTGCCTAAACATCACGGGCACCACCACCGGATTTGGTCGTACTACCAAGGAGATATTTCTTACAACTTTCAGGAACGCCGAAAAAGTCTCCTCGCGTGTCACATTAATAAGATGACAGTAATCAGGGAGTAGTCCCTCGGCGCAGATCTGCAATAACTTGGACTCTTTGGCCTCTTCCCTTACATTGAGGGACCTTTCTCTGAACATTCGGATATATGCCACCACTTCCTCCTCAGGTCGTTGTTTCTCTCTTCCCAGTTGAGTCAAAGTGAATTCATCTTCCGCCAGAAAGAACTTCTGGACGAATAAGACATGCATTTCCTCCCATATAGAGACATTTTGGGGGGCCAAATGAGAGTACCAGGTGTATGCCTTATCGGTCAAGGATTTAGAAAACTCCCTCAACCTGAGCTTCTTATTGTTGCAATGCGCCCCCAAGTGTTCAACAAAGCGCTTAATATGCTCATTTGGATTCCCCCCTTCCCCGTGTACTTTTTAAAAATAGGAGGAATATAGTCCTTTGGGTAGGTCTCATCGTTGTATTCTTGGGGATAAGGTGTTCGAAAGTCATCATATACTGAAGCTATCTCGCCAGCAGATTGCGAGGAAGCTTGCATAAACTTCAGCATCTCCTTCTGCATTTATTTTCTCATTTCTTCCATGGGTGATGCTACTGGGGCAACAACCAATGGCACCATGGGCTGGGTTCCCGTTTCAGCTGGCACAAACATCACAGCAGGGGCCGTTGAAACTCCTGAGGTTCCCACTGCTAAATTCATAACAGAGGGTATGCTTATCGGGACCGTTCCTGCCACACCTGCACCTGGTGGGGCCGTCGGGGCTACCCCTGGTGTTACGAAGGCATTGGATTTCAATCCTTCCAGCATCGTTGAAGCTACCGGAGTTTACAAAAACTCATAAAACTTACTCATGAGGAGCGTCACCTGAGTGGGTCCCAACCCCATGCTCACGGAAGCATGTGTCAACCCTAGAATACCCTTCGTCGCCTGAACCGGAGGTACCTATATTCGAGGAGCCCTATCCCTTAGAGCCTCTTGTTCTCTCGCAGCTTGCTCTTCATTGTGTTGAATGTCATCAAAGTTGAGCCTTCGATTAGCATTATCTTGCGCCATACTCCTTACTTAGAATAATGCCTCCCCAACAGAGTCGCCAAATGTAGGAGGGTACTTTAGATAAGATGGAGGCGTAACCCCTTTGAAGTATAATAATGATAAGTTAATTAGCTGAAACCTCGGATTAGTGATAGAACATGCAAACACAAACTCAGTGAAGATGAAGCGTAGTTTAAGCGCACAAATCTCTCGTGTATAACTCAGGAAAATAGTAATGAACTCATAAGTAACTTAGCTAGAGGGAGAGAGAACTAAGCACCCTAGATACACCTTGGCAGGCAGCCAAATACACCAACCACCCTCAAGAATCTCTGTCAAGTATTAAAAGCTTCGTAATAAATGATAATGATGAGTGAATAAGACCTCTGGATTGTAATAACTCTCTCTCTGATGCGTATTCTCTCTAGTAAATAACTTCTTAAACTCTCAAAAAGGGATCCCCCCTCCTCAAAGGTGGTTGGGGTCCTTAAATAGCTCCCCACACCACCCACGAGAACTCAGTCATTAAAGACTATGAAAGACATCCCTCATACTTTATGTCATAACATTAAATGCCTGATGCACTAGTTGTCTCCACATCCTAAACATTGAATGCCAAGACATGCCTTTTGCCTAACCACTGTGTGTCAGGGGGCTGTTATCGCAGAGGTGGCTCACCAACTGCCTGACAGCCCCAAATACCACGGTGGTTTACTCGAGTGTAAGTTTGACATTATTTAGCTAGCTAGTGACATCACCTACAGTAGATGTGACATTAAGTAGAGGGCTGTTTGGTTCACAACTCAACGCTCGATGGAACTCCAAGCTGCTCCGCCCGAGGTTCCACGATCAGGGTCCTTCGATGTTTTACCAGGTGTATCTAAGATGGTCAGGACAAGCCCCAACGGTGCCTCACTTCTCAATCCTCCAAACCAAGTCCCTCTGAAGTTTCTCCGATGAGGTCATTCGTTTGAGCATGAAAGCTCTCCCAGGCCCTGTCAAGCCTGGTCTCTCGCGAGTACCATTTGACCTCACACTAAAACTTATTATTATTCTCATTACAACATTATAACCGTTATATCTTACAACCAATATAAACAAAGATACAATATGACTAACACAACAAGCTAAAGTATGATTTTCCACGCTAAGCTGCCCCATTGAGTTACCACACAGAGTTTCCATGCTTGAGCTGCCTCGAATGCTTAATCTCAAACACTTATTGCTAATTAGGGAATTTATCCCTAATCTCAGGATTACCTTCAAGGCCCCTCTACAGTAGCATCGGCCTTAGAGGTGCCGACGTTCTACTTGGGCGGTGGAGTAGGAGGTGCATTGAACTCAGATTTCTTCACCAACTTGATAAGACTTGGTGCAGACATCTCCCACAGGTCATCTGGAATACCTTTTGGGCGCTCTGCAAAAAATATATCTGAGTCAGAATGGCAGAGACATTAGAAAATCAGAGGTAAAACTTATGAAAAATAATACTTACGAAGATCGGCTAGAGGACTCCGCCCCAGGCCAGTCTCAGAGAGATAGTAAGGGGTCATCAGATGCTCATACTTGACTAGTCGACCAAGCTCTCCCTGATCTTGAAGATCTTTAACCTTTTTTAGGTTATCCTGGCTTAATCCAGGGTCGACTTTGGCAGCTAATGACAATTTTCCCCACGTCAGAGGGGTCCTCAGCTCTAGCGATGAAGCGGGGGCACAAGTACCAAATTCCCATGCCCTTGAGACGAAGAAGTACCGTGGTTTCCAATTATAATTTGAGGTTTGGGTAACCAGCAGCATCTTCTTATCAGACTTCCTAGCTAGGAAGTGGTAGTAGCTGGGGTGGTTTCTGGCAGAGGTTGGCATATAGCACCCTGTGAAGACCCTGACAGGAAGGTCTGAGTGATGGACTGTCCTCCAAAGGACGATAGATCCAATCATCACCCTCCAAGCATTAGGGGATAATTGGTAAGGGGCTAGGTTAATATGGGATAATATGGCTCTAATTATTGGATGGATAGGGATACGAAATCCTAACTTAAACATCTGCTCATATACACAAATCTCCTCATCTTGGCCACCAAAGGTCCTTTCATCCCTCAGAGGTCTTCTAAGTTTGATAGAGGTACCTATGGAATAAATGTGCCTAAAGGCTAAGAGGTCGAACTCATTTACAGAACTCTCTATCTCGACTGCTTCCAAGGTATCAACGTCACTCTCATGATCGTCATCCTTATCCCTAGCAACATTGATCTGGGCAGGTGAAGGAACACCTCCAGGGAACCTCTGAGCAAACTCAACCCCTGTGGCTACCGACAGGGGAATAACATCAATAGGTGGTGGGATATCCACAGTCGACCCCACAACTTCAACATCAGAAGAAGTTCGAGAAGTGCTGGCACCGTTGTGGGACGAGGCGCGACTTTGGACCTCGGCCTGATCAGGGACCTGATCTTGCCTAATGGAGAAGTCCATAGCCTCTTGAAATGAATCCACAAACATAGGGTCTGAGGTAGATGATTCAGACTCAGATATTGGAGAAGGGTCAATTGGATCCTCAGCTGGCTCTACAGGCTCCACTGGATCAGGGTAAATCACCTTAAGAGGTGGAGGGAAGATAGGTCTGAGGGGGAAGGCCTCAGTCCTACGATCTTCCGCTTAGGCTAGTTCTATTTGCCTAATTTTTGCAAAGGTCTTATCTCTAAGAGAGGGGAAATCTTCTATGAGCTTATAAATAGGTCTGGGCATGACGACCTTACACTTGGGACCCTAAACCAAAAGCAAACAACTCGGTATAACTCAACTTAAAGATTAAACATGGTTATTTGAAAGATTTCTAATCAAGAAGAGTCAAGAACAATCCACTAAAAAACTCATAAGCTCACCGAAAAACCTAAGCTACCACAAAAAAAAATACATAAAATGGAAATAAAGGGCTGAAAAGGGAAAGACGAGATGAAAATAATACCTGAGGGAGTGCGAGATGAGGAATAGGAGGATTAAGAACAAAGAAAATTCCCAAAACCTAGCAACAATAGAGCTCTTGAAGAGAGAGAGAACACAAAAAACTCAGGCGGGAAAGTGAGAGAAATGAGGAAGAAAGAGAAGGAAAAAGGTTTAAACACCCAAACCGTGCTGGCACAAATCCCAAGGCCCATAATTACCTTGGGAGCTCAAAAGGCCATTATCATTGCACTTGCCAAACACACAACCTACTTCAGAAGTTGACACTTGTCAAGGAAATATTGTAACATAAATAAATATAACCTCGGACATGCATACCCCTTAGTCACCTATTCACACTGGTAACTAAGGGCAAAGGGTTATTGATATGCCCAAAGTGTACCTGCCAACTCAGAGGCACCAACCTCGGCTAAGATGATGGCCGAGGTAGAAAGGGGTCAAGACTAATAATCAACAATCTCATCCATCACAAGGTCGGCCATAGCCAACGTTACTAATTACCCCTCAATTAGGCAACAACTGAGTTCTGTATGACTCACGAGGTCAGTTATCCATTAGGTCGTTCGCAGCCGACATCACATCTACTTCATACATCAACCTCGGTTGGGCATCAACCGAGGCCAGCAAGGACTAATGGGTTCAACCACCCTTCAACATCATCATCGTCCATAGCCGACATTGCAAGTGCCATGTGAGAATCAGCAGCCCTGCAGGCTTAGCATCAATTGTCAGGACAACATCGACCCTAGTCGACGTTCCACATATCTAACTTTGGCTGGCATCCCAGCCAAGGTCATCATATAATTCCCAGCCAAGGCAAGGGTCATACCTCACCAACCTCATACTCACCCAGGCCGAGGTTGGTACTAAGCAAAGACAACCGAGCTTCTACGCGTACATGTATGGCTTGAAGTATATGGATAAATCTGTTATAACTTAATCATTCCCTCCACGTGAGGGAATATTGAGGTCGTTATCACTTAGTTGAAGATTAGCCATGTGTCATCCTTTCACGGGCTGGATCTCCATGCACATGCCCATTGTATGCTTGGGGGGTACATTACACCCCCCAAACATTATATATGGAGGTCATCCTCTACCTTGCAAAGGGATCGATAATTATAGCCCTAGCTGAAACTCTATCATTTTACACAGTATAGAGACAAAGCTTGAGAGATTGTATCCATGGCCATTAGTGCCTTCAATCAGTGATATTACTCACACACACTCACAGTGGACGTAGGTCAGATTGACTAAACCACTTATATTCAAGTGTTCATCCTCTTCTCCTCACCTCCTTCTACATATATACATATATATATTCTCCTGTGCTTCCATTGTTATCACTTGCTTGAGCTTGTTAACACCTTACCTGGTGGTGCTGTTTCCAGCATCATCAATAATTCTACTCGTAAAATAAAATAAAACTCAGCTGAATAAATCAAAACTCTAAAAAATTCTATAATAGGAAAGTTCTCCCATGGGAGGCCTCCAATTTAAGACATATATTAACTTTTTTGCACATTCAGATTGAAAGATAATTTCTCCATTGGTCTGATTGACGACAAACACATCTTGATTAGGTTTAATAATGAAGAAAACTTTCACTGGTTATGGTTAAAAGTGCTCAGGTATGTTGGTAATTCCCCTATGAGAGTTTTTAAATGGACTCCGAAGTTTCAAATTTACATAGAATCCCCAGTGGCACCAATTTAGGTTAACTTACTTTATCTACCACTCCAAAATTTCAAAAAATCATTTATGTTTTCAATTGGTCACATTCTTCGAACCCCTCTAAAATTAGATGCCGTTACTCCTCTTACAAGGCTTAGTGTAGCAAATATATGCGTAACTATGGATCTTTTGAAAGCCGTTCTGTCGATATAAAGGATTTTTGGCAAGAGGCGAAATATGATTTTATCCCAAATTACTATAGAATATTATGCTAGAATATTATGCCAGAATTTAGGCCATGACCATTTTAACTGAAGTTGATATTTTACAACATATAATTAGTTATAAATGACACTAATCCAATGGGAAGAAAAATTTAACTGAGAACTTAAGTTGAAATTTTACTACATATAATTAGTTATAAATGACACTGATCCGATGGGAAGAAAAAATTAACTGAGAACTTTCATATGATACTCTAATTTCGGTGAATTGCTTTCTTAAATTTCTAACCAAAATCAGGCATAAAGTTTTTTGTTCTTTTGGTCTCCGATATTGATGAATAGTAAACCCAAATCATATTTTTCAAATCAAAATGGTACGGTATGTTAAATAACCATACCATAACAACCCCTTAGGTGCACTTCGACAATGAAAAGAAAACCAAAACCATAGTTTTCCAATAAAAAATGATACAATACGTTAAATATCCATACCATTAGATGCAATCGAGTGCCAAAATTTCCCATCCTAGGTAGTCCCAATCATATTGCGGATGATAGCACACATGTCTGAGATAATAACAATTGAGACGGGTATGTTCAATGGAAATTTTACGAAGCCTCAAATATAATCACCCCCCTGCGCTCAATGTTGGTGGGAATCCACTCATGCTTTTCATCTACCAGCGGGTGAACTTGGAATCACACCTTTTCACTGTACGATACATTTTTTTGTTAAATCTTTACCTTTGTTTCCTTTTATTTTGGAACTTTCATTACTACATGTGTTGTGGGTATTACCATTGGAAAGGGGCGAACATTACCTCCATTATCTGATGTTGCCTACATGTTGGATCCCCAAAGTGGCATTACTATTGATGCCACAACAATTCAGATGTTTTTTCCTTGACTTGATTATAAGGTTGTACATATGTGAACAAAACATATGGACAACCAAAACTAACGGATGTCTCCATCTTAATTTATGTTACCTTTTGTAGCTTCATCTTCATTTAAGATTAAAGCGACTATTGTAAATGGCCTTGGTATAACAACTTTAACCCCGCTTCTAATATTTTCCTACAAAACCTAAGAGGGTAATTTTTACATAATAAACGCAAAACTTAATATTCTATATCAGCATATCTTAATTTTTAATTTGTGGAAACAATTTATACCCACTCAAGTACATGTAGCCCCGCACTACTAGTAGGAACCTTTTGCTGAAAAATGGAAAAAACCAATTTTGAATATAAAAGTTGCCCTGGAACAAAATATTAAAAAAGGAAATACAAAATATTTGCCATCAAGTAATTAGTTAAGTAAGAAACAAGATACATTTTCTGGTTCGAATTTCCCATTTCTCGAAACTGAATACCGCAGTTAAGTGTTGCAGTTTTAAAGATACAAATTTCATTTGCCAATCTGTTTAAAGAAGATCCAATATCCCACTAGGGAATGGGCTAATAGCAGCTCACTCCATGAACAATCTTTTTGACAGAAGATAGAGTGTGTTGTAAGGTCGGTAAATAAAAAAATGGCACAGATTCTTAACTCAAATTTAACTCTTTATTAAGTAAACCTTAACAAAATCATCAATATGAACAAATTTGCCAGCTAACCTAGCAATATTAAACTATGGACAACTACATACATAACATGATTTATAAAAATAAATGTATATAAATATATGAAGTAATTCAATGTCATTCCAACCATTAAAAGATAAGAAAAGAGGCATTAATCGTTCCAAAGGTATTCACATATTTCCAAATGAGTTTGGTGATTTAATAGCTAGATAGAACCATGAAGTTTAAACATATTTTCCAAATGAGATTGGTCTTTACTAGTCGATTGGAAGTCCGTTGGTATCTCTAACTCGTCTACTCGACTGGTCAGTCTCTTTGGTGAGTGTACAACCACCCACCAATTGGGATTCTTAAGGTCTCTCGAATAGAATACTTGGTTAGCCTCAGAAGCGAGAATTATAAGCTCATCTAAGTCATTGCTCAAACTCTTAAGCTTGTCAAAATTCACCATCACCAAACTAGAGTCCGAACAGTGTCGACAACCATTGGTCTTATCTTTCTCTCTAACGCAATCACAATAAAACACTACCTCCTTAATTACTGTATAATCAAGCTCAATTATCTGTCTAATAACCCCATACCACATTGTCCAAACATTCTTTAGATTTTTATCGCTTTTTCTTGCCCTGAATTTGTCCATGCCTTTAGGCAAACACCGTTGTCTTGTGTTACAACACTATCATCATGGTACTTTGTTAAAAATAAAAACCCGTTAACGCGATACTTCTTATATGTCTTAACCCTATGATTTGGCCCTTGAACTAATCGCCACAACAGTGCCTTTGATTCCGTCTCTCTTGAATTGGCCAACTGTGCAAAAGACCAAAATATAATAATAACCCTAAATTCCAACATTATGCTCACTAATAAACGACATGTCTAAGCATTATTATTATTATATATTACAAAACTTTTCATAAAGCCATGGTATGAAAGAAGTTTTCTTCTGTACTTTTGTCATTTTGATCCCCTTTCCTTTACCACGAGAGTTCGACTTCAATAATTCTTTATACTCACTATAAATTGTTCATGACAGTTTTAAGTTTCAATATAATAATATTAATACATGTGTAATATAAACATGTGATGAAACTCAAACCTGTAGTGTTCATTGAGTCCATCGACATTATGATGAAATAGTACCCACCGACGTATTTATTGAAATTTTATTGGTTCCAACATCACAATCTTATCGCCAAGCAAAGGCCCTGCATCATAGAACTCTCCATCTTCCTCTAAGAATGCTTCATGAGTCCTTAGATGATTTCCTTCTAGGGGGTTTGTCATATACTCCATGTAATAGCAAACCGACTCAGAAACAATATAGGACTCTGTAATCAACCCTTCAACATATCGTTTATTTCTTGGTATATTTTTAAAGTCCCCAATTTCTCTGTTCATATGGGCAAAAAAATATGAACATTACGAAGTCGTTAACATTTGCATGTTAAAATTCAATATAAGATAAGTTGTTTACCTTTCGAACGAAAACATCCACCGATCTGATATACGTTCAAATATAAATGCTTCAGCTATTACATGCACCATAAGGTGGATGATAATATCAAAGAATGTTGGTGGAAAACGTTTTTTCAACACACACAATGCTACCAGAACCATGTATTTGGCTATTTGGATGTCCTTTCGAATTAAAACCTTCGAGCACAATATGTTAAAGAACAAACTCAACTGCTGGATAACTTTTCATAAATCACGGTGTTTAGTGTTTAGGGAAATCATGTTGAAGCAAGATAAGTAGTAAATATTCTATTATGACATGATAGTCATGTGACTTCAATGAGTGAAAGCTGGGTGGATTAAGAGTGACAATATTGCTCAAGTTGGATAAAAAACTCAAAGGGAGCTTAAAGTATTTCAAAGTTTGACAAAACTGTTTTTTCTCCTCCTTATTCAATGTAAATGGTGCTTTGGGTTTTATCTCTTTACCAGTGTGTCCGTCTACTTTCATCCATTGACTACTATGCATGTGCATATTCTCCATATCCAACTGAGCATTTACTGTATCCTTTATTTTGAGTTTAGTATATAGGATTGTGTTTATTAGATCCTCTGCAACATTATTCTCTATGTGCATCACATCAAGAACATGTCGAACTTGATGTAAAATCCAATATTCTAAATCAAATAAAATGGACCTTTTATACCACGCCTATTTAACTTCGGTATTACAATTATCGATTACATCACTGACCTTTCGCTTTTTACTATGGACTTTTGGGATCTTTCTCGGAATATAATGAATGTGTGATAACTTCTCTAATAGTGCATCACCATTTAGCCGACTAGGAGGGACTATATATTCTTTTATTTTGACCCTCAAATAACCTCCTTTCCTAAACGGGTGATCATTGTTGAGAAACATACGATAATTTGTGAAAACTATCTTTTGGCTATGCTCTAGTCGGATGGACGGAGTATTATCGTCACAAATAGGACAAGCTTTATAACCATGTGTTACACATCCAAATAAATTCTCGTATATGGGGAAATCATGAATCCCCCACATAAGCATAGGTCTCAATATGAAAGACTCTTTGCTCGGCATGTCATAAGCTGACACTCCTTCTTCCTATAGTAGCTTCAACTCGTCCACTAGTGGTTGAAGAAAAACATCAATGTCTTAACCAGGTGCCTTTGGCCCAGGTATTAACAAAGACAACATATGAAACTCTCTCTTTTTGCATAATAATGGTGAGAAATTTAATGGTGCGGTGATAACAAGCCAACAACTATAACTAGCAGATTGAATACCACATGGATTAAACCCATAAGTTGCTGTTGCTAACCAAATATTGTGCTCTTCTTTAGCAAAATCTGGCCATTTCAGTTTAAAATTTCTCCACTGAGATGAATCGAAACGATGTCGTTGAAAATCCCATGAACTGGTTACTTGACTATGCCATGTCATTTCTCGTGCTATCCATGGTATGATGTACAATCAAATAAGTCTAGGAATTAGAGGAAAATGCCTCAATACTTTCTTAGGTTCTTTGTATACTCTACTCCCTTTGGTCGTGGTCACTTCATATCTCGACTCTCCATATTGAGGACATTCCTCCTTATCTTCATTTTCATTCTAATACAAAATGCAATTATTGACGCATGCATGAATGAAATTGGCCTTCATCCCTAAGTCTTTCATCACATGTTTCATGTGAGGATACTTTTCTGGCAACGTGTTTCCCATCGGGATCCACCTTTTCAATATAGATAGAAGTGATGTCACACTATTTCCTGACCATCCAAACTGCTTCTTTATATTGTGCAATTCTACGATTGCAGAAAGAGTTGTCTCAGGGCCCTCATATGAAGGGTACAATTTCTGAGTTGCTAATCTCTTGTATTCATCGTACTTTTTGTTACCCGGATACATTTCTTCAGCAACCCCCAGTTTACCTCCTTCAGTATCTACATAAGTACCTTTATGCACTCCATAAAATTTATCAACAGGGGTCCCCATACCAAGACCCGCATTGTCAGTGCTTTCTTCTTCAGTTATTTCTTCAACAGTTCTTATCAATGGGTGCTCCATTAAATTTGTGGAATACTTTTCACCATGTAAATTCCATGTAGTATATGACTGATCTATATTATGCCTTAACAAATGTGTTATAATTTCTGACACGGTAAATCGCATCCTCTTTCGACATTTTGAACACGGATATAGAATCTTTGACATCAATTGATCATTATTTTTAATCGCAAAGTCAATAAAATCTTCAACTCCTCGTTTATACACTAAGTTAAATATATTCTTTTCACCCATCCATTATTTATTAATTGGTCGAGACATTCTGCAACGTAAAAGAGTTAAGTGATAGACTAGACATACATATGAAAACAATAAATAATTATTTAATGTTGAAGGCACCTTATGTTTCCCCAAAGTTTCAATAACACTTGTATAATTCTACCACTGAATTAATCATCACAAAACATGTATTTCGATTGAAATAAATGTCTATAATATTCAACCTTCGATTTCAAATATATTTAATACTACAAAGATTAAATTGTACATTATTGTGGCAGGAGGAGGATATATAATAAACTCATCCTTTAAACTTTCGATTTGATCTAACTTAAAGCCCTAGCTTTGATTGCAGCGCTTGATTTCAAACGTAATATTACATATCAACCATGATTTTATGATTTTAACAGAATAAATATGGTTATTAACGGATGTAATTCGCTAATAACAAAACCATAAACTAATACCCTTATTGCCCAATAAAGATATACAGTAATTTCATAAATTAACAAATAACGCACATAAAATAATGGGTTATCAAAGAGAACAACTTCTCCATCTTTTAATATATTTTACCTTTTTACAATCTTATATTTAAACAAAAAGTTAAAAAAAATATATTAATAAATATATTCGTACATATCACTCTCACAAACTAATAAATTCAAAACTTTTGCATAATTGTGTATACATCAATCGGTTAAATGAGCAATACATAATGATTACATAAATAATTATAATTTTTCAATATAATTTCAATTCCAATGCGTATATATATTTATACATATGATTATACTGAGATGGAAGGACGAATATAAATACCGGATTAAAAAAGAGTTGGACCGAGAATTTGTACCTCGACAAGAACTGTTCAAGAGATAGAGAAAAACAAAAACAATATTTTTCAGAATATGTTGTCTGATATTCACCCAGATTTTGGGTAGTAAGGGTATGAATATCAGTTTTACACCACAATAAAATGCATATATTGAAAATAAATTTATCCACCTAGATTTTTGTTCTTCAAATCTTGACATATTTCTTGCATTGCGTAGATTCCAAATAAAATAAGGCAAAACAAAACATAAAGATCTTTTTCACAGTTGAATTATAGTGACACCGAGTTATTATCCTTTTTCTCAAATAATAATTATTATAGATAATTTCGAACATTCTCTTGAAATGAGCCCAGGATATAAGGCAATATCACCTCTAGAAAAAATATGAATCATGTTTTAAAAAGAGGGAGTAGTAGAAAAAAAACTTGATGACCATCTCTCACTAGACTGGCAAAGTGTAGGTGCAAGTGGGCGAATATCAGTAAGCTATCAGATAATACGAGACAGGGGCGAATCTCCAAATTAGAAAAAAATAAGTAGGGATATGCTTCATCTCCAAATAATATACTAAAAAAGTGAAAGAAAAATAATACGAGACAGGGGCGGGTGTTACCTCTCTTTGCAATCAGACTTAGGAGATGGAAGTGGGAGGGGAATGACAATCTGAGATGGAGAACGTGTTATGAGATTCTCTCTGGATAGGGGAGGCGTTGGGAGGAGAACAACGACAACATAAGGGAAGCTAACAGTTACATGTGTGCCCTAACTTTTACGTGTGTCTCCCAACTTTTACGTAAGAATAGAAAATAGTTAGGTAAAATAAAATAGCTTACGAAAGAATTTCCTCCATTTTGGCGCCAATTTATTTGGCTAACACTTGTTTTTAGTGCATAAAAAATTGAATTTTAAAAAATATATATTATAATTAAGTATAAACATACTAAAAAATAATTGTAACGGACAAAAGTAATTACTAACACTTAAATACAGTTAGAAATTCCTAATGCACTCTTACTCTTACAAAACTAAATATAGGTCCGTTACAAATGTTCCCATATGGTGTAGTGTATCACTTGGATCTGTTACTTGAGGCAACATTTATGATAAATTCTGGGACTCCTTGAAAGGTATCAATTTCAGTTCTACTTGAGGAAACATTAACTTCATTGCTGAACAATTTCTGCTTTAAATACCCATTTCTGTTTGCACCTCATCTTCCTGTTTGCAATTTCACTTGGTGTAACAATTTTTTTTTGCACCTCATCTTCCTGTTTGTAACTGTTATACATGAAAAATTCCAATTTATATGAGGTGCAGATACCAATTTATGACCATTTTTCATGTATAACAGATATAACAGTTAATATTCCAATTTATTCAACCTAAGTTATTATCTCAATTTAGATGTTTATGATGTTTTCATGCATAAGAAAAGTTTATGATGTTTAACAAGTGTTTTCATGTATAAGAGAAGTTAGTATGTTTAGGTACTTATGTAAGAAAACTTAGTATCTTTTAGGTGGAAAACACCTGCTATACATGAAAATTTCAAAAGACTAAAAGGGATAATTGATTGAAAACACCTGTTACATGCATTTAGGGGTTAGGAGTTATACATGCATGATTGGGCTTATTTTCTTTCATGATATTGTGGGGGTAGGAGTTATACAAAAGTAATGTTGTTAGTATTGGTAAAGATATTGCAATACCTGGTTGTATGTTATGAATGGAGATGCCATTTAATTTATTGGTATCATAATGAAGAGAACAAACTTGACAACCAATCACTGTCTAGACAACCTATTACTACTTTCTTTATTTATTAAAAAAAATTACGCTAATCACTTTGAACTATTACTTTCTTACACTCTACCCTCCTAAAGAAAAAAATTGACAGGTATCAACTTTTTCTTATAATTATATCCAAAATTTTAACTAAATTGAGCATATGACTTGCGTATAATAAATTATTAAATTTAAAGATAAAATAATTTTAACCGGTGTTTATTTGTATTAAGTTTTTAAAGAATGTTGTTTTAACTTGACGCTAAAAACCATGTGCTTGCTGGAGAAATGACTGGTGCGAGTAGATGTTGGCTATAGCATCAGATTGTTTGTCGCACGAGCAGATAGTGTAGTGCATTGTGTTATAAAACTAGTTACCTATGTTTTTAGAGAATGACAATTGAATGTTAAATTTGATGTATAACACTACATAACTATCCATTTTGATGTACAACTACACAACTGTTAATTCCAATAGTTTAACTTTAATTTCTTTCATTGCTTTGGTTGTTACTTCCATTATGGTTGTCCATTATGATTTATAACACTTATGTGGAGTGTTTTATTTTCATTTTAGAAATATCCTTCTCAAAAATGACATTTCCAATATTTTTCAAACTAATATTGTAATTTATAATTCCGAGCATTCCGAGATTTTGTCGAATAATAATTTTTTGAAAATTCCGAATTAGTCGAATAGGAAAAAAATTATTTTTCGATTTTTATTTTTTTAGAATTAGAAAGGATTTTGAAATTCTGAAAGTTTTGGAAATATTTCCAATTACCCTTATTCCGATCCGATCTAGATGAAACAAACTCCTACTAAAGATGGATGAATTCTAATTTTATAATCACAGATAGAAATTATGGAAATAACTCAAACCACACACATAATAGACAAAGATTTTAGAGTGGTTCGGGTGTAAAATGGCCTATGTCCACTATAGTTGTTATTTAACCGGGTTTACGAGTTGTCCCTTGAGTTGAGGGATGTATTTGTATTTATAGGGGTGTGAAACCCAAAAGATGGAGCGCCTTTATATTGTCAGGCATGTACATCAGTGTACAATAAGTAAAACTCTTGGAATTCATAACTGGTTAATATTTCGCCCAAATAACTATTGATGTTCCAATTGGTTGGACTTTTATAGTTGGTCGACCTTCTTGTCGATTAAGTGCTTCTAATGCCGATCAAGTAAGCTGGTTGACCATATTGGATGACATGTGTGCCTTTTTTTATTGGTTCACGTAGGAACATAATTTTTACACACAACAAAATCCCCCAATGCTTTATGCTTGATATTTTCATGAAAGTATGGAGTATTTAGCCCAGTAAGTTGCTCGGTGTACTAGTTTGAATATTTGTTTGGTAGCCGACCTCCCACATTTGTAAAATTTTGCTTGCATTGTTTGACGATGGCATTTTTGTAAATAATTTAAAGTGTAGGGAACCACCAAAGGGTAATTTCGTGTTTTTCGGCCTTTAGAACTGTGCAGTCGCCGGAATGTCAATCGTTAGTATAGTTAATCATTATTTTTGTTTTTTTCAAGGTAAGCTATAAAAACGAAGTTTATACCGATTGTTTTATAAAAACTATAGAAGTTACTCCAGGAATAACCTCAGCACCTGTGGATTCAGTGGCCGAAGAAGTGGGCATATGGTCTTCTTCAAGATTGATGGAAAGTGAGGGAAGAGTAGCAATAGGACGGGCAATAAAAGAGGTAATTGAACTCCTGTAATTCCACAAGTAGGAGGCCGCTCTTGGGTGTTCTTCACCAATGTTCCGATAAAGACCTCACAAAAATTCAAGTTCCCTAAGTATGATATCTACCTCATTGGGACATTTTTTCTTACTTTCCACTGCATAAAAGAAACACGAGGACTAGTTAACAAATTATCAAATAGGTAATGGACATAAAAAAAAATTTCACGACCTATGCCTCGTCTTGTTTGAGGACACTTGGGTCTATCATACTCCGCCACATTTTGAAGAGGAGTATGTTTTCAGTTCTTGACCACTATGCCACAGTCAAAGTAGTCCTTATTAGAATCAGGTAAATTGATTACTAAGGCCATATTGGCAAATCTAGTCTTCAAATAATAGGTATTGTCACAGGTAACCCATTTATAGCTGAACATCAACTCAGGAATACCAATATGGGTCCTATGGATCTGGTTAAGCCTATGACTTCCATTCACTATCCTCCATGTATTGGGGGCTACCTTAGCAGGGAAAACATCAAAGTATTGACAAAATTCAAGAAAAAAATGATTAGGGGGAAAAGTGGGGGTGTTAAAAAAGCCGACCGAACCGAGCCGAACCGCCTTATTTTAGTCATTTTTTTGTTAATCGGTTCATTCCCATTTTTTAAAACTGACTGAGTTGGTTCGGTCCTCGGGTTTTGCATTGATATAGTCGATTTCGATCGACCCAGACCGATAACAATTATATATACATATATATATATATATATATATATATATATATATATATATTATATTTTATTTAGCCTTTTAAATATGTTGTTTACTTTACTTGTAAGTGTAGTGTCAAATAAAACAAAGATGGAGGTTAAAATAGTCCATTGTCCAATGCTAATGTCTAAACCCTACACAACCACAACACCAAATATGTCGTTCGTCTTTCTCTTCTCTCTCACACAAAGCCGTTCTTCTCTCTCCCTCTCTCACCCAACCAAGGTCAGCGACCCCCTTCTCCCTTGCTGCCGACTTATTTTCCAACCACGATTAACGCAAGATCATGTATGTGCATATGTATTCATTTTTTTAATATGATGTGATCTGCTATTTGGTTTGAATACGATCCGATGTTATCTATTTGGTTTATTTTTTTATCTAATCTGATATATTTTCGATCTGCTATGTTTTTTTATACCCGATCTGCTATGTTTTCGATCTGTTATGTTTTCGATCTGATATATTTGGTTTGTGCATTTCTCTCATTTTTAATACGATTGGTACTATATTGTTTGTTGTAACTTGTAGGCTTGTAGATAGATGGAAACGAAGGTAACATAGGTGGTGGTGATGGTGGTCTTCCTTCTACTGATGGAATAATTAAGGGTACACATCCATCTCCTACAATACCAAAGGTAAAACCTTCTAAACGAAAATCAAAAGCATGGATCCATTTTACAAAAATAGAAGTGACTGATCAGAAAAAGCGTAGGGCAAAATGTAACTACTGTTCTGCAACCTATGCTTGTGATCCTAAGAATAATGGAACAAAAAATATGTTATCTCATATAGAAACTAAATGTAAGAAATTTTTCGGTAGGGTTGAAGATTCGAAGCAAAAACATTTGTCTTTTCAAACAAAAAAAGATGATGGGGGAAGTGTAAATCTTATTGCTGTCACCTTTAGTGTAGACGCATGTCGACGAGCTCTTACAAAATGTTAATTATTGATGAATTGCCTTTTCGATTTGTTGAGGGCGATGGGTTTCGAAAATTTATGCAAGTTGTTCAACCTAAATTTGTGAAGATTTTGGGTCGTATTACACTTACGAGAGGTTGCTTAACTATATACTTGGAAGAAAAATTGAAGTTACAAAGTATTTTGAAAGGTAAAAGAATATGTCTTACCACAGATACATGGACTTCCATCCAAAACATCAATTATATGTGTCTTATGGCTCATTTCATTGATGATGACTGGAAGTTACAAAAGAAAATTCTTAATTTTTGTCAAGTTCGAAGTCACAAAGGGGAGATGTTAAGGAAAGTTATCGAGTCATTGTTGGCTGAATGGGGGATAAGGAGCATATTCACCGTAACTGTTGACAATGCGAGTTCTATTAATGGTACCATTAAATATTTGTAAAGAAATACCAAAAGATGGAAAGGTACCATTTTAGAACATGAATATTTGCATATATAGTGTTGTGCTAATATCTTAAATTTAATTGTTGGTGATGGGTTAAAAGAAGTGGATGAATCGGTTATTAAGGTGTGCAACACGGTGAGCTACGTGAGGTTATATCCATCTAGATTATTGATGTTTAAGATGTGTGTAGAGAAGGAAAAAATTGAGAGCAAAAGTTTGTTGTTCCTAGATGTGCAAACGAGCTGGAGTTCCACCTACTGAATGTTAGATGCCGAAAAGTTTGAAAGAGCTTTTGATAGGTTGGGGGAGGAAGATAAAAATTACTCTTCTTACTTTGAAGGGGATGTGGAGGATCTAGAGAATGATGATGATGGAAGAGGGAGGGGAAAAGGTGGGAGGAAGATTGTAGGACCTCCGGAGTGTTGTGATTGGGAGAAAGTGATAGCGCTTGTGAAATTTTTAAAAATATGTTACAACGCAACGTTGAGATTTTTGGGTTTTTATTTATTACTTCTAATTCATTTTTTAATGAGCTCGTAGTAATTCAAAATACTTTGAGTCAATTAAAGCGAAGCGGTGATTACTACATAACTTCAATGGCGGATAACATAGTAAAAAAATTGAGAAATATTGGAATATTGAAAAGATTAATTTGTTGTTATTTGTTACGGTCACCCTTGACCCTTGGTACAAATTGGGGTACGTTTTGTTTTGGTTTGAGAGTATATATGAAAGTAATGTGGCAAAATAAATGACAAGGAGGGTGAAAAATGTACTTGTCCATTTGTACGAGTGGTATGTTGACAATAGTTTGCAAAATGCACCACCTCAAAATGTTAATTTATCGGAAGTTATTAACGTAGTAGCGGATGGGGAAGAAGAGGATGACATCGATGGGCATGCGTTTATAGCTACGCAGTTTAAAAAATATTTGGAGACGAAAAATGGTAGTCTAGGAGGTAATAAGTCGGAGGTTGAGAAGTATTTAGTGGAGGGTAATGAAAATACTACTAATATTAATTTTAATGTCCTAGGGTGGTGGAAAAATAATTCATTTAGATACCGATTGTTGTCTCATGTAGCACCGGATGTATTGGCAATTACCGTATCTACCGTGGCTTCGGAATCTACATTTAGCACGGGGGGAGGGTATACTTGACCCTTTCTTAGCTCTCACTCTCCCAACACGGTGGAAGCCCTTGTTTGCACTCAAAATTGTCTTAAATATTCACCAACTCTGATTAGCCGTCGAGATGCCATGGATGAGGTGGAACAACTTGAACAATTAAATGAAGGTAATTATCTTTTTAAATTATTGATTATCAATTTATTATTTAATCGAATTTTATTATAACTAATTTTATTACTCTTTATTTTCAGAATTGTTGGGAACTTCGTCAACAATTGTGGATTGAAATCAATCATATAGGTATGAATTTTTTAGGAATGTATTGACCATTTTTAAGGTTGCTTTTGATATTTAGCATGTGGATTGACATTTAGCATGTTGATTATTTGTAGGAATTCAAGGCTGTCTATTTGAAGATGTTTGGATGCGTTTTGGGGGCTGTTTTGAAGCGTCTTCGAAGCAGTTTTGGGGGTTGTTTCTATCCCTTTTTGGTGCTGTTTTGAAGGCTGTTATGGGGACTATTTTTAAGCCTATTTTAAGGCTATTTTGAGACTATTTTATATGCTGTTTATGTACTGTTTTGGACGATTATTGTACTAATTTTGGACATATTAAAATGCTGTTTTTGTGCTGTTTATGTACTAATTTATGACAGATTTATGTGCTGTTTATGTAGTAATTTTGGACAGATTTATGTGCTATTTTTTCGCAACTTATTTGGACCTTTTTCATTTTGAACAATTTATAAATAGTCAATTAAAGTCTTTTTGGACAGTTTTAATTGGACATAATTGAAAAAATGTTCAATTTTTTTAAATAATATAATTAATTAATGTTAAGATCGACAAACCAAACCGAACCGGCCCTATAAAAAATTGAACCGAATAGGGACGATTAACCGACATTATAGGTCCGGTCTTGGTCCATTTTTTAGAGGACCGACATAGTCGGTCGGGTCCAAAAAAAATTTCAAAACCGAACCGAACCGGACTGCGAACACCCCTCGAAAAAAGTAATACCACACTCAGCTATAAACAGAGATGGGATCCAATGACCTTCTGCAAATGACAAAACGTTTACTGGAGGAATAGGCATTTCTAAAACTACCCAATCGGGAATTCCTCTTTCCCTCCTAAACTCTTCTAAAGAATCTCCATGAACAATATTAACCATAATTAACAGAAGGCATAAATCAAAGAAGAAGAAAGAAGGCTTATAGAGGAAACAAGTTCCGAAGCAAGAACGGTGAAAATGGGAGCAGAAGGAAAGCTTGGAGACACATAGAGGTTTCGAATTTGAAAGAGTTATGCTAACACAACCGGTATAAACTTTGTTTTTATAGCTTACCTCAAAAAAAGCAAAAATAATGATTAAACTGTACGAACGATTGACATTCTGACGGTTGAATTGTACTCAAGGGGAGAAAAAACTAAATTACCCTTTGGTGGTTCACTACACTTTAAATTATTTACAAAAGTGCATGCAAAATTTTACAAGTGTGGGAGATCGGCTACCAAACAAATATTCAAAATAGTACGCCAAGCAACTTACTGGGATAAATATTCCACACTTTTATAAAAATATCAAGCATAAAGGAATGGGGGCTTTCGTTGTATGTAAAAATTATGTTCCTACGTGGACCAATGAAGAAGACACACCTGTCATCCAACGTGGCTGACCAACTTACTTGATCAGCATCAGAAGCACTTAATCGGCAAGAAGGGCGGCCAACTCTATAAGGCCAACCAATTGGAACATCAATAGTTATTTGAACGGAATATCAACCAGTTATGAATTCCAAGAGTTTTACTTATTGCACACAGATGTAAACGTCTGACAATATAAAGGCGCTCCATCTTTAGGGTTTCTCACCCCTATAAATACAAATACATCCATCGACTCAAGGGACAACTCGAATCATGTATATGCATATCCTACTAAGCTATTCTAAACCCGATTAAATAACAACTACAGTGGACGTAGGCTAATTTACAGCCGAACCACTCTAAAATCTTTGTCTTTTATGTGTGTTGTTTGAGTTGTTTTCATAATTTCTATTTGTGATTATAAAATTGGAATCTATTCATTTTTAGACAACAAAAGATTTATGCATTTATTTTAATTAAGAACGCATTAATACAGTTTTAAAAAAATATTATTTAAAACTTTTTTTTATTTAAAATAGTTTTTAATTAAAAGATTTTTTTAGTTAAAACTGTTTTTGCAATAAAAAACTTTATTGAACACGTTTTTTTTACTTTTTTAAATGAAAAAAAAGATCAATATAACAGTTAATGGAAGAAAACAGTTATTTAAAAAAAGCAACTATTGAAAAAAATAATTTAATTTCATATTTTTTTATTTATAAAAAATAGTTTTTAGTCTATATTTCAAATACATTTCAATATATATATATCTGTATATATATATATATATATATATATATATATATGTATATATATATATATATATATATATATATATATATATAGAGAGAGAGAGAGAGAGAGAGAGAGAGAGATAGAGAGTGCCCCAAACTTAAAATAACCCTTGAATTATTTATAAAATGTGTTAATTTTTTATGATTGTGTAATAAATCATATTACTTTATTCCTCTGTTAGGTATTAAATTATTATAGCAGATAATCAACCACTAACAAATAAAGGGAAAACTATTTTTCGTTCTTCAAAGAGAAAGAGAATGATGAGATATCGGGAGGGTGTACACCTCCCCCGTCAAATAAGGATAATGTTCATCCCGATTTATACCCTCCTTGCATATCTCTATTAGTGGAACCAACACCATTTTTTTCTTTTACTATTGAATAAGGTTCGGCCTTACGTAGTTCATTATGTGATATAGAATCTCTTACTCAACGAGATTAGATTAGATTAGCATACATTAATTTTGGGCCTTAGCAACCTAATATTTCTGAGTATCAAAGGACTTTATTTAGTACACAATATCGACGATTTCAATATGCGTGGTTTAAACAGTTTCCATGGCTAGAGTATTTCCCTTCAAATCATAAAGCATATTTTTAACATAAAAATAACTCATCTAGTCGTTCTTCACTTACTACTGATGGCTTTGATAGTTGGAAGAGTGTTAATGATGGGGAAAATTGTGCATTCTTACTTCATATTGGAGGGTTATCTTCACCACATAGTAAATCTGTAGAAAGTCTTCACAATTGAAAAAATTCAGCACAACATATTGACAAAGTCATTAATGCACAATCGACTAAGGAAATTATGAAGAAATGAATGCGTCTTATGGAAAGCATTCGAGTTGTTCGATTTCTTGCACTTCGAGCAATGGGTTTTAAAGGTCATGATGAAGGCCCAAACTCTCTGAATCGAGAGAATTTTATTGAATTATTGAAGTTCAAAGCTGAAGGGAATAATGAGCTATAAAGTATAATTTTAAAGAATGCTCGAGGTAATGCCATGTATACTTCTCACTTAATTCAAAAGCAGATTTTAAATATCTTAGGTAATAGAATGAGAAATATGATATGTGATGAAATAAGGGGGAAGAAAGTTTTGTATTTTTGTGGATGAATCTCAAGATGAGTTCAAAAGGGAACAAAATTCCCTTGTGTTAAGATATATTAAGAAATAAGGTTTCATAGCTAAATGATTTACTAATATCGTGGGGGGCGAAAACACATCATTGTTAAATCTTAAAAAAAAGATATCTGATATGCTTGTTCATTATAATTTCCCCATTGAAAACTTACGAGGTCAATGGTACGACAATGCTAGCAATATATGTGGTAAATGGAATGGATTACAAGCATTGTTTAATAAGGATTGACCATACGCATATTATGTTCATTACTTTGCTCATTAGCTTCAACTAGATTTAGTTGCGGCGGTAAAAAAAGAGAAGTATTTAGCAATTCTTCTCCCACTTGACTTGTGTTGTGAATTTTGTTGCGTCTTCTCCAAAGTGTTTGTCGGAGTTAAAATTTTCACAGAAGAATGACATCGAGCATATGTTGGCCAGTGTTGAACGACAATCTGGTAAAGGGGCTAATCAGATTGGTATTTTGCATAGACCTGGAGCTACTCGTTAGAGCTCACGTTATGATTTTGTGAGGGACTTGATGGATATGTATGATGCAAGTTTCATATTCATTAAGGATCGTAAAAAGAGTGGACCAAGTCCACAAATACACAGGTAAGCTCACGGCGTGTTCAAATATATAAGAGAGTTTGAATTCATATTTATTATGTTCTTAAAATACTAAATCATGGGGATCACTAACGTGCTCTGTTAAGCCTTTCAACAGAAAACTCAAGACATTTTAAATGCCATGAAGCTAGTATCCACAACAAAACATCTTCTTAAAAAACTAAGACAAGATGGTTTGGGAAATTTTCTTGAGACCGTGACATCATTTTGTATTCAATATTTCATTCATATACCGGATATGAGTTCTCATTTTGGGGAGGGTACATGTCGTTAATGTCAGCAATAAGATCACATGTCAGTTGAGCACTATTATCATTATGATGTTTTTAATGCTATAATAGATTTTCAGTTGACAGAGTTATAACATCAACTTTTTGGGGGATAGTGGAACTTCTTACCCTTATCTCAACTTTGGATCTTAGTGACTCTTTTTCATCATTTAATGTTGAGGGTATGTTCAATCTTGTAGAATGTTTTTATCTCGAGGATTTTGACGGACAAGATATCCATTGCTTACGATGTCAGTTGATGCATTATCATTAGGGGTGGCAATGGGTCGTGTCGCGTCCGATCTGATTGGGTTCTTATCAAAATCACATCTAATCAAACTCGATCGGTTAAGCCTTTTCGTGTGAATCGTGTCGTGTTTTATCGAGTTTGTGTTGTGTTTAGATCGTGATCAAGTCATGCCTTGACGAGTCGTGTTGTGTATATACACTAAATGACTAAATCCAAACCCGATTCCTTAAGTTATTGTGTTTAGCGGGTCCACCCGTTCAGCACCCGTGTTCGTTAAGTCTTCATCCAAACCCACTAAAAAGTCACGTGGGTTGTGTCATGTTATCAGTTCGTATAATAATTTTTCACCCCTAATTATCATCTTGATGTAGCTAGTGATCCCGAGTTTCAAAAAGTTTCTACATTAGGTGAGTTATGCCGACAACAATATATAAGAAGATAAATTGATGACTATTATTTAGTTGATAAATTGATTCGTCTCCTCCTCACTCTTCCTGTTTCTACGACGACTACTAAAATGGATTTTTCTGGTATGAAACATGTTAAAACATCAGTTCGCAACTCAATGGGGGATGAATTTCTTACCGATTTCTTGTCTATCTTCCTTGAACGGGACCTCGCTTTGAGTAGTAATTTAGACTCCGTGATCGATGAGTGTGAATCGTTAAAGACTTGTTGGGAAAAATTTCATTTGATTTTTTGTAATTAAATAATTTGAATATTTAAAAATAGGGAACAATTTCGGTAAAACTTCTTTATTTTATCGTGAATAAATTATTGAACTAAGTTTTATCGTGATTTTTCTTCTTATTTTTATGGACTTTGACTTGTTAGCCAACCCCTTTGAGTAAACCTAGTTCCGACCTTGGATGCATGTTCCGTTTACAAAGGGTATTTTTATTAACACCAACTATTTTGTAAAAAGACCTCACCTTTAATAATTGCACACAAATAGGGTTATAACCATTTGACTCAACCCAATATTTTTGAGTTCGTATCAAAATTTAGGCCAAAACTTGATCTCTTTTATAACACCCCACGCATTCTGACAAGCGAAGTGGCTGGTTGCCATCGCCAAACTATGTCATACGTCACTAAATAAGTTAACATTCTCATCATATGACAGAAGTATGAGACATTAATTTTTTTTCCCCAAGATAATAATCAAATTTATCCAACAAATATAACCATTAATGCTAAATTAAATTCAACACCATGCTATCTCCAAAATAAATCTAACTCCAAATATATATAAACTCGAGTGAAATCATCTAGCTATAATTACCTGACTAAAACCATAAACAATCGTGGAATCGATTAACCCACGAAATCCATAAATGAAAGTTTCATAATAAAAAAGGGGAATAGAAAGTAAATCTAAACTGCTAAAGCAAGTAAAATAAATATCCATGTGCACTCCCAAAATATTTTCAACCACTCTTATGCACCTACTCCAGCACTATACCTGAAATGTTAGTCAACGTAATGGGTCAGAGCCCACCGCATGAATATTAGTTACTCCTACCAATTAGGGTTCGTAAACCTAGACATTAGCATTATACAAGGTTAACATCACAATAAAATATTTTAAATTAAACGAGATATAAATTAATATATGAGTAAAATAAACTACCACTAGCTAGTCATATAAATAAACCACCTTAATGATTAAGTCCCAAAATGGTATTACCACATTAAATTATCAATTCATGATTATTAATTAAATTTGTGTATCCAATCCTATTTATGCGACACCAGTATAACCAGTTCACCCTATTATGAGTTTTACACATACTCCTAGCACGCTTAAGTTCTACGCCACACCCAAATCCCCCCACTATAGCCAGTTCGCCCAATTTCGTTAGCACTATAGATATTCATGAGGTTCCACGCATGGCATATCACTATAGCCAGTTCGGTCGTATTTTGTCAGCCCTATACATACTCGTGACGTCAACACACACCCACATCGTTATAGCCATTCGACCCGCTAACTGTCAGTCTTGCACATACTCACGGCATAAATTCATTTTTAAATACCCATTCTTTGTCTAGGACATTAATTATCAATTTTCTCAAATTCTCATTACTTTCTATTAGCCCCACCTTTTTATCGAGCATAAACCTTCAAACCACTCCTAGTTCCTACCTAAAGGCCTCCAAAACATAAGTATCTCCTAATCTATCATTTAGGAAGATTACTTGCCAAGAGTTACCACCTAGGCTAACGATCCAACAAAAACGATGTAAAATTCAGCCCCACCCGGAATCATACATCCGTAAAACCCACACTAACTAGTCCCATACTGAGAAAGCATCCCACTAGTCCCATACCTAGCAAACAACCTAAAATAAGGTGAGAGCAATAACTATCCCAATAATTTCACCATCCCCATGGTGTCAAATATTAATACGATTAACAAATCACATAATGTGTGTTTTCAACTTATCCCCACAATTCTTTAAATTTATCGAAAAATCACTATTTATCCCAATTATGTCCATTTAATTAAAACAGTTCATTTTCTCAACAATTTATAAATTCTATCCGCATGCATATTTTTGGAAACATATAGCAATAAATCTCTACTCTACAAGATGCACGTAATTAACGTGGTGTTACATGTCGAAGACATTTTATAACATCCATACGATTTATTTTACATGCGGACGTCATAAATTTAATGAAATCACAACCCCTAATCTAATCATGCAAGGGTTTTGAGTCTTAATTCGTATTATGGATTTTAATAAAAATAGTCCCAATTTTATTTTACTTTCCCTAATTAGTCATTCTAATTTATTTTAGGAAAACAATAATTATTAATGTTTAGGTAACATTTAAAACGCATAATACTAAAGGGGAACAATATAAGTACTCATATCTGTAAAAAAAATCATTTGAAGAATCTGATTTGATTGATGTGTTTGTCTCGAGAAAATAATAAAGACGCGTACTTGGACGATCTTGAGAAATCTTGATTAAGTTCTTCAAATCTTGAGTTGAAAATTGAGTTTAAAGTGTTAGGTTTGGAAGAAAAGAGATGATGAAAATTATGGGAGGTTCTTGCTTTTGAAGAAGGCTAAAATATGTTTTAAAATCCCTAAACCCGTTACTTTATGTCTTTATACCAAAAAGAATTTGTGTCCTACACAACTCTAAAATAAAAGAGTTTTATGTTTTGCAAAATTAACCAAGCGAACTGGTTCTACTTGAAACCGAACCGGTTCTATTTTCTGTCAAAAGTCGAAGATCTTTACTTTTAACTACAAAGCTAAAATTTCTCGAATTAAAATTCGATTTCAATTTCGATTAAATTTCATTTTATATAAATCAAACCCAACATTTTTAAATATGAAAATAGTTAATTTTCAAAAATTTCATTTTAACGAAAATTTTAAATTTCCAAAAGATTATACGTTTTAAAAACACGGGGTGATACATACTTCCCCACTAGCACATGAATCTCGTCCTCAAAATTCGACGAAGCACAAATGCATAAAATAAAATAAGGCTCACATATTCCTACTCGTAGAATGCCACGAATAGGCGCCCTTACACCTAATCCTACATGCACCAACCCCACGAGAAAACTACAATATATTAACTATGCATATCTAGGAAAATAATGATGTACCATGATATCCCACTAGCCATGCCTTGGCTCCTGCTGAGCATGCCCTGCCTGAGGGTCACGACTCTGAAGCCAATAACACCTACCCCCTACGGGTGCTACTGGCACTCCCTCTGCACATAGTGCTGCCTGTGGTGGAGGTCCTTGGCCTGTTGGGCCTGTGCTCCCTGGCCTTATTGGCTCTGTGCGCCTTGACCCTGCTGGTCCTACTTTTTTGAACACTTGGCAGCTCGATGCCCTATCCCTCCACTGTTGTAATAAGCGCCCCTGAAATGTCCAAACTGTCTAACTAGTGCCCGCTAACCCTGTTGTCCCTGCATCTGTCCTTGAGGGCTCTATGGGGTTCTATTGCCTTGTTGAAGGGTTTGCTGCTCCTGACCTGCTCGCTATCTCTTCCACGGATGGTCATTATGACCTTTGTTCTCCTTATTCATCCTGTTCCCTTCCTGTCCATATGACTCCTGTCATTTACCCAACTTCTTCTGGTAATTCACTTTCTCTTGCCACAAAACAGTGCGACGTCCACTACTTGAGTGTGAGTAGTATACATCGGATTCTCCAACACTATCTGCTTAATAGACCACGAAAGACCTTGATGAAATTTTTTATTTTCTTCGTCTCCATATTCACATCCTCTGATACAAACATCGACAAATTGGTGAACTTCTTCTTATTGTCAACAACTGATTTTGAACCCTGCCCCTAATCGAATAAGGAAATTCATTGTCATTAAACTTCACTAAAAAGTCTCCATAATTCAAGCGATCCATATCCACAGATGTGGTGACACTCTCCCACCACTGTAATGCATCCCCAATCAGCTTAAATATAGCCAACATTTATTTTTGTACATCAGTACAATCTACCATCCTCAAGTGCCTCTCCATATCTCTCCTCCATTGGTGAGAAACTGTTGGGTCAGATCTCCCTGTAAAGGTGGGAGGATTGCCCTTATGAAAATCGGCTCTCACCTTGTCCCATACTGAAGTTGGTGTACCCTACTACTGCACCTTTAGAGCCACCCACTTCTGTCTCCCTATCTCAATATCAGCCGCTGTGGCCTCGTGAACGATAGTCACAAACTCCTCATCACTCAAAATAAAATGACCCTGCCTGTTCTGAACCGCGTGACCGAAAATCGAACCCACTCTCCTATCTTTTTTATTTCCTAGTGTTCGTCATCTGAAAATTCAGGAGTAAACAAAAATCAGACTCAGAATAACTAAGAGTACAAATCATCAATATGAATCAAAGATAGGTAATGAGAAAGCTAAAACGGACTCACAACCTACGAGATCCAAGACCATGCTCCGATACCATCTATAACACCCCGTTCATTCTGGAAAGTGAGGTGGCTACCCATCCACCGTTGCCAAACTAAGTCGGGCGTCACTAAATAAGTTATCATTCTCAGTATGCGACAGAAATATGAGACATTTAAATTTTTTCTAGCAGATAATAATCAAATGTATCCAACAAATATAAGTATTTATGCAAATTTAAAATCTTCCACCATGCTATCTCCAAAATAAATCTAACTCCAAATAAATATAAACTCAATTGAAATCATCCAACTATAATTATTTGATTAAAACCATAAACAATTATGGAACCGATTGACCCACAAAATCCATAAATGAAAGTCTCATAATAAAAATGAAAGTAAATCTAAACAATTAAAGCAAGTAAAATAAATCTCCAACTCCACTCCCAAAATATGTCCAATCACTCCTGTGCAGCTACTCCTGCAACATACCTGAAATATCAGTCAACGCAATGGGTCAGAGCCCATCGCATGAATACTAGCTACTACTCCCAATTAGGGTTCGTAAACCCAGACAATAGCATTATACAAGATAAACATCACAATAGAGTATTTTAAATTAAACGAGATATAAATTAACATGCGAGTAAAATAAACTACCACTAGCTAGTCACATAACTAAATCACCCTAATGATTAAGTCTCAAAATATTATTACCATATTAAATTATCAACTCATGATGATTAATTAAATTTATGTATCCAATTTTATTTATGCGACACCAGTATAGCCAATTCACTGTATAACAAGTCTTACACATACTCCTAGCACCCTTAAGTTCTACACCACACTCAAATCCCCTCACTATAGTCAATTCGTCCAATTTTGTTATCACTGTACATACTCATGAGGTTTCATGCACGACACATCACTATAGCCAATTTGCCTGTATTCTGCCAACCCTGCACTTACTCGTGACGTCAGCACCCACCCACGTTGATATAGCCATTCGACCCGATAATTATCAGTCTTGCACATATAATTGATTTTTAAATACTCGTTCTTTGTCTTAGGCATTATTTATCAATTTTCTCAAGTTCTCATTACCTTCTATTAGCCCCACCCTATTATCGAGCATAAACCTTCAAACCAACCCTAGTTCCCCAAAATACAAGTATCTCCTAACCCATCATTTAGAAAGATTACCTACAAAGAGTTACTACCTAGCCTCGCACCTAGGCTAACGATCTAACAAAAACGACGTACATTTCAGCCCCATTCCAGAATAATCTATCCATAAAACCTAAACTAACTAGTCTCATACCTAGAAAGTGTTACCAATAACTAAGGTCTACCTACCAGTCCCATACTTAACAAGCAGCCTAAAGTAAGGTGAGAGCAATAATTATCCCAACAATTTCGTCGTCCCCGCTGTGTCAAATATTAATACGATTAACAAATCACATAAATCATATTTTCAACTTATCCCCACAATTCTTTAAATTTATCGAAAGGTCACTATTTATCCCAATTATGTCCATTTGATTAAAACAATTCATTTTCTCAACAATTTATAGAATTTCTATCCACGTGCATATTTTTAAAAACATATAATAATAAATCTCTACTCTGTAAGATGCACATAATTAACGCGGTTTTACATGTCGAAGACAAATTATAACATCCCTACGACTTATTCTACATGCAAACATAAAAAATTCTAACGAAATCTCAACCTCTAATCTAATCATGCAATGATTTTGAGTCTTAATTCGTATTAAAGTTTTGAATAAAAATAGTACCAAATTTAGTTTCACGTTCTCTAATTAGTCTTTCTAGTTTGTTTTAGGAAAATAATAATTATTAGTGTTTAGGAAACATTTAAAATGCATAATACTAAAGGGGGGCAATAGAAGTATTCATACCTGTAAAAAAATTATTTGAATAATCTGATTTGATTGATGCGGTCCTCTCGAGAAAACAATAAAGATGCGTTCTTGAACGATCTTGAAAAATCTTGATTAAGTTCTTCAAATCTTGAGTTGAAAATTTTGTTTGAAGGTGATTAAGCGTGAAAAGTAGCATCGCGTCAAAATGCAAATCATTGAATTCGTTTCACTGCGTTAATACAAAAACCTAAATTAGGACTGCACTTGCGATACAAGTATAGCGGTAAGTCGGGCATTGTAAGAAATCCACAGGAAGTTTGGATAGATTTTAATTGATTTATTATTTCAAGAATAAAAATATAAAAGGTGATAGGTGGTTATGGTGAAAAAGGAAAAATAAGAAGTTAAGTCTAAACAATATTAAATAAAATGAGAGTTGGGATCGTGAACCCGCCATGGGCTAAACAACTAATATTTAGAATTTTGGTTCGAAAATATTTAACCGATCATTTTAACTTAATCATAAACATCACATAAGAATAAATTTAACTCGAAGTTGTGAGATAAAATATTTAATTAAAAATGGTCACACGCGGATTAAAATCGGGTTATCCCTATAAACACTAACGTTGCATGACAAAGAGAGTTAAATACATAATAATTCCATTTTAATACACGCGATTTCAATTAAATGTGATTTTATTCAAGACCTAATTTTTGGAGCTCGACGCCCATCAATGGCGGACACACCATCCAAACCGTATTTAACTTCTCACTACACATGAATAAACTAATTAAACAAATAATTAATAATTAAAACAAGAAAAAGCTAAATTAAACTAATTTATCTAGGCAAGAAATTAAATACACAAATGAAATAAAGCTTAAACAAAGGAAATACATTAAGGATGATGAATGAATAGGAAACTTACATATAAAAATGGACAAATATCCAAGAGAAAATGAGGAGAGGGAAGCTCCCCCTTTTACAAACCCTAAAAACTAAGACAAAATGAGATATCTCTTAAAAAAATGAAGAGGAAAGTATATATATCCAAACCCTAATGGCAAACTAGTAAATAAGAAAGATGGAAAAATAGGGGGACCGAATAGATTCAGAAGGACTCGAATCGATTCGAATACATGGGAAGTAAAAAAGTAGGTTCTGGTGCCAAATTGAATCGATTCAGACTTGTCCGAATCGATTCGCACCCGATAGTCTGCAATTCTTAGCTTTGTCCAACTTTACGAAAAATGCCGTAACTTCTTCGTTATAACTCGGAATTAGGCACGATCGGAGGCTAAGGGAAGATAACCCAGAGTGATAAAACATCCAATAAGAAATTAGGCCAAAAAACCAAATTATGAAATGACTAAAATGCCCTTGAATGTGCCTTTGAGTGTTCTTTTGAAGTCAAAACTATCCTAAAAATGCCATAACTCCTTTGATACAAATCAGATTCATGCATCGTCAGCTGCCACGCGAAGAGAAATCAAAGGGCTTCAACTCCGTGAAGAGGTCGGGATTAAAATCATAATGCTAAAATTACTAAAATCCCCCCGAAGCTGCAAAAGTTGATGAAATTTCACCAGAATGCTACCGAACTTCACACTAAGGATTGAAATACCTACAAAAGCTCAATTATACCTCATATAACATGTTAACATATAAAACGGAGGTTGTCTGGTTAACGAGCATAAATATAGGAATTAAGGTACCCAAGGGGGATAAAATGCATAAGTATAAAGGGTGAAAAATACAATATTCATGCCGAATCACCCCCCTAACTTACACATTGCTAGTCCCTAGAAATGAAGTACAAAGCAAGAAGAACAACAAGTAAACCACAAAAAGGATATATATACAAATGGGATAAATGCCACCTTTTCAGGCGAACGATTATATTTAGCGTATGCAAGAAACCGTTAAACCCTTGAGTTACCCTAGTGGACGAGTGTCGTCTCGTGAGTATTTTCAGAGATGAAACCAACAAACATCATATGGTTTCCTCAAAATATGCCCATCAATCATGCGACAAACTCAACAACAACGAACAAGATTTCAAACACGTAATTATCATAGCAACTAAATTTACATGAAAAGTTCGTTGTTATTAACATTATAGAACGAACTTCATAGAATTGAAACCTTAAAAGTGGGAGGGAGGCGAGCATATGCATAGTATGATTTGGAAAAAACTTAAATAAACTGGATAAACATAAAAGCATGCATGCAATCAATCCACACCGGGCATTACACTCAACAAATGAAATCACTATGAAAAGGGAGGTAATACACGGGACATGCGGGTAATGGTAAATAGGGGGCAATATCAAAAATTCAAAAAACAAACATTAAATATGAATTGGAGAGTAACAAGAATTATTGAACACTATATAAAATATATACAGCTTTCTCTTTCTTTTTCTTTTCTTCTTTTTCACATGTTTTCTCTTCTTTTCTTTTGTTTTTCACTTCTCTTTTGTTTTTCATTTTCACTTTTTTTTCTTCACTTTTCTCACTCTATTCATGCTTAATTCCAACTACAAAACAATAACATCATTCGATCCCAAGTAACATTCCAAACAAAGGTATGTAAAGTAATATTTATGGTTTAAAACTTCAATTAGCAGTTGGTTATGGGATTTTGGGTAATGAAATGAAAGGCTAATAAAAATATTGGGATAATTTTTATAAAATGTTTTTTTTTATCAAAGTGAGGCATTTTTCGAACTTAAAAAATATTTTCTGAAAGACTGTAGGCGGACTTTAAAAATTATTATTTTTAAAACCAGTCGTTCAAACGACATAGCAGTGTCATTTAAATGACTTGGACATGTCGTTTAAACGACATGGACATGTTGTTCGAAGGTAGCGAGAAATGTCGTTTCTTCTGTGCATCAAACGAAAGCCTACTTGAATGAATTTTTATATGTCATTTTTAGGGTTGTTTAAACGACATATCAAGTCGTTCAAATGACATATCAAGTCGTTCAAACGACATCAAAAAGTCAATTAAACGACCTTCGCCACCTCAAAATATTTTATTAGCCTATAAATACCTATTACGTGAAGCTTTTTAATAAAGACTTTTTGTTTACGAAATTTGCAGAACTGCTACAATTTAGTATTCAATTTTTAGGGCTAAAAATATTTTTAGATTCACATAAATAATCCCAATTAGATTTCTGAATCATCTTTGGAACCCAAACACTTTTTTCGAAGTTTACTCTCGTGGAGTGTGATCTCTACTGCTGACTTGGGAATACTCGAGGGTATTCACTGTTGAAAGAGGAGCTACGGTTCTTATGATTCTCGAGGTAGTCATTGCTGGTTCTAGGCTGCGGCCTATGTGGATTCTTGAGGGAGTTCATTGCAGATTTCTCTAGTGTGCTGTAAGTTGCAATTTGCAAATATTATTGAAATAAAAGGTTTTAATCTGCGGGAATTTTTCCTGAATTTGATTTTCCCTTAATTTGTTATTGCATGTTTTATTTATTAAACCACTTAGATGCATATTTAGGGTTAATAAAAATTGGTTTGAAGATTGACTCTAATTAAATAAGTTTAATATATTGAAATATTATGAAATCTCAAATTAGTATCACATCCCGCATTCTCAGTTCATTACCTCATGTGTTATTTAATTAATTGTATGAGAAAATGAAGCACAGTTATAACATGTGACCTCTTTCAATACCTTTACCCCCAATTCGAAAAAAAGAGGAGTTATGACAACATCATAATCTCCATCGACAAGGTCTTTTTCAAACTGGACTATTGAAAATTAGGTTTGTGAAGATATTTATACAAATATTTAATTAAGGTTGAGAATCTTCAAGTATTATTAGGGTTTAATGTTAAGTGGTGGAATTTCTATATAACTTCTACAACTCGTTTAATTATTTATTGATTTTTTTAACACGTGGTTTGATAATATATTTTTAACCATTTTATATCTCATTTGACCTTCTTAGATTTTGTTTGGAATGCAAATGTCATCCAATACATTTGATAGCCCTTTAACACATTCAAGAATTTATTGTTAATATGGCGAGTCAACACCTTTATGGGAAATATCATCCCCTGCTATCATGACCAATTTCAATAATCACACTACAATATACGAAGTTTCGAATGAAACTTATAACGAAAAATATATACACATTAGTCTAAGGCATTTAAGGAAGATACTCAAGGAGGGGTTAATGACATTTGACTATGTTGAAACAAACAACAATCTACGAGATCATTTGACTAAAAGTCTTATCATGTAGATGATTTATATTACCTTAAAAGGAATGGGATCAAGGTTGGTAAAATTAGGGGTTGAAGCGGTACTAATTTTTATTGTACAATACTATTTTGGTCTGAATAAATGGTTTTAATTCATATTATAAAATACCAAAAATCGATTTTACTAAAACCAAAAATACCGCAAAAAGGTTGGTTGATTTTGATTTTCGGACATAAAAAACGACTTACTGAATTTATTATAAGAAAATTATGGCATATTACCGTACCAATTTACCGACTTAAAAAATAAAAAAATACCTAATAAAAGACGTGATTAATATATATATATATATATATATATATATATATATATATATATATATATATCTATATATAAGTTACAAAATTTATGTATGTCGTAAGATTCAATTATGACATCACAAGATGGATTATTTTTGCACTTTCTATTTTATCCTTAAATTTTTTTATTTCCCCCTCTTTTAATACACTCCAAATTATTTCACCCTCTATAAAAAAATTCAAAAAATAAGGGTACAAAAGTATTTTACCATTGTGGAGAGAAATTCTCCTCCCACTGACAACGTTTGCTTTTAAATCTCCCTTTGAAATCTGTTTTCTTCTCATAAACCCACTTCTCCATCACTTCTCTATTTCTTTAGTATGCCTCTCTCTCTCTCCCTCTCTCTCACTAACGAAGTTTCTCTGTCTATCTTATCCAATGACACCACCATAAGCCCTCAAACCACCATTAACCTCTCGGGTCGGTAAGAACAATCCATGTTAATTTTCCCCGTCTCTATCTTAACACTCCTTTTACACCTCCCTTCCATATTCCTCCGTTTCAGATATGTTGTAGAAGTGGGGCTGGGCTCTGTCTGGGGTTGGGATCGTGTTTTTTTATTTATTTATTTATTTCATTAAATTTTTTTCGTTTGATTTTTGAAACAAACGGTCCATTTTTATGATTTCATTTTTGGTTTGTTGTTTTCATTTTTTGAAGCATTCTAATACTCAATTTTTGTTACAGGCATGCTCTGTGTACAATTTGGTTTGTCGGGAGAGTGAATAATTGGAGAGAAAGAGGAAACATGGCGGGACCACCTGCTACCTCATGCAACAGGTTCATACTTTATAGGGAAATGGATTAATATGTTTTATTTTAGTTTTTTGTTCATTTATTCTGATAATGGTTGTGTTATTTTTTTGCAGTCTGCCCGACCTGCTATCTCATGCAATAGGTTTATACCCGAGGAAGGAAAAAAGGAGGGTGGAGGAAAATGTATTAATATGTTCTATTAGACGTTGTTTTTGTTTCTTTAACTCACAATGTTTTGTTTATTATTTTTTTATTAATTTATTATGATAATGGTTATGTTAACTGTACGTTTTTTAGCCAAATATTAACTGTATGTTTTTTTTGTTATTTCATCAAAAAATGAGGAACGTTAATTAGTTTTTCAAATTTGAAATCCAGCCATGCATATTTTTTTGTGAAAATATTAATATGATTATAATTAATGTTTCTTCAATTGCAGTTTATAGTTAATGTGCATATTAATCTGATCACGAGATCACCAGCTACCTCATGCAACAAGTTTATACTTTATAGGGAAATGGATTGTTGATGCAAAAAACTAGATTTGATCTAATTATTTAATCACAGATAAAAATAAACAAGATGAAAGATTTTTAAAGTGGTTCAGCCTTTAAACAATGGCCTACGTCCACTGTTTGTGTTATTGCTGATTGTTTGCAGAATTCTCGATAATAGGTTTACCAAGAAATTCCGAGTCCCCCTCTAATGAGGAGGTTACAATGTATTTATAGCCTTGGGGCAGTACAAATGAAAGGACCGTGCGCTGTTCTCTAGTAGACAGGTACATCTGTATGATAATAATAAGCATTTAATGCGCAGTCAATCCTCTTAATTATCCGGATATAAATTTTCTGTACGAGATGTAGCTCGGACCGCCTAAGATGCTTGGCATTCATGAGTTGCTCGGTACAATAAAGTTCCTCGGAGAACACTTGTTGCTCGGAGCGCCTGAGTTGGTCGGGGAGATTGAGCTCCTCGGAGTCAAGATGTTGTTCAAAAATATTTGTAGGTGCCGTGTAGACTGACACGTGTTTCCACATAATTGATCCACGTCAGCAGATTAAATCAAGTATCAACAGAAGCCCCCAATGTTTCGCAGTTTGATGTTGAAGAAAAGTATGGAACATTCTGCCGCCTAAACTTTATAGATTTTAGACGTTCGTTGTTTATAATTCCTTTTTTGAGTGCATAGTATCAGGCTTTTAAAGTATTTTGAATTTCCATAACCTCTTCGTTTTTCGTTCCTTTTTCTTTTTGTTATCCGCCGGATACGCAATCATTCATCCTGGTAATCATTATTTTTCTCCATTCTCCAGGTAAAGTATTTAAACGCTTCAGAAAATTCGATCGTCTTTTACTTTTTCAAATCTGCATCTTAGAACTTCTTCACGTCTTCTCTATCTTGTGCGTTCGTTTCTTCCATTGTTCGTTGTCAACTGATTCACCCTTTTCCTGTAAGATATTCTTCCTTCTCTTTTATTTCCTTTGTTCATCATGGTTTACCTTGTTGAGTCGCTTGATAAGTTTTGCTCTGATTTTTCTATTCCTTCATGGGTCATATTAGAAGAACTTTCTGAACCTTCTGACTATTTTTATTTGGCTGAGGGACATTGGTTCCCCAGTCTCTTTGTGGCCGAGTGTGGCTTTTCTTTTCCTCCAAATCCCCTGTGTTTGGAATTCTGTCAATATTTTGACGTTGTACCTGCAAAAATAGCTCCTGATACCTGGAGAATAGTTAATGGAGTTCATAGGTTAAACCAAATTCATGGAACCCGTTTATGAATTCCAGAAATTATGTTTTGCTATAGATGGGTTGTCAGCGATAGTACTTTTTATTTAAAAACTAGGTTTTTAAATAGGGCTTTATTTGTCAATCTCCCAAATGCCAACAGGGATTACTTCGAGCATGAGGTTGTTATGAAAAATTGGAAACATTCTCTATTAAATGGAGATGATGTATATCAGGGTCCTAGGTGTCCCCCTTATGGGAATGGAATATTTTGTTTTTATTTTTTTAAAATATTATTTTTTTGGTGTTTGACAAAATGTATCACTGACATTTAATTTTTTATGATTTGCAGTTGACAGTAAAAGAAAATCTCCAAAGGAGACAGAGGTTAATTTGAGACACTTGAAATTAATCTGGAGTTTGCACCAAACCGTTGCTGACGAACACATTAAATCAACCTCTTATTTGTTGCAGTACAAAAGCTATACTTCATCCTTTACTGCTCGTCCAGTGGTAGGTGATATCGACCCAGTACCAGCTTCTGAGAGTTCTTCCCTTGAATTAAATATTCCCCTCAGCAATATAATGAAGAGAAGAAGAGCTCCTGCCATCTTTGACAAATTAGACTCTGCCAATGTGGAGGCAAAAAGGAGTAAACAAGATTCTCCAGAGGAAGGAACAAGAAAAATTGATGCACCCCCTCCAACTGTTGCCAAGAAAGCTCTTGAGAAGCCCCCTGTGGCTTCGAGCAAAGCAGTGGTTATTACTCCTCCTAGTGATATTATTGTAATATCAACAATCAAGACCACTACATTGGTTGAAAATATTCCTGCCCCTCCGAAGAAGTCCAAGAAAAGTTCCTCGGATAGGCCTGCTGAATCTGTTTCTCAGCCTTTGAATGCTGAGGGTGGTGTTCCCACCTTTGTTCCTCCAAGCTCTGTCATGGTCTCAGTAAAGACTTGGATTATCCCGGAGATCCAAGGTATTGAAGACATTCTTCCACGTGACAGGGTCACCACATTAGCTGCTCAACATATTACCTCAGTAAGTGATTACTAGTTTAAGTTTTCATTTTTTCCTGGACTTAAATTTATTTATTTTTCAGTTGGTAACATGTTTCAACAACATTATGAAGAAAGATGAGGCTATTAAGGCTTCAAGCTCCTCGAGAGGTGTGGAGGAGGCTTTTGTTGGTCTGACTCAGTCTTTAAAAGACTTTCGTCAAAAATACAAAAAAAATAGAGTGGTTTGGGAAAAGCAACTCAAGTCCACTGAACAAGAAAGGGATCAAGCTGTTGAGGTTTACAAGGGGTTGGAGAAGAAGATAAAAGACCTTGAGAGGAAAAATAAAGAGCTTGAGGGTAAGCTCAAAGCTACTGAAGAAGAATTAGGTAGACTTCGTGACGCTGATCGTCAGAAGGAAGAAGTGGAAAATAAGTTGAAGGCTGTCAAGGAGCTCCTTAGGGAAAGGACCTCCTCGAAGAAAGAAAAAAGGAGAAAAGCTATCAAGAAATCATTCAGTGCTGGCTGGGATAAGGGGTGGAACAAGGGTTTGGCTGCCATGATTTCACAAATGGAGTATAGCAGCATCAAATACTTTAGGTATGGATGGGTTGCTGCTCTGAAAGAGATGAAGGTTGATGAGAACTCAAAGTTGTTCCAGCAACACATTCCTGGCCCTCCTCTTTCTCCTGGGGAAGAAGAAGAGGACGAAGCTGCCTCCGAGGAATCCTCCATGATGATTGGAGATCAAATTCCTCCTGCCATAGTTGTTTAGACTTCCTGCGAACAATTTCAGCCCACCAGCACTCCCGTCGAGCAACTGCAGCTATCTGTCGAGCAACCTTCCTCCTCGTCTCAGCCTTCCGAGGAAGTTATTAAACATAAGGAGAAGGTGTAAAGTTGCTCGAGTTTTAATTTTGCTATTCCTTAGAATGTAACCTTGAACTTTGTACTTACATTTAATGAATAAAAATTCAAGCTTTTGGTTGTTCATATTGATTTTCTCTTTTAATGGCTCTGCCTGCATTCTTATTGATTCTTTCTATCTCTGCCCTTTTGCATCAGGGGTATGAGAAAAAATACAAGGAATCTTCTGCCCTTTTGCATCAGGGGTATGAGAAAAAATATCAGCAACTAAATGCTGACAAAGGATATGATAAGTTCATCGCTGTATACGAGAAGAAAGAGAAAATTCTGAAGGTTGATGTCGAAGAGCATAGGCAAATCGCGAAATTACTGGAGCAGGAAAACAATGCTTTGAGAGAAGATATATCCCGATTGAAATCTGCAACCTCTTCCTCGGGAGCCTTGGTCCCTGTTAATAACGAAGGTTTCTCATTCTTGGAGGTAGATAATGCCAATCTAAGAGATGAGTTGGAAACCTTAAAAAGGGCAGGACCCTCCTAATCTTCTCAGGGACGAGCAAGATCTTCTCGAGCACGAGCAAGAGTTGCTCGAATTTCAGTTGAAGAGCAAAGAACTCAATCAGCCTTGGAGAATCAGGCATTCTAGCTGATGGCGAAGAATCAGGCCTTAGAAGAGATGTCCAAGAAGATTCTGAACCTCGAAGAGCAACTTTCTACACAAAACTCTGCCTTGGAAAATAAAACAAATCTGGTAAAGAATCTCCACGAGCAACTGGAGAGGTTAACATACCAGTTTCATAAATAGCCCAGAGAGTTTTGGATGGCTGGATATAATGAAGCCCTTTATCATCTCGATGATCGGATCCAGAATTCAAATAACGAGGGTTACAAGCAAGGATGGCTGAACGCACTGGGGGTGTTAAAGTTGGAGCAGGGCCATTATTTATGGGATTACTATGACCCTGGATTGCTCGAGTTGCCTGTACCACCTTTTAAACTTGATATGAGCTGGATTCCTGCCCGGGCAATTCCTCAGTGCTTAATCTCTAAGTATCTTGGCGACTACAGTCTTCATTCTAACTTTGAGATATCTCGCCCGGAGCACTTGCTTGATCGGCCATCCGTGTTGAATGTCAGGATGCTTCGAGACCTGAACTTTATAAATTCTCCTTACGCTTTAAATGATCCTCCTACTGGAGTAGAACCTGTCTCAAAGGCAGAGGGAAAGAAATCAATAGAATAGGATTTTTATGTTTTTTTTCCAGCATATGTAATCCTTCTTGATTTGAATGAAAAGTTTTGATCTTCTGTCATTTCATTTCTTTCTAAGTAATTTGCATAATGTCTTTGCTTATTGGTTGGTAAGTATATATATGTTTATGACATACTTGTCTTGTTGTAGTGATAGAACAAACTTATATTCCATGGTATTGCTTATTTTAAACAATTGTTCCCGACCAATCGGAGTTGGTGGATTTTCATTCCCGACCAACCGGAGTTGGTGGATTTTATTTACCAACCAACAGTAGTTAGTGGATTTTATTTACCGACCAATTGTAGTTGGTGTATTTTATTTACCGACCAATCGTAGTTGGTGGATTTTATTTACCGACCAATCGTAGTTGGTGGATTTTTATTTACCGACCAACCGTAATTGATGGATTTCATTCTGAACTTGATGCGTAGTGTGTAGCACTAACACTCCGAAAAATTTCACCAAAAAGAGAGAACTGGGTAAAACTTTTAACACTTTATTCATACTGAAGAAAACTCTATTACATAGAAACTCCTACTACTGATAATACTTGCGTAGATGTTCTGCATTCCATGCATTCTTAAATTCTTCTCCCTCCAAGGTTTCAATCCTGTAGGTTCCTGGACGAACAACCTCTGTTACTCTGTAAAGTCCATACCAGTTAGCTTCCAGTTTATTGTGCTTTTGAATTACTTTCTTTAGCACATAGTCTCCTTCCTTCAAATCACACTTTTTTACCCTCTTATTGTAAAACAGAGCTATTCGTTATTGGTATGCATCATTCCTGATTGCTGCTTCTTCTCTAACTTCTTAGAGCATATCTAGATCCAATCATCTCATCAAGTCACTGATAGGAGAATTGAAATTCAGCACCCTGTGTGTGGGGAGGCCCAGCTCGGCAGGTATAACAGCTTCGCTTCCAAATGCCAGCATGTATGAAGATTCTCCTGTTCCTGCTCGCGGTGTAGTACGATACGCCCATAGCACAGAATGTAGCTCGTTAATATGCTTGACTAGTAACAATATGCAGCAAACTCCTCGTTGTCAAATTGGGTTCCATGATCAGTAATGAATGCATGGGGAAGACCATATCTACAAATGATATTCTTCCAAATAAATTGATATACCCTATCATAAGTCATATCAATAAGAGGTTCAACTTCTACCCATTTAGTAAAATAATCCACAGCGACTACGAGGTACTTGAACCTTCCTCTGGTCGTTGGGAGTGGCCCGACCAAGTCTATCCCCCATATGGAAAATGGCCAAGGGGATGTTATGGGTGTCAAAAATGCCTGGGGAGTTCTTCAGATAGAAGAGAAACGTTGACATTTATCACATTTCTTGGCATAGGCTAGACAATCAGCCCTCATCGTCGGCTAATAATATCCATGCGTCATTATTCTTTGCAAAAATGTCCGACCTGCTACATGGGCTCCACAGGGCCCTTCATGGACCTCTTTAATCAAATCCTTCACTTCGGAGGGATGCACACATCTTTGCAAACCTGCTATAATTCCTCGTCTATATAAAATACCATTAGTCAATACATAACGAGCAGCTTTAAACTTCAGTTTTTTGGCTGCGAGCTTATTAACTGGCAAAGTTCCCTCCTCAATATAGGACCTGATGGGATCGATCCAAGATGGTCCTAAATCAAGGGTAATGAAGTTCATCGTCAGATATTTATTAATGCTCTGACTAGCCAAGATTTCTATTGGGATTGTTCTTCATAGCTCGGTGCGTGTGGCTGAGGCTAACCGAGTTAAGGCATCTGCTCGTATATTCTCTAATCTTGGTATTCTAATAAACTGTACTGCGATCAGGCTTGATACAATCTCCATTGCTTTTGCATGATATTTGATCATTAATTCTCCTTTGGCTGCATATACCCCCAGCATTTGATTTACGATCAATTATGAGTCACTGAATACGATAACCTGCTCAGCCTTCATGGTTTTTTCCAAACTAAGACCAACAATCATTGCTTCATATTCAACTTCATTATTAGAAGCTTTAAATTGAAAGTGCAGAGCATATTCTACATTGATCTCATCTGGGCTGTTTAAAATAATCCCTGCTCCACTGCCTGTAGTGCACGACGAACCATCTACATACAAATTCCACACAGGTATCTCATTATCAAACTCTTGGTCAGATAGAGTTCCTCAGTGGAATATTTGATGCTTCCTTATATCCTCCTCCAGCACTTCTTGCTGCTTGTCGACCATCTTCTCTTGCTCGTCTACCGACTTAAGTTGGTCGGGGTTTAAGTTTGATGATCCTGTAACATCCACAGGCTGGTCGGTATTCAATTTCTGATCTTCGAAAGTATCAGAATAAGTGAATTCTGTGATAAAAGCTGCCACTGCCAGCCCTTTGAGCGATGATCTAGGCTCATAAATTATATCGTATTCATCCAATTCTACCGCCCAGCACATCAATCTTCCTGATTTCACTGGTTTGTGCAAAGCTTGCCTTAACGGCATGTCTGTATACACAACTATAGTATGAGCTTGGAAATATGGCCTCATCCTCCTACTTGCTTCGATCAACGCCAGTGCTAACTTTTCCAACCTTAGATATCTGATCTCTGCTCCTCGGAAGGCCTTGCTAGTGTAATAGATTGGTTTTTGCACTCCATCCTCCACTCTTATCAACGCCGAGCTTACTGCGTTTTCTGAAACTGCCATATACAAGTATAGTCTTTCTCCCATCACTGGCCTGGACAACAATGGAGGTGCTCCCAGGTATTTCTTCAATTCTTGAAAGGCCTTTTCGCATTCATCATTCCACTCAAAAGTCTTTCGGAGTGTTTTGAAGAATGGTAGACATTTGTCAGTTGCTCGTGATACAAATCTATTAAGTGTTGCAACTCGCCTTGTGAGACTCTGTACTTCCTACTTCGTCGTCGGAGATCACAGTTCCAATAGGGCTTTGATCTTGTCAGGATTTACCTCAATTCCTCGTTGATTAATAATGTATCCGAGGAACAATCCTTCTCGTACTCCAAATATGCATTTGGTGGGATTCATCTTCATTTGATATTTTTCTAATAGATCAAAGGTCTGGCCTAAATCAACTAGATGATCAGTAGCTTTCTTGCTCTTCGTCAGCATATCGTCAACATAAACTTTCATGTTATGACTGATTTGCTCCGCAAACACCTTGTTCATCAACTGCTGATATGTCGCACCTGCATTTTTAAGTCCAAAAGGCATAACATTATAACAATAAGTTCCCCTTGGGGTAATAAAAGAGGTACACTCCCTGTCCTCAGGCTTCATCTTAATTTGATTGTAACCAGAATAAGCATCCATAAAACTCAGCAATTCACGCCCCGAGGTAGCATCCACCAGTTGATCGATTCTGGGCAAAGGAAAATGATCATTTGGGCATGCCTTGTTAAGATCGGTAAAGTCTACACACATCCTCCACTTGTTATTTTTCTTCTTTACCATCACCACATTTGCTAGCCAGTCAGGATATTTAACATCCTCAATGAAAGAGGCTGTTTGTAGCTTCTCTACTTCCTCCTGTATAGCTTGATTTTTCTCAGGGATGAACACTCTTCTTCGCTGCTTTACTGGCTTGATTTCTTTGTTCACATTGAGCTCATGACATAAAAAATTTGGATATATTCCTGGCATGTCTTCATGACTCCACGCAAAAGTCTACTTTTTTCGCCTTAGGAATGCTATCAATTCTTGTTTTATTGATTCATCCAAGGATACACCAATTTGAGTTGTTCGTTCTAGATGCTCGTCGTCCAGAATAACATTCTTAGTAGCCTCCATAACTTGCCCTTTCACGAGTTGGGACTCGTCTCTAGGGTCTAGTGTTTCAATCTCCGTATCTTCTATTTGGTAGGTAATAGTTTTCTTTCTGGATTCTTCATGCTCTTCCTGCTCGGCAGATGAATAGTAGCATTCTCGAGCTACTTTTTGGTCGCCCTTCACCACTCCTACTCCAAAGTTGGTTGGGAATTTTAAACATTGATGTACTGTTGATGGTAATGCTTCAAACATTTTCAAGCCTACCCTTCCCATGATGATATTGTAAGCTGATTGGACATTTTTATCCATTACAAAGAAGCGAACTCTTTCTGTTCGACAAGCAGGCCATGTACCAATAAGCATATCCAACTTGATCGTCCCAAGTGGAAAAACTTTTTCGCCAGTGAAACCGAGGAGTGGCCTATGATATGGTTCCAATTGGGATAACTTCAAATTCAAACTGTCAAAGCATGGATAGAACATGATATCTGCCGAGCTACCGTTATTCACCAGTACTCGTGAAATCACCACTTCCTTCATTCTTATCTTGATCACCAATGGGTCATCATGAGGATATAGCACACCGGCCAAGTCATTCTTAGAGAAACCAATGACCAGTTTGTCCTTATTCACCTTTCTCGGGCGATCGTCTTCAACCAAATTTATTCGCTGAATGTACGAGCAAGCTTGAGCCTCATTGAGTTAAGCTTTCCTCTCTGCAGTAAGGTCTCCACCTCCTGTATCTCCACCAGTAATAACATTGCAATCAAATGATCCAAAACAGATAGAAAATACCTCTCGTTCTAGCTATTTTGGTCTTTTGGGGAGATCGGGGTCGTCTTGATCATCATCCATGTCTTCTTCATGATTTCTTTTCTTGTCTTCTTTTGCTCGACGAGGAGATCTAGACCTCTGCCTTGCTCGGTCGTTGCTCTTTCCACCCTTTCGGTGATCCACATACTTATTCAATTTTCCCCGCCTGATGAGCTCTTCAATTTTATTCTGGAGAGCTATGCAGTTTTTGGTCGTATGCCCATGATCCTTATGGAACTTGCAATATTTGGATTTATCCCTCTTGTCAGGATCTGTCTTCATTTTTTCAGGCCAGTTTAACTCCTCGCTGTTCTTGATCTCTTCCAGAACATGGTTTATGTTTACTTTCAAAGGAGTATAATTTCCAAATTTCTTCAACTACTCTAATGCTTACTTTGCTTTTGATTGCTTTTTAACACCATTGTTCTTCTGTTCTTTCTTCTCAGCTTTGTCACCCTCAACTTTGGTCTCTTTGGTGTCCATATTCTTCTTTGCAGCCATAGCTTCCTCGGCGTTCATAATTCTGGCTGGCTTTGCCATTAACTCTGCTATGGTTGTAGGCGGATCTTTGGCCAAGGTGTAGTACAATTTATTTGGCAACAGTCCACTCATCAGAGCAGTGATAGCTGTCTTCTCTTCGTAATCAATAACTTCGAGTTTCTCGTTATTGAAACGAGTAATATAATCCCTGGTGTCTCACCTGCCTTCTGTCTAACACTTAACAAGTGTGCTACTCGTTTAACTGGTTTTGCTCCAAAATAAAAGTTTCCAATAAAGAGCTCGGCCAATTGAAAGAAAGTTGCAATCTTCCCCCGAGGAAGATTGTTGTACCATATTTGAGCAGATCCAGTGAGAGTTCCTAAAAATTCCCTGCATCGTATCTCATCTGGAACAACATATATATCATCAGCTGCTTGGTATTGTTTTATATGGAGAACAGGATCAGTTTTTCCATCATATTTTGGTGTTACCACAGGAGCTTTAAATTTTGATGGTGTTGGAAAATCCATAATCTCTTGTATGAATGGTGTTCCTCGGACAAAAGTCCTTTGCAAAGGATTTTTGGTTTTAGCCATCTCCCTAAGCTATCCTCCAATCTTTGAATAGAACCTTTCCATTCATCATTTCCCTCCTCAGGCCTGTTTGTTCGAGCAACTGATCGTGTGGAATTTGTTTCCTGGGATCTTTCATTACGAGCAGTTGGTTGTGACTGGGCAGTGCCTTCCTTCATATGAAATGATTATTGAGAGTTTCTTGACACAATCCGGGGAGGACTTTTATTTCTCCTAGGACCTAGTAGATCAAAAAGAGAGATTCTACTCAACCTTTAGAGAGCACTTATCCTCTCTGGAGATAGAGTGATGTTTTGCTGAGTGTCTGTAGCTCGTACCGAGGAAGTCCTTCCAGGATGATAAGAATGATCATTAGATCTCTCACTACGATGAATTAGTACGTCGGGATTGAGATTCCTCTGGGAATAACGTTCGCCTAGTACGCAGAGAAGGTAAACGGGTGTTTCTTTGAACGTTTCATTGTCCTGAATGGGTAGGCGCTCCTCCCTGGACAGTTTGTATGAGTTGTCGCATGGTTTCTTGCATTGTCGTCTGGCCTTGGGCCAAACTAGCCATTATACCAGCCAGATCTTGAACATTTGGGGGAATAGATGGATTTGGAGAGATTCCAGCGTTTCGATTACTGGATTCCGGATTATCAGCCATTGATGATGAATTATTTTGGTAAAAAATGATAATTGCAGTCGTTTCCCACAGACGACGCCAATCTGTTGATGCAAAAAACTAGATTCGATCTAATTATTTAATCACAGATAAAAATAAACAAGACGAAAGATTTTTAAAGTGGTTCAGCCTTTAAAGAATGGCCTACGTCCATTATTTGTGTTATTACTGACTGTTTGCAGAATTCTCGATAATAGGTTTACCAAGAAATTTCGAGTCCCCCTCTAATGAGGAGGTTACAATGTATTTATAGCCTTGAGGCAGTACAAATGAAAGGACAATGCGCTGTTCTCTAGTAGACAGGTACATCTGTATGATAATAATAAGCATTTAATGCGCAGTCAATCCTCTTAATTATCCGGATATAAATTCTCTGTACGAGATGCAGCTCGGACCGCCTAAGCTGCTCGGACCGCCTAAGTAGCTCGACATTCATGATTTGCTCGGTACAATAAAGTTCCTCGGAGAACACTTGTTGCTCGGAGCGCCTGAGTTGGTCGGGGAGATTGAGCTCCTCGGAGTCAAGATGTTGTTCAAAAATGTTTGTAGGTGGCGTGTAGACTGACACGTGTTTCCACATAATTGATCCACGTCAGCAGATTAAATCTAGTATCAACATGGATTAATATTTTTTTTTTGTTTCTTTAACTCAATGTTTTATTTTTTATTCTTTTGTCCATTTATTCTAATAATAGTTGTGTTATTTTTTTGCAGTTTGCCCCATCTCTACCTCATGCAACATGTTTATACGAGTGGAGGAAAAAAAGGAGGGTGGCGGGAAATGTGTTAGTATGTTGTATTAAATATTTTTTTGTTCCTTTAATTAACAATATTTTGTTTATAACCGTGATTTTGAAAAGAAAAGTCCGAAAAGAAATAAAATAAACTTTATTCATTATGGGACCATCATGTCTCACTTTTGAGAACATCATATCTATTTTGATATCAAAATTGCATTTTAGAAGCAGGTGAAATATGATCCATCAACCTTTCAAGGTTCATTTTCAAGGTACAAAATCACGAAAAAGCATTGGATTTTGTAAAATCTACTTATTGCCCTATATACAGCTTAGTATTCAATTCACCCGAGACAAAAAGTAAGTGCGTGGACAAGCTGGCAACCTATGTATAAAAAAGAAAAGTCATCAGCCGATACGCTCTTTTAGATATCTTGGAGCAGGGCTCAATGTAAAATTATTTGACACATTTGGTGCAAGGCTCAATGTAAAATTTTGACGTATTTTATATATAAATTGAGATGATAATTTTTTTTAATAAATATACTGATTTTTATTATTTCACAGCAATTCACACGTTTTTAAAATAGTTTCTTTTAATAAATGTACTGATCCAAGTAAAAACTGAGAACAATTTTTTTTTAAAAATAATATATAAATCCGACAAAATTAAACATGACACAGACATGAAATAGATTTTTTTTTTATGAATTTTGAACACAATTAAAGTAAAAACGGCTCAATGAAAATTATTTTTTAATTAAAAATGAAAACAATCAAAATAAACGCAACACGTCCCGACATTATTTTTTATCAGCCAAGAAAAATATCCAAATAAAAAGTCATAACACAATTTTTTTAATATAAAAAATGAACCCGATTAAAATAAAATTAACACAACAAAATATAACATGAAATATTTATTTTCCAATACAAAATATTCGTCGGATACAAGGGGAAGGTACAATATATAACATGGTAATTAATAATGGCATTTAATGTCATGAGGGGACAAGTCACATGAAATAACTTTGGAAGATGTCACACATACACTATCTCTTTTTAATTTCAGAGTTAGGGGCTTTAGGCCTGTTGCTCAGACACAACAGCCATACAAATTACCATTACCACAGGCAACTGTTCACTTTAAATCAAGGACAACAATCGCCATTTTCTGCTGGTGCAGGAAATTGAACATCATCAAGCTGGACAAACTCAACTCAAGTCAGCAGCCTCAATCTCGCAGTGGTATTCCTTCAATCCAACGGTCAAAACAAGGAACCCAACAAAATTAATTTGCAAATTGATGCCTGTCGAATCTGTGGTTAAGTTGGGACTATTCTTTTGGGTCTCAAGGCCATATTCCAACAATTATGACTATCATAAATTACCAAACCCTCATGAACAATGCATTATATATGGATTCAGGAGCTAACATCATTGTTGATGTAAAAAACTAGATTCGATCTAATTATTTTAATCACAGATAAAAATGAATAAATAAATATAAGACAATTGATTTTTAAAGTGGTTCCGCCTTATGAGAATGGCTTACGTCCACTATTTTTGTAAAGCTGACTGTTTGCCTGGAATTCTCGATAAGTGATTTACCAAGAGATCCAGAGTCCCCCTCTAATGAGGCGGTTACAATGTATTTATAACCTTGAGGCTATACATGTGAAATGACAATGCACTGTTATCTAGTAGACATATACATCTGTACGATAATAATGAGCATTTAATGCGCAGTCGTCTTTTTGATTCTCCTGATTTGGATGCTCTGTACGTTGAGTTGCTCGCACCGTCTGAGTTACTCGGTACGCTTAAGTTTCTCAGAGACTTAAGCTCCTCGGGGCGCCTAAGCTGCTCGGTATGATTGAGTTTCTCGGGGCACTTGAGTAGCTCGGTGACAGTATGTTGTTCGTTGAAAGTGTTTGTAATTGCCACGTAGGTTGACACGTGTCTTCAAGTGAATGGTCCACGTCAGCAGACTAAATTTGGTATCAACAGAAGCCCCCAATATTTCACACTTTGAGGTTGAAGAAAAGTGTGGAATATTCTGCTCGAAAACTGCTCCGATTATTGGTTTTTATGGTTTTTAGGAAAATGTTGGTCGTATATAACCCTTTTTGAGCTCATAGTATCAGGCCTCATAAATATTTTGAATTTTCATGACCGCTTTGATATTTGTGCCCCTTTTCTTCTTTTAGCCACCGGAGACGCAAACGTCATCCCTTGTAATCATTGCCTTTCTCTATTCCCGAGGTAAAGTATTTAAGCAGGGTAGAAATCCTATCGTATTTCACTTTTCAAATTTGTATCTTTGAACTCTTCATTTTCTTTCTATCTTGTGCCTCGTTCTTTCCATCGTTCGTTGTCAACTGATCTCTCTTTTTCTGTTAGATTTTCTTCCCTCTCCTTTATTTACTTTGTTCATCATGGTTTACCTTGTTGAATCGCTTGACAAATTTAGGTCTGAATTTTCAATCCTTTCGTGGGTTATTTTGGAAACTTTATGAACCTTATGATTATTTCTCTTTGGCTGATGGACATTGGTTCCCTAGTCTTTTTGTAGTCGAATGTGGCTTTTCTTTCCCGCCAAATCCTCTGTATTTGGAGTTTTGCCAATAATTTGATGTTGTACCTGCAAGAATAACTCCAAATACATGGAGGCTAGTTAATGGCGTACATAGGTTGAATCAACTTCATGGAACCCGTTTAGGGATTCCAGAGATTATGTATTGTTACAGATAGGTTAACAACGATAGTACTTTCTATTTAGAAACTAGGTTTTTGAATAGAGCGTTAGTTGTCAATCTTCCTAATGCCAATAGGGATTACTTTGATCATGGGGTGGTGATGAAAAATTGGTAACACCCTCCATTAAATGGAGATGATATATACCAAGGTCCCAGATGTCCACCTTATGGCAATGCGATATGTTGTTTTTATTTTTGAAATCTTGTTCTCTTTGTGTTTGATAAAATGCATCTCTGATATTTGATTTTTGCTTATTGCAGTTGACAGTAAAAAGAAACCTCCAAAGGAAACTGATGTTAATATAAAGCATTTAAAACTTATCTGGAGTTTGCACCAATCTGTTGCTGAGGAGCATATTAGATATGCTTCTTACTTGTTACAGTACAAAAGCTATACTTCATCTTTCACTGCTCGTCCTCGTCCAGTGGTAGTTAATCTTGACCAAGTACTAGCCTCTGAGACTAGTGTGGAAGGTTCTTCCTCTGATCGAGTATTCCTATCAGTGATCTGATGAAAAAGAGAAGACCTCCTGCCTTTTTTGACAAATCTGCCTCTGCCACTGTGGAGGCAAAGAAAAGTAAACAAGATGTCCCAGAAGAAGGGAAAAAAACCATTAATGTACCCCCTGTGGCTCCGAGCAAGACTGTTACTATCTCTCCTCTGAGCGAGGTTATTGTCATATCACTAATAAAGACAACGTCTTTAGTTGAAAAAGCTCCTGCTCCTTTGAGGAGGTTAAAGAAAAGCTCTTTTGAGAGACCTGCTGAACCTGTCTCTCAACCTTCAAATATTGAAGGTAGTGTTCCATCTTTTATTGCTCCGAGCTCTGTCGTGAGTTTGGTAAGATCCTGGACTGTCCCAGAAGTCCAAGGCATTGAAGATACTCTTTCTCGTGAGAGAATTACTACTCTGGCTGTTTAGCATATTACCTCAGTAAGTATTGTTAGCCCGAGTCTGTCACTTTCTAATATTATTGTGACACCCCGCCTAATTAATCCCGGGTGATCAGTCCTAAATCAAGTTAGAACAGGTTTCTCATTTGGTCCATTCTTAGCATCACTGTCGTCTGTTTTAATTACTAACCACCTAAGTGAGAAAAGTAGACTGGTGCCAATTTATATCTTTCATTATTTAACAAACACCCATGCGGAAAATAAAACTATATAACAATCACAGATAACTGAATTAATCATTCACAAGTAAAAATATAATTGACCGAATAAACCAACGGTCCAAATAATAAATCCCATAAAGATAAGAATAAACTCTCAACAAGTCTAATACAAATAAATGGAAAGTGAGCAACATGCTCGAATACTAATCATGAACTTCTACATTTAAGAATGAAGAATGAGGCGTCTATCAAAACCCCGCAACATCCACACATGCTGCAGCAACGGATCCCTGGAATATAGTCAAGGCTGGCGTCCCTGTGGTTGGACACCTAAAAGGTTTTTAAAAGTTTTTATAGCAAGGGTTAGTACCCAAAACATTTGAAAAACATTTAACAAATGATTAACTTGCAGTAATAAATAAATATGCATGCTCTTCATATTTTTAGTTAATAACGCACTCTCTTGAGGACTTCCTTACCCTTCCTCTATTATACCCTACGAATGCTTTAATTAAATTACCTAGTTACTCATCTCATGACTAGATAATTAACAAAGTTCCTTTATACCTACCCTACTCTGACTGAGTATGTAGTGATTTTGATATATAAGTTATTGGTAACATCAACTTAACTAAATCACTTCCCTTTTTATATTCACATAACTTCTACACTTGTTATACCTGTGAAATAACTCACTTTTCATTAATATTCCGTATATAATTAATTATAAAATTATATACTTATAATCATATTCCAGCATTCACAATCATACTGTAATATATATAATAACTTGCAACCTCCCGAGTAAAATACTCCCGGAATGTAAATTCTATAAAGTGCTATCCCACTAGGTATAATCACATAGCCTAGTTATCCCAAGTCAGAATTTTCACACCAACTTGATAAAAATAAATAATTGGAGGCGGTCATATTCCTTCCCTGAAAGTGAGTTGTCCCTCACCCATATAACGGACGCTATGACCTCGGGAATATACTCACCCTACTCCTCAAGCTAGGGGATTCATCCACTACGCGCAACCTCCCCCTATAGCACTATAGTAATAAATATCTAATCACTGATATTAATTGAGCACACCATATATATATATACTAACGCCTCCGTATATATAAATATAAAAGTCCCGGCTATACCGTTCACTAAAATCCGTAACATAAGCCTATTAAAATTATTAAGAGTTTATGGTCCAACTCTAAGTATTAATTAAATTGCACTTTAATTAATTTAGTTATTGTTGGTGTCGCCCCCACCATAAATTTGGACTTACTCCCGTAGCCCAAAATAAATTTACCCGAGTCACAATTCCCGACTCTAATTTATTCGCCTCAAACCCTAATTAATCTATCTACAATTAATTAGATTCAAACTCATGTATTTAATTTCTCAATAATTAATTACATAAGGTTTTTATATAAATATTCCCTCTTATATAACTAACTGGCGGAACTGCCAGATTCTGGCGACCGTCGATCGATCGACCCAGACCGTCGATCGATCGATCGAACAGGTCTTCGTCTTCTTCGCGAAGACAGGGCAGCCATGGACGGATTTTCTTAAACCCTAATCTCTTCTAACATGAGTTTTAAGCCTTCTTAACACCAGAGTATACTAGAAACCATATTAGGATAACCCATAAAGACTACAACAACCATCAATTCGTCCATAAACAACTGATTCATAAATTTTTGGGGAAAATCCATCTTTTTCCTTAAACACATTTTTACTCCAAATTTCTTCATCAAATTCGTTCTAATATATCTGAATATCATTCTAACAGATACACATCAATAATCCAATATCAGATTTTTTTACATAACTCCTCATAATTTCGGCCAAAACAGATTCATGTTTTCTTTAGAATTATCAAAGCCCCATGTTTATACCATGAACCTCAAAACGAATTTTAAATTCATAACAGCACACAAATATGAATTGAAAAAAAACAGTTTTCATGCTATTGCAAGTTATTCACTTGCCTTAGGTTTCGTAGTATCTGAATATGCGATGGATTCCAAGGTTGAAGATGACCTTGTTGGTTCTTTGAGATCCCCAAATTGGCTTTGGCTGCTGCTAGGGTTTCCTAACCCTTTAATTCCTTTCTCTGCTTAAGTTTAGCCAGCCCTTATTTCTTTTTATTAAGTTAATTAATCCATTCCCGTTTTTTGACTAATGGGCCAAGCCCAAGTGACCAAAATGCCCCCGAGTGGGCCCGACTATGTCTAAAAACGTCCCGTGACCCGTTTACTACCCCTGGGTACACTTTTCCGACTATCTCGGCCCATCCGGACTCAACTGTACACTCATAATTTGCATCCAAATTAATTTATAAAAATACTTATCCCCCACCCAATATAGTCTATACCGACTTCCGGATGTGATAAGTACATATCTCGTCATTAATACTCGAAGCGACGAAATTACATTATTACTATACACTCAGTAAATAATTTTCCCTAAATATTAACCATTCAATCCCAGATTAAATGTACCAAAAATACGGGGTGTTACATACTCCCCCACTTATAAAGGAATTTCGTCCCCGAAATTAGATTGTACCTGCGTTGAAAAGCTCTGGATATTGTTCCCGCATATCCTCCTCTCGCTCCCAGGTAGACTCGTCAACATTGTGATGACCCCACTGTACTCTAACCAATGGAACAACCTTGGATCGTAATTTCCGCTCACTATGATCCAGAATAGCTACCGGCCTCTCCTCATACGAGATGTCTGGCTGTAAGTCGATCTCCTCGAGTGGAATGTGCCAAAAGGCTCTCTCGTTCCTTCGATATTTCTTCAGCGATGCCACATGGAATACATCGTGTATCCGCTGAAGATGTTCTGGTAACCCAAGCTTATACACCACCGGTCCCACCCTCTCAATAATAGGGAAAGGTCCTACGTATCGCGGTGCTAACTTACCCTTCTTGCCGAACCTCATCACCCCTTTCATTGGGGATACCCGGACTAAAACCTGGTCCCCAATTTCTAGCTCCACATGTCGTCGAGAAGCGTCAGCATAACTCTTTTGCCTGTCCTGAGCTATCTGAATTCTTCCTCGAATCAGCTCTATCTTGGAAGATGTCTCTTGAACAATCTCCGGCCCCAAGAGTTTGTTGTCCCCCACCTCTAACCAACAAACGGGTGAACGACAAGGTCTCCCGTACAGTGCCTCAAACGGTGCCATGCCAATCGTGAATTGGTAAGAGTTGTTATACGCAAACTCTACCAAAGGAAGATATTTCTCCCATCCTCCCCCGAAGTCCAAAATGCACATTCTGAGCATGTCCTCCAGCATCTGATTAACTCTCTCAGTCTGTCCGTCAGTCTGTGGGTGATATGCTGTACTCAAGCGCAACTCCGTGCCCATTGCCTCCTGAAAGCTCTGCCAAAAGTGGGCGATAAAAATTTTGTCTCGGTCGGATACAATATTTATAGGCACTCCATGCAGCTTAACAATCTCTGCTATGAATAGCTGTGCATAACGCATCGTCTCAAAGTCTGTGCGTACCGGCAAAAAGTGGGCCACCTTAGTCAACCGATCCACAATAACCCATATGGAGTCGTGACCCCTCTGCGATACAGGTAACCCTGTGATGAAGTCCATGGAGATGCTCTCCCACTTCCACACGGGAATTTCTAACGGCTGTAGCATCCCTGATGGTCTCTGGTGGTCAACTTTCACAAGCTGACACGTGGCACATTTCGAAACAAACTCCGCTATGTCCCGTTTCATTCCTGCCCACCAATACTGCCTCCTCATATCTTGGTACATTTTATCCCCACCGGGATGTACCGTAAATTTCGAACCATGGGATTCTGTCATAACAGCGTGCTTCAAATCCTCATCCTCTGGCACCATTAACCTCCCATTAAAGCGTAGGGCTCCTTCTGAGCTAATCGAGTAACCCTCTGCTCCCTCAGCTAACAACTGGCCCACCCTATCCCGGCAAATCTGATCCTCCGCCTGAGCCTTCACAACTCGCATAATGATCTCGGGTGTGATGGATAAAGCTGACATGCAAGCCTTGGCTACGTCATCCTCATATTGGAGCTCTCTCCACTTCGCTTTCCATACCTCTGATATCTCCCCAGTCGGTCTTCGGCTCAATGCGTCTGCTACCACATTGGCCTTACCAGGATGATACTGAATATCAAACTGGTAGTCCTTCACGAATTCTAGCCACCGCCTCTGCCTCATATTCAGATCCTTCTGTGTGAAGAGATACTGAAGTGACTTGTGATCCGTGAATAGAGTAAACTGCTCTCCTAGAAGATAATGCCTCCATATCCTCAAAGCAAAAACGACTGCTGCAAACTCTAGGTCGTGAGTGGGGTAATTCCTCTCGTGGGGCTTTAGCTTCCTGGAAGCATAAGCTATATCCCTCTCCTCCTGCTGGAGTACACCCCCAAGACCCCGTAAGGACGCGTCTGTGTAAACTCGATACTCTAGCCCTCCCTTTGGCAATGCAAGCACGGGCACAGATGTCAACTTGTCCTTTAGATCGTCGAACGCTAATTGACAACTATCATCCCACTTGAAAGGTACTCCTTTCCGAGTCAGATTCGTCAAATGTCCTGCAATCTTAGAGAATCCTTTAATGAATCGCCTGTAGTAACCGGCCAAACCCAGAAAACTGCGCACCTCGGTCGGTGTCGTGGGCTGTCCCCACTCCCTCACCACCGACACCTTATTAGGATCCACTGCAATACCCTGATCTGACACGACGTGACCAAGGAACTGTACCTCCTGAAGCCAGAATCCACACTTCCCTAATTTAGCATAGAGCTGATGATCCCTCAGTGTCTGCAAAACCATGCGCAAATGCTCTGCGTGGTCCTCCTCGGTGCGCGAGTAGATTAGGATGTCATCAATGAACACGATGACAAACTGATCTAAGTACTCTCTGAAAACCCTGTTCATGAGGTCCATGAACACTGTTGGTGCATTGGTGAGCCCAAAGGGCATCACCCTGAACTCATATGATCCATACCGCGATAAGAAAGCGGTCTTAGGAACATCCCCCTCTCGGATACGCAGTTGATGATACCCTGACCTCAAGTCGACCTTGGAGAAGTAAGACGCCCCTCTCAATTGGTCAAATAAATCATCGATCCGAGGCAACGGATATTTATTCCGTATCGTCACCTTGTTCAGCTCCCTATAATCCACGCACAAGCGGAGTGAACCGTCTCGCTTCTTCACAAACAATACCGGCGCACCCCACGGCGATGTACTCCGCCGAATAAAACCCTGACCCAGTAGTTGCTGAATCTGTTCCCTCAATTCCCGCATCTCTGAAGGGGCCATTCGGTAAGGTGCCCGAGCAATCGGCCTCGTCACCGGAGCCAAATCGATAACAAATTCGATTTCTCTGCCGGGTGGTAATCCTGGTATTTCCTGGAATACATCCTCAAAGTCCCTCACTATAGGAATAGAGTCTAAAGGAACTACCACTTCCTGTGAGGTTTCCTCCTCAATGTAATATAAATGAGCGGTCGAGCCTCCCTCTGGGCGAGGCATCGCCACAACAAACATCTCTTGTCCCGGAATGGCAAAAATAATGCTCCCACCGAAGCAATCAATCATGGATCTATAGTCAGCGAGCCAATCCATACCGATAATCACATCGTGAACATGCATATCTAATACCAACATGTCCGCAGGTAATACCAAACCACCAATCTCCACCCCCACTCCCCGACATATAAAGAATATAAGCGACCCATTCCCCAATGGTGAGTCGACACACGTAATAGTGCTCTCCGCGGTGGCTAACAACCCTAAAGCTTTCGCGAAATGTGTAGCTATAAAGCAATGTGTAGCCCCCGTATCAAACAATACCCGACCCATAGTGCCATGGATAGAAAACGTACCCTGGATCGCGGGCGGCGCCTGCTGTGCTGGGGGATTAGGAACATCCCGAACGTTATACACACGTCTGTAGTGCATCTGCCCCTGCTGTTGTGGGGCGGGCGGGGCTGGCGTTGCTGGCGGCATCTGACCCTGTTGCCCCTGCTGGGCACCCTGCTGCTGGCCTTTGCCCCTCTGCGGGCACTCCCTCTTGAAGTGTCCTGGCTCGCCACAGGAGAAACAGCGTTTCTGGTCGTCACCCTGTCGTTGGCCCTGCTGGCCCTGACGTTGCTGCCCCGGGTGGCCTCCCCCGTTGTTCCCTTGACCCTGTCGGCCCTGAGGAATCTGCTGTTGCTGATTAGGGCCTGGTTGTCCCTGCCTGAACCCCTGTCCTCCCGGTCGGAACCCACCAGGCTTAAACTTCTTAGCCTGATTCCCTTGCTGAATGATAACCTGCTGCTGTGTGCCACTCGTCTCACTACTAGTGACCGCCTTGCCCTGCTGGCTCGGCTCACCCGCCTTCTTGTTCCCCTTAGTATGGAAATGATGATCCTGGCAATGTACAAGTGCGGCATTAACGACATCTGTATAATTCACTAACGCCGGATTTCCAATCAAGTGTTGCCTGATTCTCCAGGCTAGGCCATCCATGAACTTTGACTTCTTCCGCTCCTCATCGCTCACCTCATTTGGCACAAAGTTTGCCAAACGGGTGAACTCCTCCTCATATTCTGCTACTGACCTGTCACCCTGTACCAACTCGCTGAATTTCTTTCTCATCTCAGACTCTACTGCTGGAGGGAAGTACTTGCGGTCAAACCGCACCCAGAATTCAGAAATCGGCATCGAATCCCGCTCCTCAGCGGTGGTTACGGTCTCCCACCACTGTAAGGCTGCCCCTGACAGACGAAAGGTAGCCAGCATCTGTTTCTGCACTTCTGTACCCTCTAACATGCGCAGATGGCGCTGAATGTTCTTCTTCCAGTCACAAGCCTCGACCACATTGGTGCTACCTCGAAACTCAGGTGGGTGACCCTTCTGAAAGGTCTCCCTTACTCGCTGCCAAGATGGTGGCCCTACTGGAGCCTGAACTGCTGGAGCCAATGGAGGCGGTGCCTGGGGCTGTGGAAAATGAGCTGCCATAGCTCGCATCGCTGTCTCGACCGCTTGGGCCACTATCACTGCCACCTGAGTGGTAGAAATCAACTCGGGTGGGGGTGGTGGTGGCGGTACCTGTGGCTCCTGGCGAGCCTCCCTCACCTCATCTCTAGCCTCAGTCCTCTCCGCTCTCTGTCTCTTTGGCGGCATCTGAAATAGATTGAATTGTATAAGTACACAATTTATACAAAAACTAATAGCAGGAATACGATATCTCACAAGAGGAAAATATAATCAACAGTCCTAATAATAGGGCTCTATAACAACCGAACGCTACGCTGAAACGTAGAAAGCCGTACAGATCCTAAGGACACTAGAACCTGATGCTCTGATACCATCTGTGACACCCCGCCTAATTAATCCCGGGTGATCAGTCCTAAATCAAGTTAGAACAGGTTTCTCATTTGGTCCATTCTTAGCATCACTGTCGTCTGTTTTAATTACTAACCACCTAAGTGAGAAAAGTAGACTGGTGCCAATTTATATCTTTCATTATTTAACAAACACCCATGCGGAAAATAAAACTATATAACAATCACAGATAACTGAATTAATCATTCACAAGTAAAAATATAATTGACCGAATAAACCAACGGTCCAAATAATAAATCCCATAAAGATAAGAATAAACTCTCAACAAGTCTAATACAAATAAATGGAAAGTGAGCAACATGCTCGAATACTAATCATGAACTTCTACATTTAAGAATGAAGAATGAGGCGTCTATCAAAACCCCGCAACATCCACACATGCTGCAGCAACGGATCCCTGGAATATAGTCAAGGCTGGCGTCCCTGTGGTTGGACACCTAAAAGGTTTTTAAAAGTTTTTATAGCAAGGGTTAGTACCCAAAACATTTGAAAAACATTTAACAAATGATTAACTTGCAGTAATAAATAAATATGCATGCTCTTCATATTTTTAGTTAATAACGCACTCTCTTGAGGACTTCCTTACCCTTCCTCTATTATACCCTACGAATGCTTTAATTAAATTACCTAGTTACTCATCTCATGACTAGATAATTAACAAAGTTCCTTTATACCTACCCTACTCTGACTGAGTATGTAGTGATTTTGATATATAAGTTATTGGTAACATCAACTTAACTAAATCACTTCCCTTTTTATATTCACATAACTTCTACACTTGTTATACCTGTGAAATAACTCACTTTTCATTAATATTCCGTATATAATTAATTATAAAATTATATACTTATAATCATATTCCAGCATTCACAATCATACTGTAATATATATAATAACTTGCAACCTCCCGAGTAAAATACTCCCGGAATGTAAATTCTATAAAGTGCTATCCCACTAGGTATAATCACATAGCCTAGTTATCCCAAGTCAGAATTTTCACACCAACTTGATAAAAATAAATAATTGGAGGCGGTCATATTCCTTCCCTGAAAGTGAGTTGTCCCTCACCCATATAACGGACGCTATGACCTCGGGAATATACTCACCCTACTCCTCAAGCTAGGGGATTCATCCACTACGCGCAACCTCCCCCTATAGCACTATAGTAATAAATATCTAATCACTGATATTAATTGAGCACACCATATATATATATACTAACGCCTCCGTATATATAAATATAAAAGTCCCGGCTATACCGTTCACTAAAATCCGTAACATAAGCCTATTAAAATTATTAAGAGTTTATGGTCCAACTCTAAGTATTAATTAAATTGCACTTTAATTAATTTAGTTATTGTTGGTGTCGCCCCCACCATAAATTTGGACTTACTCCCGTAGCCCAAAATAAATTTACCCGAGTCACAATTCCCGACTCTAATTTATTCGCCTCAAACCCTAATTAATCTATCTACAATTAATTAGATTCAAACTCATGTATTTAATTTCTCAATAATTAATTACATAAGGTTTTTATATAAATATTCCCTCTTATATAACTAACTGGCGGAACTGCCAGATTCTGGCGACCGTCGATCGATCGACCCAAACCGTCGATCGATCGATCGAACAGGTCTTCGTCTTCTTCGCGAAGACAGGGCAGCCATGGACGGATTTTCTTAAACCCTAATCTCTTCTAACATGAGTTTTAAGCCTTCTTAACACCAGAGTATACTAGAAACCTTATTAGGATAACCCAGAAAGACTACAACAACCATCAATTCGTCCATAAACAACTGATTCATAAATTTTTGGGGAAAATCCATCTTTTTCCTTAAACACATTTTTACTCCAAATTTCTTCATCAAATTCGTTCTAATATATCTGAATATCATTCTAACAGATACACATCAATAATCCAATATCAGATTTTTTACATAACTCCTCATAATTTCGGCCAAAACAGATTCATGTTTTCTTTAGAATTATCAAAGCCCCATGTTTATACCATGAAACTCAAAACGAATTTTAAATTCATAACAGCACACAAATATGAATTGAAAAAAAACAGTTTTCATGCTATTGCAAGTTATTCACTTGCCTTAGGTTTCGTAGTATCTGAATATGCGATGGATTCCAAGGTTGAAGATGACCTTGTTGGTTCTTTGAGATCCCCAAATTGGCTTTGGCTGCTGCTAGGGTTTCCTAACCCTTTAATTCCTTTCTCTGCTTAAGTTTAGCCAGCCCTTATTTCTTTTTATTAAGTTAATTAATCCATTCCCGTTTTTTGACTAATGGGCCAAGCCCAAGTGACCAAAATGCCCCCGAGTGGGCCCGACTATGTCTAAAAACGTCCCGTGACCCGTTTACTACCCCTGGGTACACTTTTCCGACTATCTCGGCCCATCCGGACTCAAATGTACACTCAGAATTTGCATCCGAATTAATTTATAAAAATACTTATCCCCCACCCAATATAGTCTATACCGACTTCCGGATGTGATAAGTACATATCTCGTCATTAATACTCGAAGCGACGAAATTACATTATTACTATACACTCAGTAAATAATTTTCCCTAAATATTAACCATTCAATCCCAGATTAAATGTACCAAAAATACGGGGTGTTACAATTATGTTCATGTATTGACATAAAGTTATTTCTTTTTTTAGCTGGTGATGTGTTTCAATAGCATTTTGAAGATGAATGAAGCTATTAGGGCTTCAATCTCCTCGGGTGGAGTAGAGGAAGCTTTTATTGGGCTGACCCGATCTTTGAAAGATTCTCGTCAAAAGTAGGAGGAAGATAAAGTTGCTTGGGAGAAGCAATTCAAGTCCATTGAGATAGAGAGAAATCAAGATGTGAATGCCTCCAAGGAATTGGAGAAGAAATTGAAGGAGTTTGAACAGAGCATTAAGGATTTTGAATAGAGCAACAAGGAGTTTGAGGCTCAGCTCAAGTCTACTGAAGAGGAAGTTGTTAAACTTTAAGATGTCGAGCGACAGAAAACGGAGGTGGAAGAGAAGCTGAAAGCTTCCGAGGAGATCCTTAGGGAAAGGACCTCCTCGGAGAAGGCAAAGAGAAAAAATGCAGTTAAAAAATCATTCAGTACTGGTTGGAACAAAGGCTGGAACAAGGTCCTGGCTTCCATGTCTTCTCAAATAGAGTATGCCAACGTCAAATATTTTAGGGATGGATGGGTAGCAGCCTTGCAGGAGCTGAAGGTCGCTGAGAACTCCGAGTTATTCCAGCAACACACTCATGGCCCTCCTTCCTCTCCTGGAGAAGAAGAAGATGAAGCTACTTCAGATGAATCTTCTTTGATGACTAGAGATCAAGTCCCCGTTGTTCCTGTTGTTCAGCCTTCCGAGTAACTCCAACCATCCAACACTTCTATTGAGCAACTTCTCTTGCCTTCTGAGCAACAAACCCCTTCATCCAAACCTTCTGAGGAAGTCATAGGAAATAAGGAGAAGGTGTAGAGTTGTTCGTGTTTTTATTTTGTTGTTCTCTTGAATGTAACCTCAGACTTTGTATTTTCTCTTATGATGAAATAAAATTCGAACTTTGGTTGTTCATCTTGAATTTCTCTTTTACTTGCTCTATCTGTATCATTATTAATTCTTTTTATTTCTTCTCTTTGCTAGTTTATGGCCAGGATGGAACTCTTATCAGCTCATGACACATAATTGATGAAGAAATGCAATGACTATTTTAAAGCTGGTCATGCAGATCTTAATGAGGCCCAGATAATTGATATCCTCGTATCAGGTGCTTCTCACCGAGCAGTTGAAGCTTATCGATACCTGAAGTGTTTGCTCGATCGTGCAGTTGCCAACAATGTGGCCTACTATGAGATGATTGAAGATCTCCAAGGAACGATCGAGGAACTTCAGCAGCAGTACAAAGAGTCCTCCACACTTTTGCATCAAGGATACGAGAAGAAATATCAGTAATTGAGTGCTGATAAAGGGTATGACAAATTCATCTCTGCTCATGAGAAGAAAGAGAGTGTTCTGAAGCTTGAAGTTGAAGAGCACAAGCATATCGCTAGGTTGTTGGAGCAGGAGAACATTGCTTTGTAAGAAGAGATAAAACAACTCAAATCTGCTGCATCTTCTTCGGGATTCTTGGTCCTTGTTAATGATGAAGGTTTTTCTTTCTTGGAGGTAGAAAATGCAAACTTACGAGATGAGTTTGAAACTTTGAAAAGAGCTGGACCTTCCACATCTACTCGTGGACGAGCAAGATCTTCTTCTCGTGGACGAACAAGGGCTGGTCGAATTTCTATTAAAGAAGTAAGAACTCAATTGGCTTTGGAGAATCAGGCAGTTCAGTTGATGGCGAAGAATCAAGGTTTGGCCGAAATGTCCAAGAAGATTCTGAATTTTACTGACCAACTCTCTTCCCAGAGTTTTGCTTTGGAAAATAAGGAAATTCTGGTGAAGAGTCTCCACGAGCAACTGGAGAGGATAACTTATCAGTTCCATAAATAATCCAGAGAGTTTTGGATGGCTGGGTATAATGAAGCCATTTACCATCTTGATGCTCGAATCCAGCAGCCAAATGACGAGGGGTACAAGCAAGGGTGGTTGAATGCACTGTGTGTTCTAAAATTGGATTAGGGCCACTACTTATGGGATTATTATGACCCTGGAGTGCTCGATTTGCCCGTGCCTCCTTTTAAGCTTGATATTAGTTGGATTTCTGCTCGGGCAATTCCTCAATGCCTGATCTCCAAGTATCTCAGCGATTACAGTCTTCATGCAAACTTTGAGATATCTCGCCCAGAGCACTTGCTTGATCGGCCCTCCGTGATAAATGTTCGAATGCTGTGAGATCTAAATTTTATAAATTCCCCTTATGCATTAGATGATCTTCCTGCGGGGGTAGAACCTGTTTCAAAGGCAAAAGAAAAAAAATCAATAGAATAGGGTTTTTTATGTATTGAAGTATATTCTTCACATCATATGTAATTCTACTTGATTTGAATTAAGAAATTTTTATTCTTTTGCCATTTTATTTTCTTCTAAATAATTTATAGAATGTCCTTGCTTGTTGGTTGGTAAATATATATGTATATATTATACTTATCCCATTTGTCGTTTGATTATAGTGACTTGTCACTCTTTGGGCCTAAGCAATGGAATGATTTGCATCCCATGTTCCTGCTTAGTTTGGTACTAACCAAACGGAGTTGATTGTAATTGATTTACCGACCAATCGGAGTTGGTGGTAATTTGTTCCCGACCAACCGAAGTTGGTGGTAATTGATTTGCCGACTAATCGGAGTTGGTGGTAATTGATTCGCCGACCAACCAGAGTTGGTGGTAATTGATTCCCGACCAATCGGAGTTAGTGGTAATTGATTTTCCCACCAACTGGAATTGGTGGTAATTAATTCCCAACCAACCGGAGTTGGTGGTAATTGATTCACCGACCAATCGGAGTTAGTGGTAATTGATTTTCCTACCAATCGGAGTTGGTGGTAATTAAATCCCGACCAACCGGAGTTGATGGTAATTTACTCTGAATTTGGTGTGTAATGTGTAGCATTAATATTCCTAAAAAATTTCAACAAAGAGAGAAACTGGGTGAAACATCACTTTATTCATACTGAAGAAATTGTATTATATAGGAATTTCCATTACTGACAATATTTGCGCAGATGCTCTGCATTCCATGCATTCTTGAATTCTTCTCCTTCCAAGGTTTCAATCCTGTATGTCCCTGGACGAACAATTTCTGTTACCCTGAAGGGTCCGTGCCAGTTGGCTTCCAGTTTGTTATGCTTTTGGATCACTTTCTTCAGCACATAATCCCCTTCCTTCAGATCACATTTTTTCACTCTTTTGTTACAGAACAAAGTTGTTTGTTGTTGATATGCTGCATTCCTGATTGCTGCTTCTTCCCTAACTTCTTCGAGCATATCCAGGTCTAATCTTCTCATCAAGTCACTGACAGGGGAATTGAAATTAAGCACCCTATGCGTAGGTAAACCTAATTCAGCAGGTATGACAGCCTCACTCCCAAATGCCAGCATGTATGGAGATTCTCCTGTTGCTGTTCGTGGTGTGGTGCGATAAGCCCATAACACAGAGTGTAGCTCGTTAATCCAATTTTCCTTTACATCATACAGTCGCTTTTTCAAACCATTCAGTAGCGTTCTGTTTGTCACTTCAGTTTGCCCATTGCTTAGGGGATGGACTGGTGCAGAGTGGATCTTTAATATATTAGATTGATGACAATATGCAGCAAACTCCTCGTTGTCAAATTAGGTTCCATGGTCAGTAATGAATGCATGGGGATGACCATATCTACAAATGATATTCTTCCAAATAAACTGATAGACCTTGTCATATGTCATATCAATGAAAGGTTCAACCTCCACCCATTTAGTAAAATAATCCACAGCAACCACGAGGTATTTGAATCTTCCCCTGGTCGTTGGAAGTGGCCCGATCAAGTCTATTCCCCATATGACGAATGTCCAAGAAGACGTGATGGGTGTTAACAATGCTTGGGGATTTCTTCGGATAGAAGAGAAACGTTGACATTTATCGCACTTCTTGGCATAAGCTGCACAATCAGCTCTCATCGTTGGCCAGTAATACCCATGCGTTGTTATTCTTTACAAAAGCATCCGACCTGCTACATGGGCTCCGCAAGACCCTTTGTGAACCTCTTCGATCAAATCTTTCACTTCGGAGGGATGGACACATCTTTGTAGCCTTGCTATAACTCCTCGTCTATATAAAATTCCACTAGTCAATACATAACGAGCAACTTTAAACTTCAGTTTTTTGGCTGCGAGTTTATCAGTTGGTAAAGGCCCCTCTTCAATATAGGCCCTAATGGGGTCCATCCAAGATGGTCCCAAGTCAAGGGCGATGAATTTTATCATCAGATCTTCGTCGATGCTCCAACCAGCCAGGATTTCTATTGGGATTGTTCTTCGTAGCTCGGTGCGTGTGGCCGATGCTAACCGAGCTAGGGCGTCTGCTCTTGTATTCTCCAATCTTGGTATTCTAATCAACTGAATTATCGTAAAACTTGATACAACCTCTATCGTTTTTGCATGATACCTGACCATTAATTCTCCTTTTGCTACATACACCCCCATAATTTGATTTACGATTAACTGGGAGTCACTGAACACAATGACTTGCTCAGCCTTCATGGTTTTGGCCAGGCTTAGACCCACGATCATTGATTCATATTCGGCCTCATTATTAGAAGCCTTAAATTGAAAGCGCAGAGCATACTCCACATCAATCTCATCTGGACTGTTTAAAATAATCCCTGCTCCACTGCCTGTAGAGCAGAAGAGCCATCTACATACAGATTCCACACAGCTACTTCATTATCACACTCTTGGTCAGATAGAGTTCCTCGGTGGAATATTTGATGCTTTCTTTTATCCTCCTCCAGCACTTCTCGCTGCTCGTCCACCGACGTAAGTTAATCGGAGTTTAAATTTGATGATCCTGTAACATCCACAGGTTGGTCTGTATTCAACTCCTGCTCGTCAGAGGAATCCTCATGAGTAAATTCTTCGATAAAATCCGCTACTGCCTGCCCTTTGAGCGACGATCTAGGCTCATAAATTATATTATATTCACCAAGTTCTACTGCCCAGTACATCAATCTTCCTGATTTCTTCGATTTATGCAGAGCTTGTCTTAATGGAATATCGCTGTACACCACTATAGTATGGGCTTGGAAGTATGTCCTCATCCTTCTGCTTGCTTCAATCAGTGCTAGTGCCAACTTCTCCAGCCTTGGATATCTGATTTCTGCTCCTCGAAAAGCTTTATTGGTGTAATAGATTGGTTTTTGTACTCCGTCCTCCATTCTTATCAACGCCGAGCTCACTGCATTTTATGAAACTGCTAGGTACAAGTATAGTCTTTCTCCCATCACTGGTCTGGATAATAATGGAGGTGTCCCCGATATTTCTTCAACTCTTGAAAGGCCTCGTCGCATTCATCATTCCACTAAAAAGTTTTTCGAAGTGTTTTGAAGAATGGGAGACATCTGTCTGTTGCTCGTGACACAAATTTATTAAGTGCTGCAACTCGCCCTGTGAGGCTTTGCACTTCCTTTTTTGTGGCTGGAGATAGCAGCTCCAATAGAGCCTTGATCTTTTCAGGGGTCGCCTTAATCCCTCGTTGGTTAACAATATATCCGAGAAACATACCTTCTCGTACTCCGAATATGCATTTGGTGGGATTCAATTTCATTTGATATTTCTCTAGTTGATCAAAGGTCTGACCTAGGTCAACGAGATGATCAGCAGCTTTCTTTCTCTTCGTCAACATATCGTCAACATAAACCTCCATGTTATGACTGATTTGCTCCGCAAACACCTTGTTCATCATCCGCTGATATGTTGCACCTGCATTTTTAAGTCTAAAAGGCATAACATTATAATAATAAGTTCCCCTTGGGGTGATAAAAGAGGTACTCTCCCTGTCCTCAGGCTTCATCTTAATCTGGTTGTAACCAGAATAGGCATCCATGAAACTCATAAATTCATTCCCCGAGGTAGCATCCACCAGTTGATCGATTCGGGGCAAAGGAAAATGATGCTTTGGGCATGCCTTATTAAGATTAGTGAAGTCTACACACATTATCCACTTGTTATTTTTCATCTTTACCATGACCACATTTGCTAGCCAATCAGGATATTTGACATCCTCAATAAAAGAGGCTTTTTGTAGTTTCTCTATTTCTTCATGTATAGCTTGGTTCTTCTCAGGACTGAACACTCTTCTTCGCTGTTTTACTGGCTTGATTTTCTTGTTCACGTTGAGCTCGTGACATAAGAAACTCGGATCTATCCATGGCATGTCTTCATGACTCCATGCAAAAGTCTGCTTTCTACGCCTTAGAAATGCTATCAATTCCTGTTTTATCGATACATCCAGTGATGCACCAATTTGAGTTGTTCGTTCTGGATGCTCGTCGTCCAGAATGATATTTTCAGTAGCCTCCATGACCCGTACCTTCACCAGTTGACACTCGTCTCTAGGGTAATAGTCTTCTTGATAGGTAATAGTCTTCTTCCTGGATTCTTCACATTCCTCCTGTTCGGTAGATGAATATTAGCATTCCTGAGCTACTTTCTGGTCGCCTTTCACAACTCCCACTCCAAAATTGGTTGGGAATTTTAAACATTGATGTACAGTAGATGGTACCGCCTCGAACTTCTTCAGACCTACCCTTCCCATGATGATATTGTAAGATGATTGGACATTTTTATCCATTACGAAAAAGCGTATTCTTTCTGTTCGACAAGCAGGCCATGTACCAATAAATATATCCAACTTGATCGTCCCAAGTGGAAAAACCTTCTCGCCAGTAAAACCAAGGAGGGGCTTATGATATGGCTCCAACTGGGCTAGCTTCAGATTCAAACTGTCAAAGCATGGATAGAACATGATATCTGTCGAGCTACCATTATCTACCAGTACTCGTGAAATAACCACTTCCTTCATTCTCATCTTGATCACCAATGGGTCATCATGAGGACATAGTACACCTTCCAGGTCGTTCTTAGAGAAACCGATGACCAATTTGTCTTTATTTACCTTCCTCGGACGACCATCTTCAGCCAGATTTATTCGCTGAATGTACGAGCAAAATTGAGCCTCATTGAGGTAAGCTTTCCTCTCTGCAGTCATATCCCCACCTCCTGCATCTCCACCTGTAATAACATTACATTCAAATGATCCAAAATGGATTGAAAATACCTCATGTTCTGGCTGCCTAGGTCTTTTGGGGAGATCGGGGGTCATCTTGGTCATCTTCTAGATCTTCTTCGTGACTTCTCTTCTTGTCTTCTTTTGCTCGAGGAGGAGATTTAGATCTTTGCCTTCTTTGGTCGCTGGTATTTTCACCATTTCAGCGATCAACATACTTGATCAATTTCCCCCGCCTGATGAGTGCTTCAATTTCATTCTGGAGAGCTATGCAATGCTTGGTAGAGTGACCATGGTCTTTATGGAACTCACAATATTTGGACTTATTCCTCTTGTCAAGATCTGCCTTCATTTTTTCTGGTCAGTTTAGCTCCTCGCTGTTCTTGATCTCTTCCAGAATGTGGTTTATATCTACCTTCAAAGGAGTATAATTTCCAAATTTCTTTAACTGTTCCAGTGCTTGCTTTGCTTTCGACTGTCTGTTATCACCATTATTCTTCTGATCCTTCTTCTCAGTCTTGTCAGCCTTGACCTTGGTTTCCTTAGTATCTGCATTCTTCTTCGCAGCCATGGCCTCCTCGGCATTCATGATTTTGGCTGCTTTTGCCATCAGTTCAGCCATGGTCCTAGGCGGATCCTTGGCTAAAGTGTAGTACAATTTATCCGACAATAGTCCACTCATCAGAGCAGTAATTGCTATTTTCTCCTTGTAATCAATTACCTCAAGTTTCTCGTTATTGAAACGAGTAATATGGTCTCTGGTGCTTTCACCTGTTTTTTGTCTAACACTCAGCAAGTGTGATACTCGTTTGACTGGTTTCGCTCCAAAACAGAAGTTCCCAATAAAGAGTTCTGCTAGTTAAAAGAAAGTGGCAATTTTCCCCCGAGGAAGGTTGTTGTACCATATCTGAGCAGATTCGGTAAGAGTTCCTGAAAATGCCCTGTATCTCATCTCGTCTGGAACTGCATAGATATCGACACTAGCTTGGTATTGTACTATATGAAGGACACGATCAGTTTTTCCATCATATTTAGGCATCACCGTAGGAGCTTTGAATTTTGATAGTGTGGGAAAATCCATAATTGCCTGTACAAATGGTGTTCCTTGGACAAAAGTTCTTTGTAGAGGATTCTTGGACTTAGTCATTTCCCCTAATCTATCCTCCAGCCTCTGAATAGATCCCTTCCATGCATCGTTTCTCTCCTCGGGCCTATTGGTTCGAGCAACTGATCGCGTTGAATTTGCCTTTTGGGATCTTTCATTACGAGCAGTTGGTCGTGATTGGGCAGAGCCTTCCTTTAGATCGGATGGTCGTTGAGAGTTCCTCGACACAATCCTAGGAGGACTTCTATTCCTCCTAGGGCCCAAACGATCAAAAGGAGAGACTCTACTCAACCTTTCTAGAGCACTTGTCCTTTCCGAAGATAGAGTGACGTTTCGTTGAGAGTCTATAGCTCGTACTGAGGAAGTCCGACCAGGATGATAAGAAGGATCATTAGATCTTTCAGTACGATATGAGTCGGTGCGTCTGGATCGAGATTCCTCTGGGAATAACGTTCACCTAGTTCGCGAAGAGGGTAAACGGGTATTTCTCTTAACACTTCGTTGTTCCGATTGAGCCGGCACTTCGCCTTGAATAATTTTTATAAGTTGTCGCATGGTTTCTTGCATGGACGTCTGACCTTGGGCCAGATTAGCCATTATACCAGCCAGATCTTTAACATTTGGGGGAGTAGAAAGGTTTGAAGGGACCCCAGTGTTTCGATTACTAGATTTTGGATTATCGGCCATTGATAATGAATTATTTTGGTGAAAAACGCTAAGTACAGTTGTTTCCCACAGACGGAGCCAATCTGTTGATGTAAAAAACTAGATTCGATCTAATTATTTTAATCACAGATAAAAATGAATAAATAAATATAAGACAATAGATTTTTAAAGTGGTTCAGCCTTATGAGAATGACCTACGTCCACTGTTTTTGTATTGCTGACTGTTTGCCTGGAATTCTCGATAAGTGATTTATCAAGAGATCCAGAGTCCCCCTCTAATGAGGAGGTTACAATGTATTTATAGCCTTGAGGCTGTACATGTGAAAGGACAATGCGTTGTTATCTAGTAGACATATACATCTGTACGATAATAATGAGCATTTAATGCGCAGTCGTCTTTTTGATTCTCCTGATTTGGATGCTCTGTACGTTGACTTGCTCGGACCGCCTGAGTTACTCGGTACGCTTAAGTTGCTCAAAGCCTTAAGCTCCTCGGGGCGCCTAAGTTGCTTTGTATGATTGAGTTGCTCGGGGCGCTTGAGTAGCTCGGTGACAGTATGTTGTTCGTTGAAAGTGTTTGTAATTGTCACGTAGGTTGACACGTGTCTTCAAGTGAATGGTCCACGTCAGCAGACTAAATTTGGTATCAACAATCATAGAAAAAAATGTACCGATTTCTATTTTTTTACATGAAAGTACACTTAATTATATAAAAAACAATTCAAGTAATAGCGTGAGAATAAAAAATGTTTTTTTAAATAAAAAATAAATCTGACAAAATTAAACATGACACAAACATGAAATAGTTTCTTTTACGTATTTTGAACACAATCCAAATAAAATAAACCCAACACGACACAGCATTATTTTTTTATCATTCAAGAAAAATATCCAAATAAAAGCGTCACAACACATTGTTTTTTTAAACAAAAACGAACTCGACCAATATAAAAATAACAGAACACGATATAACACGTCACAACACAGTGTTTCCAATCAGGATTTTATCCAAGTAATAGCGGTACAAAACAATACATTTGTTTAAATTTTTTATAAATTGTACAATACTTCAAACATTTAAAAAATGTATAAATTCTGCACGTTTGAAAAATTATTAAAATATTTTTTTAATTGTACAATAATTAAAACTATTTTTAATTGGTTCCTTATCTAAAAAGTATGTTTTTTTTAAATGCTTATGTTCAAAAAATCTATTTTGACTGTTTTTAAAAAAATGTAAGCTTTCAAACTGTCTGATAAAATTGTTACCTTATTATAAAAAACAAATGTTTTTTAAATTGTGCCAAAAAGAATAAAATTTAAGACCATGCCATCGACACGGGTTACCTGCTAGGTCATTTTTTTTTTGTTGATTTTTTGAGTTAAAAATATTACATTATTAAAAAAAAATATTATGTTCTTTTGCTGTTTTTTTGAGTTAAATAGGTTATGTTTATCTTAGTGGTTGCTATTGGTTGCAAGATTGCAAAGCAATCCTATGTTTAGGAGAGAATATTACAGAATATTAGTTTTGTTGGCGTATTTTTTTATCTTTTAAATAAAGTTGACTGTCCTATAAATAAAAGAAATTCGGCTCAAATTTATAAAGACTATTTTTTAAATTATAATTTGTTTTGTTGAGGAATGAAATTTTTTTCATTTTGCAATCACGTACTTTGAAATTTTTTACCACTTTCAATTACGCAATTTTCATCGCGCCTTATAGACCCTTCATTTGTTACACACCCCCAACCCTTAATTTACCTTAATATAAAAAGCCAAACCCTAAACCTAACAATTTCTTATTTTCTTCACTCTTCCAAATGACAACTCGTTATTTATAGTCAACTCATTATGTACAGTCACTTAATTCCTCCTTCACATGTTCTTGTTATTATTGTTTTGTATAAATATATATGGGTTGACTTGATTAGTTACAAACAACTCGTTAGAACTTAAACCTCATAAAAATACAAAATCGAGATGGAATTATTACTAGTTAACGAGTGAGACTCTGTGTGTGTGTGTGTGTGTATGGGTAGGGGAGGGGAAGGGAGGGGAGGGGAGGGGGTAATTATCACCTGGCAAGAATAAAAATTTAAGCTTGATAAATTGTTTTTTTTTGGGGACAAAATGCTATATAAACTGCATAAACGCTGAAACAAGGATGATAGGCATACTAAACTCCCATTATTATAGCTCCTAATATAATACTTTGTTATATACCTTATGTTAAACTTAATATGTGTGCTTTGTGTTTCTAGAAACATAATTAAAGAAACAAATATTCTGAATTTAATTATATGTAGAAATAAAATTTACAATGCTGTTAAGAATAGTGTAAACAAATTTTACATATTAAGGTTGGTGATTGACATTGTACACCCTTTCTGACATTTTACAAATTTCACAAATCAAATTTAGATTCAAGTTTCAATGGATGCGTTTAACTGAATTAAATAAGTTAATTTTTTTTATCGAAACTTGTACGAAATTTACTGTAATCTTTATATCAAAACTTGTAACAAATTTACCGAATGCATAAAACGATTGCAATTTTGGTATTTACTGGGAAAAACACAAAATGAAACCGAAATTACCGAAACTAAATAAAATCGAAATCACCAAAAATACTGGAATACCGATCGATTTAGTTTTGGTTTTATGTTTTGATGTACCGGTCGATAAATTCAATACCATCCAGATCGTGGTTTCAATATTGATAGGTAAAATGCATAACTATCTTTCATGGGAACCCAAATCATGTCTTGAAAACGTAATAAAAAGAGTTTAATGTGATACTAATAACTATAAATGATAGTTACAGACACATTAGGAATTTAAACATGGCTTCTTTTGTAGGTGCTTAGTATTGGGTGACTCACTAAATCACTCAACACATATATGGTTAATTACACCGACCCCCCTTAACATTATTCCCCATTTCACTTCACCATCCGAATTTTTATTTTTTACACTTAACCCTTTCAACTTTCGAAACGACTTCAAACAATCCTATACTGTTAGGGTATTTTTGTTCTAACATATATATATATATATATATATATATATATTTCAAATTCTAAGAATTACAGCAAAAACATTTTTAAAAAATTACAAAAATAGTAAAAAACTATTTTAAAAATTTAGAAACACTTATCAAAAATATTTAAAACATTTGGAAATTACAAAAATTAATATATAAAATTTGAAAATTAAAGAATAACATTTAAAAAATCTGGAAAATAAAAAAAAATAAAAACAGAAAAATACAAAAACTTTAAAAAAAATCTGAAAATGACAAAAATATTTCTAAAATAAGATAAAAATATTATAAATTTCAAAAATTATAGGAAATATTGAAAAATAATAAAAAATATATTAAAAAGGAAAAATACAAAAACATTAAAATCACAAATAAATACTGAAAATGACAAATAAATATTTAGTATATATCACAGAAAATATTAGAAATTCCCAAAATTATTGGGAAAACAATGAAAAATAATAAAAAGATAAAAAAATCTGTGAAAAAATGGGATTTAGAAGAAAAAACATTGAAAAAATAAAAGTACTAAAAAACTCTGGAAAAAACTAGAATTTATAGAAGTTATCAAATTGATAAGAAACTATTTTTTTTAATAAAAAGCTAAAATTTAAAAACAAAAATAACTACCCCAAATTGAAAAAAAAAGGAATTTAAAAAACGATATAAAAGAAATTACAAAAAAAACCTTTAATGCAAGAAGAAATCTGGGTAGATCTAGGATTTGGGAAACTCGTCATTTGTAAATCATTTCAAATTCAAATAGACACCCAACCCATCCACCTCCACCTCCACCCACCTCAACCCAAAACCAAGCGAAGAGAAAGAAAATAGAGAGAGAAGAAGAGTAAAGGATAGAAAATGGTGTCGGGGGTGTTAATGAGGGTGCTGAGCACGAACCATTTTCAAATCTGAAATGGTTCGTGTGTGTGTGTAAGTTATAATAATTACTATTATATTATTTACAAAAATATATATATTTCGTAAATAATATTATTATAATATAATATATAACAATATATATTTAGTATATATAATAATTACTATTATATTATTTACAAAAAATATATATATATTTATATTTCGTAAATAATATAATAGAATATATGAATTTATATTATACAAAATATATATATGAATTTATATTATACAAAATATATACATATAGAGAGAGAATATAGAATATATATATTTACATATTTATCAATACATTCTCTCTCTATATGTATATATTTTGTAAATAATATATATTCAGTATATATATAATATATGTGCGTGTGTATGTATATATATTTTGTAAATAATATATATTCAGTATATATAAAATATATATTATATGTAAGAAATAAATGAATTATTTTTAAAAAACTATAAGAAATATATGAAATATATTAATCATACGAAATATATGAGTATAAGAAATATATTAAATGTACGAAATATATAAATATAAGGAATATATTAAATATATGAAATATACAAAATATACGAAATATAAATATATATTAAAATATATGAATTATATAAATGTACGAAATATATAAATATATGAAATATATATAAATATACGCAATATACATATATGTGCTAAAATATATAAAATATATGAATATATATATTAAAATATACGAAATATATATATTTACATATTTATTAACAATATATATTTATATATTTATGAAATATCTAGAGTTTAAAAAAAATATTGGTTTTGAGTGATTTGCCACCCAAAGGTGGCAAACAAAAACCTGACCCCCCCCCAAAGAATTGAATTCCATCTTAAGGTGGTAAATTGTGTTTAAAGGGTGTTGTACATAGAAAATAAATTTTAAGACAAATTAAGGCTATTAAACAGCCTAAAAAGCTAATTAATTTAGAGTCGGGGATGTAGACTCGGGTTTTATTTTATTTCGGTCCACGAGAGCGAGTCCGAATATATTGGTTGGGCGACACCAAAAGTAATCTAATTAATTAACGTGCAAATTAATTAATAATCAGAGTTGGACCATAAACTCATGATAATTTGTATAGGCTTGTGTTACGGACTTAGCATACGGGATAGCCGGGGTATTTTATATATATATATATATATATATATATATATATATATATATATATATATATATATACATACAGTGTGCGATAGTATATATATATGGTGTGTGCATTAATATCAGTGGTTAGATATTATTATTATATATATACTCTAGTGCTATCAGGGGAGGTTGCGCGTAGAGGGTGAATCCCCTAGCTTGAGGAGTAGGGCGAGTATATCCCCAAGTCATAGCGTCCATTATATGGGTGATGAGCATCTCACTTTCAGGGAAGGAATATGACCGCCTCCAATATTTATGTTATTTACTAAGTTAGTGAGCGATTCTGACTTGGGGTAACTAGGTTGTGTGAATACACCTAGTGGAATAGCACTTTAAAGAATATACATCCGGTGAGTTATTGCTCGGGAGGATGTTCATTATTAATTACTATTCCAGCATATGTGTTAATGTTGTAATATGACTATACGTATATAATGAGATAAATAATTATATACGGGTTAATTAATACACGTTGTGAATTGTATTATATGTATAATGGGTGTGAAAGTTATGCGAATTAAAAAAGGAAAATGATTAATTAAGTTAATGTTGATAATAACTTAGAAACCATAGCTATGGCATACTCGATTAGAGTAGGGTGGTTGCAAGGGGTTATTTCGATTATCTAGTTATGCGATAAATAAGTAAGGAAATTAATTAAGGCGTTAGTAGTGCACATTAGAGGAGGGGTGAGGATGTTCTCAAGGGAGTGCGACACTAACTAAAATATAAAGAGCATGCATACATATTTATTACTGCAAGTTAATCATTTGCTAAATGTTTTCCAAATGTTTTGGGTTTTAAACCTTGCTATAAATACTTTTAAAAACCTTTTAGGTGTCCAGCCACAGGGACGCCAGACTTGATTCATTCCAAGGATTCGTTGCTGTAGCATATGTGGATGTTGCGGGAGTTTGATAGGCGCCTCATTCTTTCCATTTCTAGTGTAGAAATTCCAATCAGTTACTTGAGCATGTCGCTCACAGCATTCTTTACTTTATGTTAGACTTGTTGAGATTTATCTTTATCTGTCTTTACTTTTGTTGGTTTTGAACCGATGGTTTATTCGGTCAGATTATCTAAATGGTGAATGGTTGATTTCAATTAATTGTGACTGTTTAAATTATTTTTGTTTTCGCATGAGTATTTCAGTAAATTAAGGAAAGGTAAAATTTGGCACCAGTATAATTTTCTCACTTAGGTGGTTAATAATTAAAAAGGCGACAGTGATGCTAAGAATGAACCAACTGAGAAACTTGTTCTAATTTAATTTAGGACTGATCATCCGGGGTTAATTAGGCGGGGTGTCACATAATGTTTGGGTATGATCTGTGATATGATATATATGCTTATTAAGTATAAGCCTTTAATTAGAATTTAGTTTTTTAATTTTTGCCTTGGAATTGAGTTGCCAAACGAGCCCATAATGAAATTTTCTTTCATTCGGAATTATTAAGATTACTTCATAATGTCCAAGTAAGATAAACCAAATTATATTTGAGCAACTAAATATAATTAATTCCTTCATAATGAAAGCTCCAAGTATTCATGTCTCTTGAAGTCTAATTTTACAAGTTCTCTCTCCAAAAGTTTCATTTCTGAACCTAGGCAATCTGCCATCCTATATATCTCTTCGGACTGTTGGTGGGACTTGTCATCTGATGAGAACCCATGCAAATATAAGGAACCACCACGGTAACCAACATCTACCCAACTAAATCCTACTTCTTTCCTAACCCCCTTATCTCTCATCCCTTTTCTTATATTTGCTACCTTTTCCCATTCTCCCTTCTCAGCATATAAGTTTGACATCAAAACATAAGAACCTGAGTCCTGGGGCTCCATCTGAATCAAAGCATCAGAAACCCTCTTACCCATCTCCACATTACCATATGTCCTACAAGCCCCAAGCAAGCTCTGTAATACAGACAATCCAGGCCCACCCGGAATCTGACCCACAAACTCTTCTGCCTCTTTCAACCGCCCGGCCCGGCCTAACATGTCCACCATGCACGAATAGTGCTCTGGCGACGGTTCAATGAGATGGATTTTAACCATTGACTCGAATATGTCACGACCTTTATCAACCATTCCCTTTCGGCCACAGGCTGTTAATACAGAAAGGAAAGTGATTGAGTCAGGCTTTACGACTTTCCTTTCCATCTCCTCAAACAAACCCATCACTGATTCATAGTCTCCATGCCTTGCATGTGCCGATATAACTGCTGTCCAAGCAACATGACTTCTTTCTGGTATCTCACTAAAAACACTAAGAGACTCCGAAATGCTTCCACGTTTTGCATACATGTCAAGGAGAGCACCTGAAACAAATGGATCAGTGTTCAATCCGATCTTTGTTAAATAACAATGGCACCGCTGGCCGTGCCTTAAAGAAATGGACTCGGAAGCTCCAATTGCACTCAATACACTGCCAAATGTGTATTGGTTTGGTCGTAACTCCATTGACAAGAATGTTTGTAAAGCTTCCTGACACAGCCCATTTTGAGCGTACCCAGAAACTAAAGCATTCCAAGATACAATCTCTCTGTAGTCAAGCTCCTCAAAAACCTTCACCGAGTCTTTCATGGACTCAAATTTAGCATACATTGTAATGTAGCTATTAGCCACATTTAGTTTTGATAAGAAATTTGTTTTTATACAATATCCATGAACCATTAGGCCTTCTTGTACCATATTATTGATAATTATGGCATGAATTAACCCAACAAATGTAACATCATTTGGATAAACTCCATCCTCTCTCATCTTATTAAATAGAGACATCGCATCTTCATCATCTATAGATAGCATTGTGGTCCAAGAGATGACATTACGATCAATCATGCTCTCAAACACAAGCTTTGCTTCGTGGACGAGCTCACATTTAGAATACATTGAGATCAAAACATTGCAGACCGAAACATGAGTCCCATATCCCCTTTTAGTAACCAAACTATGTATCTGTCTCCCAATCCCCAAGTTTCTTTCATGCCCACAAGCTGAAACCACACCCGTAAATGAAACATGATCAAGCTTCATTCCTTGTCTCACCATTTCAATAAATGCCCACATGGCTTCTAATCCGTAACTTCCTTCCTGAGTGTAACCCGAGAGCATTGCATTCCATGAAACTAAATCTTTATAAGGCATGTCATTAAACACTTTTTCAGCTTCTACTACTCGGGCCCACTTCGAATACATTGTTATGAGCGAATTTGCAATGAAAATTTCACACTCCAAACCATTTTTAAGTACAAGAGAATGCAATTGAATTCCAAAAAGGAATTCTTCATGGTCAGCGCAATGCGCCAATACAGTAGTATAAGTCACTGCATCAAAAATGACCCCAATTGAATTCATTCCACTAGCAAAACTCAATGCATCTTCACCATTTTCAAACCCTGAAAGCACGGTGTTCCAAGAAACAATGTCTGGGTATTTCAAGTTTTCAAAAATATAGAATGATCGATTGTGGTGTCCAGATTTGCAATACATGTTCATCAAGGAATTTGAGACAGTTAAATATGAACTGAAGCCAGTGGTTATTGAAAACCCGTGGATTTGGCATCCAAGTAATAGGTTGCCACGACAAGCCTTGAGAGCAAGGGCAATTGCAACTTCATCAATGCTAGTATTAGCAAGACCCGTTTGAAGCTGTTTCTTGAAAATGCCCAAAGCCTCAAATTGGCGGTTTTTGGTCAAACTTGTGAGCATGGAACGATGTAAAGAGACATTGTTTGGTTGAGGACTTTTATCGAACAGTTGATGTTCATGTTGATTAACCGAGTGGAAGCTCTTCATAGCGTTTGACCTTTGTATGGGGAAACCGCCAGATTGCGTCACCCTTCTCATTGAACACCATCAACCCAATCGCAACTTTACCTTCAACTTTCCACAATGTCCCCCAACAGTTTATCAAAGCAGGCTGTTGAGATTCATTTCACTATATAACTTATAACACCTTTATTATTAAAATGTTCTAACGATATTTGGATCCGTCAAAAAATAAGTGTTTTTTTAAAAGTACATTTTGGCCAAAGGGTCCACCCAACGCAAAAGTGTGTAAAAATAAAATGTATCATACAATTTTATAAATTTAGTTCGTGTAATAAAAATATCATAAAAAATAACCAATATACTACTTTACAACTCATACAAAAAAAAAAAAAAAGCTTCATTAAATTTTTAAAAGTCCATAACTTCAAATCTATAAATCTAAATTTCACAAAATTTATATATTTGAAATCTACTCGTCGATCTATCCAACAACACCGATATTCGATATTTTTTGACAAAAAAATCGAAATAGATAAATTTACTAATTCACTAAACGCTCCATTTTATCTGGCGAAAACTCCATTTATTCCGGCAAAACCTCCTTCTCTAGCATTGACAATGGTATCGCTGACGCAAACCAAAAAAATAAAAGAAATAAACGAAGATAGAGAGAGAAACGAGGAGAGATAAATAATCCGATGAGGATTCCATCGGTCTTCGATGAGGATTCCGACTCGTGAGGGGTGGGGTGGAGGTGGGGTTATGTATTTATTTTTAGAATGAGTTTTAAATGAGTATGAATAAAGATATAAATATAAATAATTCTTTAACTAAAACAAATAAAATTACATGTTTTGTGTACTCTAACTCTAAAGGGACCACATAAATAAATGTTATTGTACCATAAGAAGTATATTGTACCTCACAAATAAATCTAGAAAACAATGTCTTATAAATTCAAGTATAGGATGGATCATGACCTTTAGTTTAATTCTCTATTTTTTTAAAATTAGTCTTTTTTACTAAATATGTGTCAAAAAGTTATACGATCTTTTTTTTTTCCAGTCCAGTGAAAAAATATTTTTGGTTTAACAAGTTTTATTTGTAAAAAAGTAGTGAGTATTCACTACATGTATAAATAAGATATACTGTAAAATTTTTGTTTTGTTAGGACCAATTATTAAATATCTTATGTAAAAATAATTTATTTGTCAAACTCCTAAAAATAAATAAATAAAGTCTAAGACTTTGAAAAGACATAATTATGAAATATTCATATTTACTTAGTCAAAAGCATAAAAACCTATTAACTTTTATTTAATGCACCAACTACCTTTTTATTAAAAAAAACACATATTTAGACAATTGTACTCCTCACTCATACCAATTATAAATTCACTTAATCTCTCTCTAAAAACAAACATACATACCTCTCTCTCTCCTCCATCCCCACCCTACCTTATCTCGCTGGAGAAACACTTTCCCTCGTCGGAGCAACCCCGTTCGAGTAGCTCTCTCTCTCTCTCTCTCTCTCTCTCTCTCTCTCTCTCTCTCTCTCGTACATTTATTAGCATGCGTCAGTAGCACCGTCGTTGTAATTGGAGAAGAAGGAGCGCCGAAAAAATGGAGTTTTTACGGGTTCTGATAATTTATTTGTTTTACTTTTTTCATAAAAAATATCGAATATATGCCTTGTTTGATAGATCTTGGTGAGTAGATTCCTAATATATAATTTTTTATATTTGAATTTATAGATTTGAAGTTATGAACTTTTATAGATCAAATATTTTTTTTGCAAAAAAATGAGATAGTTCTGAAAAATGTGCTCAATGGATTATTTAAAGTCTTAAACAATGAATTTTATGTTTTATTTGATGAAAACACTCAATAATTGAATATGAGGTTATGGGTTTTTAAAGTTTGTAAATACAAAAGATTGATTCAGATGAACAATATCAAATTTTTAGAATTAATTAGACATTTTAATATGATAAGATGGAAAAAGGACACATGGTGGGTATTTATAAGGATTTGGTAGAATAAATAAAATATAATTAGGGCCTCACATTAATTCTCCCCTTTGAAAATACGTTACATCATTTAGAATGCGACACGATCTCTTGCGTGTCATTCCAAATTTTATAGTCTAAAATTAATTATATATATATATATATATACATATATATTATTGCGACACGATCTCTTGCGTGTCATTCCAAATGCGACACAATCTCTTGAATGATCGGATATTATGTAGATAGTTGTTAAACCACGTTGGTAACTGGATAAATCTTTATACTCTTGATATTACATGAAACATTGATAGACCTCGTTATTATTCAAAAAGTTTATTCTATCATATTATCTGACGAAAATTAATAAATATTCTAAGTTTATATATTATTGTTATACAAAAGACTTTATTGTTGTATTTATTTCATTTGGAAATTCTAGCTGGGTTATGTTAACCTATATGGAGAACGTAGATACTATTCTTACAATGGGACCTGACTTATTGTGTTGACTAACATCTCAGGTTAGGATTGAGCTTCTAGGAATGTTTGGGTCTTGGAGCGCGGACTCAAAATTTAGACATTTATTTTATGTACAATGTACTTCCCTTTCCGTCATTTATTTCATGTGAGACAACTTTTGGATTTATGGGTCGCTTGTGACCCCACAGTTGTACTTGGGTTATTATTTAAGATTTTTATATGCTGTTGGATTATTGAAGGATATTATAGTTTAACTTTATTATTGGTGATTATTTATATTGTTATCCCTCGTATCTTATATTGTAGAAAGTTTTAAATTGTCTCACATTTTTATTGTATCCTAAGAATGATATTTTAAATTATAACAAATTTGGATATTCCGAAATTTGGACTTGATCAACAATAATGTTAGAATATGCGGGTTATAATAGCTGGTATCAGAGTATGGTCCTAGTTCTCAAGGGTTATATGTTTATGCTAGTTTTTCTTGTGTCGTTCTTTGATACGTCTTGACGATTTGTACTTTTTTAGACTTTGAGCATGATTTACATTATTTTCTTGTCCTTTTAGATGGAAAACACTATGATAAGAGGAGTTAAGGGGGCTCTGAGGGCTAATGCTACATGTGATTCCTTTGGGAAGGAGAAGAGAGTTAGTTTTTTTTAGAGCCAAGGAGTTAAAAATGATCATTAAGGAGACCACAACGAACAATGTTGAGATAGTAATTATAGGGTTAGAGCTCAAATGGTTCAATAATAGGGAGTGCCCACATCAACTTGAGACCACGTGAGGTCAAATTTTCACAAGGGTAATCTACCCACGTTTTCAGGGGAATTTGATCCAATAGTGTCTCATCAGTGGATGAGAGACTTAGAGAGACACCTTGGGATGGTGGACTGCATAGAGGTGTCGAAGTAAATGTTGGTTACTTTTAAGCTGACCAGTGATGCTTTATGCAATCATGGGATAGTTTAACCACACTCGAGGAGAGGAATCATTAGATTTTTGGGGAGTTTATGGAGAAGTTTAATGATAAGTATATTTTCCTTATTCTATTAGGTTTAAGAAGAATATGGAATTTCTCACTTTGTATTGGGGTTCACATACTTGGATGAATAGGATTAAGAGTTTAAAATATATATATGTTTGTTCTAGAGGAGGTGGACATTGAGAAAAATAGCCTTATTGATGGTTTGACTTGGTCAATTATTCATGCTGTGTTAGGGAACCCTACATACACCACATATGCTTTGGTGATGGATATCGTATTGATGATTTAGCGGGACCATGTGAATTAATAAAAAAAATTGGAGAGATGGGAGAATTGAGTGATTGAGATGTAGATAAGATGAGGACAAGTGATGTTAGGACTGAGCAAGAGGATTATGAGGACCAATAAAAACAATAACATGGAAAGAAGCCTCGAGTGGGTCATGATCAGTAGTATAGTGATAGGAACCCAGAGAGACAATAACATGCAAAGAAGTCTTGAGTGGGGCATGATCACTAGTAGGTGATAGGAACCTATAGTTTGCTATGGGTCAAGGTCTAGGACTACAATAGGGGGAGAGAATGTCGGTTAGGTGGATAGGCCAATTTAGAGGTGCATGTTATACATTTGGAGAGACTGGATATAGGGCTATGAGATGTCCTAGAGCTCATGGCCATCAGGACCGAATCTTTTTAGTTAAGGAGATAGGGGTCGTTACACCGCTTGCAGTTCAAGTGGGATCGCTTCGTCTAGAGCCTAGGCACGATTAGTTGGGTTTATGTGGTACATTATTTTAGGTTGAGTTATGCCTTGTAAATATATTTTATATTACTTACTGTTTAGTTATATGTACACGGTGGTTTTGGGTGTATGGGCACCCTAGATATGGCATATTATTATGGGCATATGTGAGCCTTACTATTGTTTTTATCATGATATATGGGTATATGTCGGTTGAATTATAATTTTGTGTAGTCGTGAGTGAGCCATTAATAATGACGCGATTCATATTATTACGATTATGTTTTAGCAAATTCCAAAGATGAAATTCTTGTTGTAGGGGGAGATTGTAATACCCCGTAATTTTAAACTGAACAATTAAAAACCATTTGATAACAATGAATAATTCAAGAGAATATATATATATATATATATATATATATATATATATACCTCTGTGCCCAAGGTTCTAACTTAATTTCCACAATGCCCTTGTGTCAAATAGAACTCCATTAATTAAACGAGTAAAGTTAATTTATAAACATTTCGGTAATCTTGTGTTAATTAGTTAAATATAATGGAGTTTTATTTGGCTCAAGGGAATTATGGAAATTAAGTTAGAACCTTGGGTAGTAAGTCTTAGTGGCCAAGTTAGGTTTTGATGTGGTTTGAATTTAGTGTGAGTGGGAGGAGAGGAAAAAGATTTTTGGCGAGTAACCATAGAGGGAACCTGTGATCGCAGGTGAACCCTATAGCGACCATGGCTAAGGGCGTCATGACTGCCGGTGGTGATGGGGGTGATCACGACACAACTGCAGGTCGTGATGGTTTGGGGATTTATTTGTATTCTTATGTGTAAAGTTTACCTCATTTTATACACTCAGCTCTCAAACTAAAACTAACATGACTTATTTCCCCCCATCCTTAACCTTCAAAACCCTAAAATACAACATTTAAACCTCCATTTTAGGACCTTAATCTTGAAATTTTGGATTCCTTCAAAAGACAAATTTGACTAGATTTCAGAGGATATCAAGCGACTAAAGTCAGATTTTAGAAATAGTAAAAGGCAAGAATACTCTACTTTTCCCCTTTCATGCTTAATGACTTAGATATTTTCTAAACATGATTAGTAAATTAAAAATGATAAGAGGTTCAATTAGATCAAGATAAACCAAATTAACTTCCTATTATTGTTAATTGATTTTTAAATTAGTGGAATTCCTATATAATGAGAATGCCTAGAATATGATTAAGTGAATTAAATGGTGTAATTATTGTAAGTATTAGGAGATTAATATGTAAATTGGCTAGAGTTGAATAATGTGATTTGTGATCTTTGAGAATTGAAATATGAGTCATGGGTGTGAAATTTTAATATGAACTACCTATACTTATCTTAAGAAATTTTAATTTTTGGAAAACTCATATGAAATCCACTTGAATTGTGTATAAATTATCAATTTATGAAATTTTTATTGAAACCAAGAGACTTGGGTTAATTCGTATGTGAATTGGCAATAATAAATTTTACGAGTAAAAGAGGATATTATTTGAGACTATAAACTATATGCGTTTATTGAGGAGGTTATTGTTTTAACCCTATGTTGTTGGTGTTGAGACTTAGATGTTGGTTAGTTATTGTTATTGAAGTGATTATGTTGTGAGCTAGTGATTTTTTTGTAGGAGTTATAATTGTTGGTTATTTTGGTGTCATTGAGTGTCGATGGGATATTAGTTGTGCTATCGTGGAAAAATTATATTGTTTTGTTAATCGTTGAATAATTGATTTATGGATTTGTCCGTTATACTTATTATCGATGGGATATATGTTATTGCATGTTATCTATTGTTGATGAGATTTTGTTGTTAAATAAGGGGTGTTGTGAAAGTGGTTTATGTTTATGAATATATGATGTTAATGAGAGGGTTAGGACATTTGAAATTACTTATGTTTGATATTGGAGTTATGGTACTTGAGATATGTACATGTAAGGTTTGAAATGAAGATATAGTGTTTGAGGATACTTGTATTAGCATATAGAGTGACTTGAGAATTTAATGTAGTAGTCGTTGTTGAGGCAAAAATATTATTTTCACACACCGCACACTAATAATGGAAACACTTGATTGTAGTGTGTAAAAACGAAAGAACATAAAAGGAGATAAAATTCAAGATATATGTGGTTTGACCGTGCTCGACTTACGTCCATGGGGTAAAGGGGGGAGAGTTATTTTATCAATATGGAGGATTACAACGAATGCTTATACATGGAGATTCCAATTACCATTTCAACACTATATGAGGATTTATATACATAACCTTATAACATCACCCTCAACTTATCGCATTCACGTTGAATCGAAAGGTACACATGTTCATCACGGGTTGTTCCATATGCTCCCACTCTTCCTATTCACTGCGATAGCGGTCTGTCTTCATAGGGAACGTGGTGCCCATTTGAAATAATGACTAGTTGACTAAATCTTAAGAATTTAATTTGATCAGTGATTGTTTGGCTGACGAAGATGGTCGTTCGATTACCTATTAGGGAAAATATACTGTCGATCCAGGGTTCAGTGGCCTGTTAATGTTCATTCGTCCATTAATAGATGTGACAACCGACTCAATAGATGATCCGAAGAGTCTTGTATACAGTCGAACGGGGTTTATGTAATTTCCACGTGCCCCACCTCTCAGGATGCATTGTAATAGATGTGACAACCGACTCAACCTTAATTTGCGGTGATATGCTTAGGATTATGTGCTGACGTAAGGATTTGCGAAGATATCATAATTCACCAATATTAATCCCTAATGTGAGACGCCATTTGGTTTATCTAGCATAATCATTACATGTCTGAAGATATGCCCACTCCCAAGACATATGTGGGAGTCTTGTGACACCCCGCCTAATTAAATACCGGGTGATCAGTCCTTTATTAAATTAAATCAGAATATCCAGTTGGTTCAGAATGTGCATCATTGTCGCAAACTTTATTATCAACACTAACCACCTAATATTTAAAAGGGTTGATGTCAAAATTTTCTCTTTTAATTAATATAACCAAATTAAGGAAGAACTAAACATTCACCATTCAAACCAATCTCATATGAAATGAAATAACTAAAATGTGGGTACCCGAAATTAGAATGATGAGCCTGGACGAGTAGCCCATTTGTGGCGGCCCAAAGTCCAGACCCTCCATGTCTTAACCGATTCTGATTTAGTCTCTTCCCATGTTCCCATTAAGAGAGGTTATAGGAAGAGATGGAAGACGCGGGGGAGTCCAACACCCACACTTACTGAAATAAACATGTATATAATAAACCCTAGGTTCGGTGCAAGGGACACATTGTATTCTCTATAATCACTCTACGGAGAACATATAAATAATACTGACTGCACCACCGTGGACGTAGGCATCTTTGTTGAACCACGTACATCCTTTGTTGTGTGATTGTCATTTTTCATTCCTTATTCTTACTTGGTGATTGCGTTTCTCTTATCTATTTGTGTTGCATAATAATTGTCACCACAATTGGCGCCGTCTGTGGGAAACATTTATCTTTCCTGAGAAATCCCACACCAAAAAAGGAGTTCGAAATGTCTAGTCACAGTAGTAATGCTCCCCAGGCAGGGGATATTCAAGAACCCCCTGCTCCTCGTAGGATTAGGTCTGAAGTTCGGCGCTCAGATCATAGAGCTCGCCCAGAAAGGCCAGCCTCGAAAGAAAGCCAAGGACCAGCGAGATCCACGCAGATATCCAGGCTGATTGATGCATACAAGGCGAGGCTCCAAGAGCAGAGGGAGTCATCTCGCAGGCGCGAGGCTGAAAACGCTCGCTTCAAAAGAAGATTAGAAAGAATGGAGAGATAGCTCCATCGTAGTACCAAGAAACGTCCGTACCACACTTCCAGCCCTCAGGCGAGCAAGTCTCGCAGCCGAGGAAGGAGCCCCAGGCACGGATCCCAGAGGGCCGAGGGAAACGAGTCAGAGGATGACCTGCTCGAGCAACTGCGACTAGCTCGCAGCCACAGAAGCTCGGATCGCAGCAACGCGAACATACGAAATCTGGTCCGAAGGGAGATGGACCAACATCCTACCCATCACTGTACCAGATCGACCCGAGAACTCGCTAGGCGAGCTCTCAAAACTCAGATGAAATCAACCTTCTTGAGGGAAATTGAGGAAGAAGAAGCCCCCAAGAAGTTTGCCATTCCAAGGTTCAAAATTTATGACTGTAAGACTGATCCCATTGATCACGTCAGGCAGTACCGACAGGCCATGACCCTCTGGAACAACCGAGATGCACTAATGTGCCGAATTTTCCCCTCGAGCCTGCATGACGTGGCATAAAAATACTTCGAAAGGTTCCCCCACCGGTCCATCAGAAGTTTCAAATCCATGGCCGAGCTATTTACGTCCCGATTCATTACTAGTAGCTCCCATCCCAAAACGATGGATGCCCTGCTGACAATGAAAAAGACGCCCCAAGAGACCCTCCGAGACTACGCGAAGAGGTACTAGGAATTATTCAACGAGGTCGAGGATTGTTCGGAGCAAGTGGCAGTGGCCTCTTTCAAAATTAGGCTACCCAGCTCTTCCCTTCTGTACCAATCCTTGACAAAGAAAGAAGCCATGACCATCGAAGACCTAATGGCCCGCATCGAGAAGTATGCCAAGGTGGAAGATGTGACCCGCCTCGGCACAGCAGAAAATGATCGAACTAAGCTCGCTGCCAAAGGCAGTGACAAAACTGAGAACCAGAAGAAAGGAGGAAAGAACGGGGGAAGAAATGTCCCCAAGAACGGAGGCAACAATGATGTGTCAAGAGAATTTCAGGCGGTCAACACCGTCTTCTGAGAACTAATTTACAAAATTCTCGCAAAAATCAAAGACGAACCATTCATCAAGTGGCCCAGGAAAATAGGGGGAGATCCCTAAAAAAGAAACAATGCGCTGAGATGCGCTTTTCATAAAGAGGGGGGACATAAGACCGAGCATTGCAAGGCCCTTAAGTCTTACCTCGAGGAGCTAGCCCAATCAGGGCATTTGAACTAGTTTGTGGAGAAGAAGGCAGAGAAAGCGGCTGCCAATAGAGAGGCGAGACCTGACAACGTGCTCGAAGATGATGCTGGACATGAGTTCGTGATAATTCATGGGGCATCTAATGCCAAGTAGATCCAAGGAAATTCAGCTCGAATGGAGATGAAGAAGCTTACAACAGTGATGCAAGCTTTTCAGATCGATCCAGTAAAGTCACAATCAGGAAAGCGTCGACAAGCAGATGACGTCAACTATAATAATCATATTGTTTTTGCGGATGAAGATCTGGTGGGAGTAAGAACCTCACATCACGATGATTTGATCATTACCCTCAGGATAGCTAACTTTGACGTCGACAAGTTGCTCGTCGACCAAGGAAGCTCGTCCGAGGTAATGTATCTCGACCTATTCAGAAAATTAAAGTTAAGCGTCGATCGACCTAAAGGAAGCTACTGTCCCTTTAGTTGGCTTCGCTGGAAAAATAACTATGCCCCTGGGAAAGATTGTACTGCCAGTACGCGCGGGAAATGTCTCCAAGATTATTGAGTTTTTGGTGGTTGACATCGACTCGCCATACCAAGCCATCCTCGGCAGGGAATGGATACATGCGATGAAGGCAGTCTCCTCGACCTATCATCAGAAACTCAAGTATGTAACCGAGCAAGGAGTAATGGAGATCCACGATGATCAAGCAATGGTAAAAAGATGCTTCATTGCAGCCATCCGACTAAGGCCAGAGAAGAAGGCCGATTAGCCCAGCGAGAAAGTTGAAGAACAAGAAGGCCTGACACCTTCTAAATAGAAATTAAAGTACGGAAGACCTGGAGTAAAGGAGACCAGGCTCCTCCCCTCTGAACGGGTCGTCGAAGACCTGGTAGAGGTTACATCTAGAGATAGCGATAATGACAGAGTTTTCTTGATTGGATCCTCTCTCACTCACCAGGAACAGAAGGAATTGACAACTCTGCTGAGACGCAACGTAGATGTTTTCGCTTGGAAACCATACGAGCTGCCTGGAATTGATCCAAGTATGGTTTGTCATTAGCTGCACGTCAATCCCACCTTCAAACCAATCACACAGAAGGCACGGCGAACTGCACCCGAGAAGGCAAAAGCCGTGGAAAAAGAAGTAGAAAAAATGCTGGATGCAGGATCCATACGGGAGGTGCAATTCCCTGAATGGTTATCCAACCCAGTAGTAGTTCCAAAAAGCAACGGGAAGTGGAGAGTTTGCATCGACTTCACCAACCTCAATAGAGCATGCCCTAAGGAAAGTTTCCCCCTCCCAAAAATTGATCAACTGGTAGACACTACTGCAGAGCATGAGAGAATGAGTTTTCTGGATGCATACTTCGGGTATCATCAGATCCCTCTGTATGCCCCAGACCAGGACAAAACAACATTCATCACCTCAGTCGGACTATACTGCTACAAGGTTATGCCCTTCGGGCTCAAAAACGTAGGAGCAACCTACCAGCGGCTGGTCACCAAGATGTTCAAGGGTCAAATGGGAGACACCATGAAAGTCTACATCGATGATATGCTCGTTAAAAGCAAGAAGAAAGAAGACCACCTCTCAGACCTATCAAGCACCCTCGAAATCCTCAGGAAATACCGAATGAAACTTAACGCGAGCAAGTGTTCTTTCGGTGTCCAGTCAGGAAAATTTCTTGGGTACTTGGTCAGTAAGAGAGGCATCGTGGCCAACCTAGACCAGATCGATGCAATAAACAGGGTACAAACTCCTCGCACGATCCGGGACGTACAGAAGCTCACCGGTATGCTCGCTGCCTTAAACCGATTCATTTCAAAGTCCTCCGAGAAGTGCAAGCCTTTCTTCCAGCTTCTAAAGGGAAACAAAATGGTAGAATGGAACCAATATTGCTCACGGGCACTGGATGAACTCAAGGCTTACCTCAGTTCCCCACCACTGCTCGTCATACTACAGGAAGCAAATACCTTATACTTGTACCTCTCTATTTCCAACCACACTGTCAGTTCTGCATTAATGTGCGAAGTTGCAGGAATTCAGCACCCCGTTTATTACGCGAGCAAGACCTTACTAGACGCCGAGCAGAGGTACCTACCACTGGAGAAGCTCGCCTTTGCACTAGTAGTGGATTCGAGGAAGCTAAAGCACTATTTCGAAGCCCACACTATAATCGTCCTTACATCAGACCCCCTTAAAGCAATCCTAAGGAAGGCGGATTTGTCTAGCAGACTGTCTAAATGGTCAGTCGAGCTCGGACGATTTGACATCCAATTTAAATTAAGGAACACAATCAAGGGGAAGATCCTTGCTGATTTCATAGCCGAGTTCACTGGTGAGCAACCTTCCAACCAACCTCCACCAACAAGACAAAAGGGGAACAACACAACGAAAGAAACCTGGAAATTATTCGTTGATGGAGCCTCCAACTCAAAGGGGGCAGGTGTAGGCATTGTCCTCATTAGTCCAGAGGATACAATCCTTGAATAAGGAATCAGGCTTGGATTTGCAGCCTCCATCAACGAAGCAGAATACGAAGCCTTAATAGCCGGCCTCCATAAGGCGCACACTTTGGGAGAAAAGCATTTACAGGTGTTCGATGATTCTCAATTAGTCTCCAATCAGATAAGTGGAGATTACAATGCAAAAGATGAAAGAATGGCAGTGTACCTCGCCTTAGTAAAAAGCCTGATGGTGAGCTTCGAAGAGATCAATATCCAGTAGTTTCCCAGAGGGCAGAACAGCCATGCTGACGCTCTAACAACCCTAAGCTCAGTAATCGATTCCGGCTTAAAAAGGATAATCCCTATCGATTTCCTCTCTCACCCGAGCATTAACCGTAACAGCGAACTACCAAGCGTATTGAGTTTGCACCCAGCTGGATGGACCCATTAAGGGACTATTTGAAGGATGGCACACTTCCATATGATAAGAAGACTGCTCACTAGATAAAAGTCAAAGCTGCTCGCTTTCACTTATCTCTTGAGGGCAGGCTATACAAGAGATCGTTTTTCGGTCCCTACCTTCAATGCGTTCACCCAAAGGATGTCGAGCAAGTTCTACATGAGCTTCACGAAGGAATCTGTGGAAGCCATATTGGAGGAAGATCTCTGGCTTTTCGAGCAATGAAGGAGGGCTATTGGTGGCCATATATGCAAATGGACTCTGCAGCGTATGTCCACAAATGCTTGAAATGCCAGCTTCACGCTCCTATGGTCCACCAACCTGCTAGCGACTGAAAATCATTATCCAGCCCATGGCCGTTCGCCCAATGTGAGATGGACATCGTAGGACCACTTCCTACCGCCACCGATAATCGCAAGTATCTGCTGGTCGCGACTAACTACTTCACCAAATGGATCGAGGCAGAACCCCTAGCGAACATCCGAGATCCATATATGATAAGGTTCATATGGAGAAATATAATCACCCATTTTGGCATCCCCAGAACCATCATCACCGACAATGGAATGCAGTTTGAAAGTGGCTCTTTTCAGAGTTTCTGCAAAGAACATGGAATCAGACACCATTTCAGCTCGGTGGCCTATCCTCAGAGCAATGGCCAAGCTGAGGCTTCCAATAAAACTGTGATCGATAGATTAAAAAAGCGATTAGAGAAAGCCAAAGGCGCGTGGGTGAATGAATTACCACATATTCTATGGGCTTATCGAACCACTCCACGACAAGCAACAGGGGAGACCCCATTTTCGCTGACATATGGAATGGAAGCAGTCATCCCATTAGAAGCCGGCTGGCAGACAATGAGGTTCAGCCTTATCGACTAGGGTCATAATGATGCAACATTGCTCGCTGAGCTTGACCTAGCCGACGAGCGCTGAGAGCCAGCCCTAGTAAAACTAGCGAGCTATCAGCAACAGCTCGTAAGGCATTATAACAAGAGGGTCAACCAAAGGACATTCCGAGTTGGGGACTGTGTCCGAAGGAAAGTCCTGGGCAGCGCAGTGAAACCATCAGACGACAAGCTAGGGCCAAATTGGGAAGGACCATTCAAGATAACAAGAGATAATCTGCAAGGCGCCTATCACTTAGAAACGATGGAAGGCAGAGAAATCCCCCGAGCATGAAACGCAGCCAATCTCAAGAAATTCTATTTTTAGATTCTTCTTTTATGCTTTTGTTGTGGAACTAGTAGTTCATTTTCCTTGTCACTAATGAAAGTTGTTTAACGGCTGCGTTCTAATGAGTAAAAGTTATATAAGCTTTATCACACACCTTTTCCAAATGACAGGCACATTAATCATTACACCATAGCAGGGAAATCACCCTCCTCAGGCTTTCGTTATAAAACACGAAAGACCTCTTAGTATTGCCCCTGGCAATATATGAAACCCTACAGGAGATCCTTAGGCAATATGACCAAATTAAAATTGGTCGCCAAACCATCTTTGGTTGAATAAAATCCTGATCGGATAGAGCATCCAACACCAGGTGTGTCCTCGCCAATTGCCACACTTAGGCCTAAGGGAGTGTGACGACATGACCTAAAAGGTAAAGTGATGCACAATGGTATCTCAATAGTATACTGGACTGGAAGGACACTTGCGTAATAATACAAATTTAGAGATCATAAAGGAGCGAGAATATGGAGAATATAATACACTTGTTTAGTTGGCTAAATTAGCCCAAAACATAAATTTTATATTAATCCACCATATTTACAACAAGTACAATACATGTTTAGTCGACGAGATTGCCCAAAACATTGACATAACATCACTTCAATACAAAATACACAGAGTAACTACTGGCAAAATCACAATGGGGGTGAGGTCTCTGAACGAGATAATCAGCCACTTGAGCTCTTTGACCATCATCGGGAGCGGGAACTAACTCTTCCTCGGCTTCATTAGCATCCGACTCCAATAGCTGCAGAGGGATGTCATCGATGGGTATCCACTGATCATCTCTCCGGAAGGGATTGGGCATCCGAGTCGAAGGAGATATTTCATGGCGATACCAGAGCATTGAGTTCCTTGGAACTTGCATCTCCTTCAAAGCACTCAACCACCCCCTGATGAAGGCAAGCTCTTCAAATTCTGTCAGCCTCATCGGAGCATCTTGCCAACCCTGGTCATAACCGTCGGCCCATACTTACCGAGGTCCTTTTTCAAATAGGTGCCGCAACCGAGTAACATCCGTTTAAAGCCCAGCAGCAATCACATATGCTCGCTGGACATCACCGCGAAGCTTTTCCATTTCCCTATCTGAACGCCTGGTGCTCCTGCCAGCTCGCAGAACGGATGGACCAGTAGAACCTCGCAGTACAGGAGGAACGTCGCTCGAGCCAGCCCTAGCTCACGATGATGAAGAGCCTCGTAATACTACAGGAGCGGTGCTCGACGCATGCTCCCTAAGATGCAAGACCTCTTTCCTTAGAGCTTCATTTTCTTGCTAAAGCATTTCCCTAACCTGGTTGATCTCAGAAGCATCGAGAAGCTTTATTCTCAGTGCATTCACCTCTTCTTGCACTGAAGCACCAACCTCTTCCAACTCCTGAAGCCTGTCCTTCAACTTGGCTACAAGCTCAGACTGATCCTTATACTTTTGAATCCTTGACCTAAGAGATTTGCAAAGCCTAACAAAGGCCTGGCGAACCTGAGGACTTTAATTGGGACCAAGAGTCCTGCCCAATTAAGATGTGGCAGGAATATACTCTTCTATATCAGTCAACTACAAGACATAAGAGGGCATCGAAAAGAAAGACAAATCAGTGAACTGGGAAAAAGAAACCTTTTCATTGATAAGGGTTAAATTACATCGAGCAGTAAAAAGAAAAGTTACAAACAAAGATACAAAAAGTAACCCTAGATGATAACTAATTAGCAACCTCAGGCTGCCCAGAGGTAGCTGGCTGCTTCCCCTTGTCAGCGACAGTAGAAGCATCCCCCTCAGCAGGGGCAACCTCTGTCACCTGAGCAGGAAGGACCTCGACAGGCAACGTCTGGGAGACAGGCTCAATGCCTTCTATAGCAGGGGTAGGGGCTTCTTCATCCACAGTCGGCTTCGGCCCTGGGTCATGCTCATCGAATAAAGGGGAGTCATCATCAACACCAGCAGCTAGGAGGGCCTTGTTCCAACCCTTTTTGAAGTTCAGACGGCTGATGCAGCCTATCTGAATCTCGACGTCTTTATATGCAGCAGTCCACCTAGAGTTGTATGAGTCCTCCTTGATGGTGGCTGACTGTGACTCTTTCTCCTTTAACTGCTCGGTCAGCACCTTGTTCTCCTCTACGACAGCCAGCTTGCTCGAGCAGACCAGGTCATATGCCTGCCTCAGCTCGTTCAGTTCCTTAACCGCCGCATCCCTCTTTCGATCAGAATTGACGAGGGCCAGGTCAGAGGAAACTCGGGCGATGTTAGCAGTCTTTAAATCAGCCTCCAGTTGAGTATTCCTCACTTCCAAAACAGCCTTTTGCTGCTCCAGCTCACCATTCCTTCTCACCAGCTCGTCGCGAGAGCGATAGAGCACGACGAAGTCAGTCACAAACTGCCAAAAACAAAGAAGAGATCAGGAAGGAGAAACAACCAAAACTTATTAAAGCATTAGAAAATGGAAAAGATCTTACCTGGGCTAGCCTCTGTCTAGCTTGTAGGGACAATTGATCAGACCCCAGCGCCCTCTGGCGATCTTCTGAAAGAACTGCCCTCTCGAGCAGCGCAGGAGCCAGTTGAGGGGAAATGGCAACTGAGGCTCCCTCGAGCAAAGCAGACACCGGGACTAAGGCTTGCCCAGCCTTCGTCCTTGACTCCATCTTTCTCCTCTCTTCCTCTTTCTCCTTCTCCATTCTCCTCCTCTCCTCCATCCTCCTCTTCTCCTCCATCTTCTTTCTTTCCTCCTCCTTTTTTCTCTCCCTATCTCTCATCTGCTCTTCCTCTTTCCTCTTCCTCTCTTGCTCTTAAGTAGAAGACCGAGAGCCAGTAGCTACAGCCCCAGTACTGGACTTCTGCTTCTTTGACCTCTGAGCGAGGAGCACGTGATCGTCATCATCATCATCCTGAATCAGGTTTTTCCTTCGAGGAACCATCTCCTCGCTTGAACTACTGGTTGTGCTCGAAGATTCTCAAGCTTCAGAAACCTCCTCCGAATCAGAAGAGCTACTACCACCGGAGCTCCCTTCATCAAAATTCCCTTCAGCACCACCTGCGATATCACTCTCAGAACTGCTCTCCTCCTCGTCTAACTGAATAGGATCAGCAGCAGTCTCTTCAGAGGTATCAAACTCAGGGATCACTACAAAAAAAACTACTTTTTATTACGGTGCTCCAGCCGTCTCAAAAAGTCCTCTGGCCATCTCAAAAGCCTTTTGTGACACCTTTTGAGACGGAAAATGGGCGTAGTATTAGACCCCCGTTTTAAAAGCTTTTTGAGACGGCAGAAGCCGTCTCAAAAAGTTTATTTGAGACGGGAAATACGCCGTCTCAAAAGATCACTGCTTATAGGACCCTTTTGAGACAGCGAAAAAGTCGTCTTTTAAAGTTGTTTTTTGAGGTGCCAATAAACGTCCCAAAAGAGTTTTTGAGACGATAACTTAGCCGTCTCAAAAAGTTCTCATTTATGGAATCCTTTTGAGACGGCAAAGAAGCCGTCTTTAATAATTTTTGCTCCAAAATTAAAATTTCATCAATTCCATAATAGGCTCAATATACTTTTAAGCAAAAACTCTTAAAAATAATATATAACATATTTGACATCCCATTTCAACAAATATAACACATAAACTTCCATTCAACTTAAATTATAGTCCATACAAAGATAAAATAGACAATTTCAATATTGTGACCATCACACTAAATATCTATACAAAATTTCACATGTCTCGTTAAAAAAAAATACATAAAAACCAATGTATTCCTCACATAAACAAATGCAAGTAAACTTGCAATCTTCAAGCATACGACCTCCATCAAAACATGTCTTGCCTTTTCCATAAAAGATTTTGACCTGCAATAAAATTTATTTAGTGTCAGTTACCGTAAACAAAGAAGTAATCTTTTTATTAGTTCCTATTTATGACCATCTTTAAAAACATTAACAAATTTGTATATCTTCATATTATTTACTTCTAAAAACACTTATTATTTTAAAAAAATCGATAGAGTCTCCTTTGTTTATTCGTGAAAACCATACTGTTTAAACATAAAAATTAACTCAAAAACAATAATAGAAATAGCCACAACATTGTAAACAACTACGGGAAGAATAGCCACAACATATATCCTACCTAACACTCCACATGCATATATAAAAATAAAATAAATATGTGTTATTACCTAGTCGTTATGAGCCATTGAAGCAATGGAAGCATGATGAGGGATAATATTCTGAAACTAACTCTGCATTTCACTTCTCATTTCAATTTTTATCTGTAGTAGTGCTTGTTGGTGATGAATCTATAATTCTTCGAGCTCATATCGATATTGAGTGTCTCGATCTTCAGCGTCTTGTCGATGTTGAGCTTCTCGATCTTCTTTGTCTTTCTATATCCACACCATTCTTGTCATATATGAGATAGGTAAGTGTGTAGCAATCGATTATCTGCAATTTTCGAAAGATATTTATGCATACATTATATTGGCATACATAAGTGAAGTCATATATAAGATATGTAAGTTTGTTTTGATACTCACATTGTTTAAAATTGGTCGTTGACACAGTACGTTTGAGATGGCACTTAATGATATCTAGTCATGAAATTGGTTTTTGCCACATTATCCCCTGCACGAAAGAGAAAAATGTATTCATGAACTAGCTACAACTCGTAATTTTAAAAAACTATTCATCAGTTATAATATTTTCGAAAAATATTGGAAATATAATTTTTGAGAAGGATATTTTTAAAATAAAAACAAAACACTCCACATTAGTGCTATAAATCAGAATGGACTACCATAATGGAAGTAACAACCAAAGAAATGGAAGAAATTAAAGTTAACAACTATTGGAACGAACATTCGTGTAGTTATGCATCAAAATGGATAGTTAAGTAGTGTTATACATCAAATTTAACATTCAATTGTCATTCTCCAAAAACATAGGTTACTAGTTTTATAACACAATGCACTGCACTATCCGCTCGTGGGCCAAATAATTCTATGTTAAAGCCAGTGTCTACTTGCACCAGTAATTACTCTAGCAAGCACACTGTTTTCCGCGTTAAGTGAAAACAACATTGTTTAAAAACATGTAACAAGTGTTTTCAATTAATTATCCCATTAGTCTATTGATTTTTTCATGTGTAACAGGTGTTTTCCACCTAAAAGATACTAAGTTATCTTACATAACTCATAATTACAGAAAATTAATTGTTATATAAGAAAACATATTATAACTGTTATATATGTTTTAACATTTATAACTGTTATAACAGTTATATATTTTATAACAGATATAACTGTTATAACAGTTATATATGTGTTATAACATATATATGACATTTTTTTTAATGCTCAATGGACTCAATGCACGTTCATTTTTTTAATGCTCAATGGACTCGATATAACTGTTATAACAATTATATATGTTATAACAGATATAGGAGAAAATTTGGCTTCCAAAATATCATTTATAATGATATTAGTACTATATGGTGTTTCTACAAGCATGATATCCAAATATCGATTGTTTCCCAAAATAATCAATGCTTTTAAGTCTGTCTAGAACACCCTACCTTTAAATCTTAAGTGTTTTTTCAATGGCTTATGCTAAATGTACTAGGAAAGATACACTAGTCTCTGGGAATATATTTCTAACTGCAATTGGTCTGATTCATGGCCTATAGGTGGTGATTTTAGCACTGTTACTATTCATATTGATAAAGTAGGAGATTAACCAATTGATATTAGAGTAGCTTCTGATATGAAAAAGTGTATGGATGGTTGTGGTCAAATTGATTTGGGATTCAATGGATCTAGATTTACATGGTGGAATAAAAGCTTCGGGGATGCAACTATTATGGAAAGAAATGATAAATTCTTTGCAAATTCATCTTGAATTAATAATTAAATATATCTGGGGGCTATGAACACAATGGTGAGGGTATATTAGATAGATGGAGCTTCTGACATTCTTCACCCATTCTCTAAAACAGTTTGTGTGGGTATTAATTACTGAAAAGAGAGCCGACGTTGTGCATGCAATGCTTAGAGTCTAAGAGCGAGTGACTGTAGAAATATGTGTGTTATTTCCGTATCCAGCCAAGTTAAAGATTATTATTCTGATGACTATAAAAGATGGCTGAGGCTTCTTCTATCTGGTCACCTGCTCTCTGAGAACAGCAAAAAATTAATTCCAATATACAGAGAACACGCCCAAATTATTTTGGTCAGGTGAAGGGCCTTGGTTGTCAACATCATTTAGCTTAAAAAATTATTTATTCAACATCTTTTCAGTGAAGGTCTAAACCAAAGGGTATAATATTAATCTAGAAACTGATGGGTTGCTATCAACATCATATATTGGCTCGACGGTATGAACTACATGAGATGAAGGCAATATAAAACCTCTGCATAAATTTAACATCTTAATATCTTCACACTCTGATCATATACTATAAAAGGTAAGATATATGCCTGACATATCAAAAAATTGAAGAGAACCTACGGGGTAATCCTTGCTTCTCCTGTGGGATAACGAACATCACGCCGAACATGGAAATGTTTAGAAGAAATTTGTTTGCAAGCTACAAAAGAAAAAAGAGTTTCAATTAAAAGAACAAATCCATGAATTAAGTTAGAGGGGAGAACACTCAAAGAATATGTCGAGGAGTTTAAAAGTATATGAGACTGACTTTAGCATATCCAACTTTAGCACAGCTCATATCTTCTCTAAAAGGTTTTGACATTAGAGAACAACCACATTCTGAAATTACTATGGCCTCATCTAATATTAATCACAATATGGATTTTGTAGCCTCACGGGAACCCACAAATTTTTCCAATCGAGGTCGGTTTAGAAACTTTAGAGGCAGGGGTCCATTTGGCCACCAACACTTTGGATCCTATAATTCTCGAGGCCGCAATTTTAGACCAGCTGGCTTCAACAATTATACACAGCCTTCGCATTTGCACTTTTCTAGTGGACAAACTGTAGCATCAATGATGCCACAAAAAGAAAATGTTCCAATCAATCCAAATATGTACCAAGCTAGCAACCGTCCCCTAGCCATTACGGTTGCAAACAACACTGAGAAGTCCATTCGCAAGCAAGGAGAAAATAAACATATCACAATCCCATAATCCTACACCTTCTACAGCTCTCCCTGACATGGACCACTCCCAGCCTCCTATACCTACACCTGCTACACCGTCCCATGACCGGACATTTCACAATCCAGCGCGCCGCTCAACCCTTTATCCTCCCCACCTGCTCTCCCATCATATATCATTTTTTATTCATCTTAGCCACCACATCATGGGCATTCTATTAAGAGGAGAAGTTCAACTTGATACAAAGCAATCCTCCAAAGTAATTTTGGCCTTGAATGAACAGGTGCTTAATGTTTTCAGTAGAGTTATAACAACATCTACATATTGAAACTAAATTGAATATAATATTTTATATGTTGTCTTCTAAAGGAATAATCTTTCTCAGACATCTCCACATACATGTAGGAATTTTGGAGGGAATAATACGACTTCAAGGGATTAAAGCAATAGAATATTTTAGATTGGAACTTCTGATAGATTCAAAATCACTTTTGATACTGAAGTTCCCTTTAGAAGTTTACCTCCAGTAGATTTTCCCATCAATATCAACTGAGTTTTTCTCAACTTCATCAATACCTGATTTAATTCTCTTTAAAAAAGGAGATTTTATATCAGCTGGAGAGGCTTGAAGTTTAGCTCTCATGAATCTGGCCCACAACTGACATGCTACTTTGACTTCCCCCGTAAACACCCAGAAATGGAACATTCTCGTAATGTAACACTTGGAGTTATAATAGCAAGTTATGCAAGTGACAACATCATGCCCAATTTCATCCGCCTTCACGCCTAATCTCCAAACCTCGATTCATGACGTTGGTTTTACTATTGGTTTGGGGATGACAAAGAGATAAATTCAAATCAGAACCCAATATTTGCCCTAAGATACGCCAAAAGTACCCAAGAAACTTGCGTTCCCGACCAGAAATGATGGGATGTGGAATACCATGCAACTTATAGATCTCTCAAAGAATAATGTAACCACGTTTTTAGATAGATAGCCTACCTATATGACATAAAATAAGTATGTCTTAATTAATATATACACAAATACCATCACTGAGAGTTACCATTGTCTTGATAACTGTATTTGAAACTGAGAGTAGGCAGTTTATACTTCGAGTCACTCATGTTTATACTATAACGGTTCAATTATAATACTATTGGATTCATGTTCAATCATGATTAAATTGTTTCAAATTTTAGTTTTAAATCATATGAACAAAACATGATTCAAGCAAAATAGTTAGCGCTTAAAATATCTTTGCTATTCGCATTATAATGTGTCGCTATGAAGGATTGAATTCCAAAAATAATGAAAAGGACTCCACCCGAAAGTCCAATCTACATTAGAGGGAATATAATAGTAGCCAACATTCTAAAATCATTCTATGAAACCAGGTATAAATTCTACATTAAAACTTTCAGCTTTAAAGAGGAAAGAAGAAAGAAGATCTATTTCGGAAGTCCTTATTATCCTTGCTTAGTCATTGGTGATTTTAATATAGTACCTCCAACATTGAAAAAATTGGAGGTCAAGAAATAGACCAAAATGCTACTATGGAGTTTAACAACTTCATTTCAGATGCTGATCTTATTCATATGGGCTAGTCAGGATCAAAATTCACATTGGTTAGGCATGCTCATGGAGTTGGAATATGGGAGAGGTTGCATAGGGGGTTAATGAACCAAACTTGCCTTGAAATCTTTCCAAACTTTCATATTTATCATGTTAGCAAAAGTTATTCTGATCACAATCCACTGCTACTGCAAATTACCACTTCAAGTTTGGAGATTATTTCCAATTCCTAGTTTGTGGCAGCTACTGGGAGAAAAATGAATAGTTTTTCCTTCAAGTTAAAGAGGTTAAAACGTGATCTCATAAAATGGAACAAGTGATATTTAATTAAGTTGTTAAATGTAGGGTGTTTAGTACAGCTACTGAGTATAAGAGATGTACATAGATGTGCCAAGCACAGAGGCGTAGTCCCGTAAGAGCTCAAAAGAGTGAGAGAGTGCATATAACACTTTGACTGAGAGACGCCCTAGGTGCCAGAGAGATGGGATTCAAACTTGTCGAGGTCTCCAGGTTTATGGATTTGACAATAGTGTCTTAGTAGCTGACGATGGTTGATAGTAGTTATGATACAATTTCTGGATTGAAGGAGGTCGATGATTGATATAGATCGGGTTGCTCCCTAGTATTCCTTTTATTCCCCCTTTCATACAAATTAAGGTACGAGGTGTGGTAATCTGAGAAGATGTTGGACCGCAACAGAGAAGTTAAATGTTCCAAGGTTCAGACTTTTAAAACAACCAATTCACACCGGGTAGTTTGTTGGGTCTGAATGGAGAGGTCATCAGAGAAGTTGGATGTTTTGGTGATGAAACCATTATATATTCAGTTAGAGAAGAGATCGATGGAGAAATGGTTGGGGATGGTGATCTGGATAACCGGACAGCCCAAAGACGATGCTCAAATTCAGAGACTGGATAATCGGACAGTCCAAAGACGATGCTTCTTCCAGAAAGTAGACTAATTTGGCCTTTGACCTTTCCAAACAAATAATTTTAAAAGAATATATGTAAAAGTGATCTCAAAAACCATAAATACACACTCTAAGCGTCTATAAATACATCAGTGTTGTTTTAGGGAAACAACAATCTTTATAAACAAAGGTAGGGTAGAGAGAAAGAGTACCCTATCACTAATAGCACATCAGGTGCGGTGTTTAACTCAGTCTTATCCTATGTAACTTCTCAATCAAAAATGCTTCAAAAGTTTCATGTGGATAAGGCTATGGCCTTGCCTTTATCCGATAGAGGTGGTAACTATGGCCTTTTCACTCCGAAAACCTACGATTCACACTCTCATAAATACCAACATATAGAATCCGGTTAAAAGTATGTGAAAATCATGCTCACAAAGTGTAAATGCATAGATATAGATATTTATGCATTGGCAATTATATATTAGTGTTAATATTACATATTTATACATTAGTAAACCGAGGTTAAATCATTAGTTGGAAAATGCCTTTTGTGGCCACCTTATCCCTAGGGGAAAAATAGGACACTCTTAACAGTTAAAGTACACTTGCTAATCCGCGTATCCCAAATTACTCCCACTGACACAATCACCTGTACAAGGGCATAAGTTGCATGTTTCCCCTTGATCAAATGGAATAAGTACATACATCACGACCCCATGATATGATCCTATGACCCAATGACATGAGTCGTCCCAAGCATATGTCAAACGAACCTCCTGACATAGAGATGTATGTCCCACATAGATGCTCTATTAACAATAATGATGTGTATACTTGGGGTCCTTTATGACATAGTTTCTCTCATGGATATGTGATTTGGTTTGAAAGAACATGTCAAAAGGGCGACGGTTATGGGATATATAACAAGAAAAATCGTAGGAATGTTACCAATAATGGTATTCTAATTGTTATGTTGAAAATTTTGGATTAAAGAGTGTAGACACACGATTCTTGTGCCCTTCGTACTCCATAAGGGTCCCCACCAAGGATCCGACACAAGTACGTCACTTTCGATGAAGTGCCCATGCTAGATTACGTGACGTCGGCGTCGCATAATTATTTTTTTTATTTTGGAAAATATTACCAAAAATATTTATATTCCACACTTTAATTTTAGAATTTATGTTTAGAATAGACGAGGTTATGTTTGGAATCAGCGTCCATGGCCGAATAGACGAGGTTATGTTTAGAATCAGCAGCCCTGGCAACAACCACGGGATAAATATGGTTCACTAAAAAAAGAAGTTAGGGGGTAAATTACTCAGAATGGGTTGAAAAAACTATTCATGCATTATGACGAACAATTGGTGCACATAGTTTGAAAATGTCAATGGCAATGATGTTGGAACAAAGTTCTTGCCAAAAACTCAACAAACAACAATCACAAAAGACAAAGTGAGTGTGTAATACCAATCTTTCAAAGATCAGGAGAAAAGACGTGAACATGACACATTTATGCGAGAAACCATAGTTATTTTAACTCGTTGATAATTAAGTTGCAATATAATCATCTTGCAAATAGTTATTTTACTAGATTCAGTTCCACCAGCAACACTTTTTACGTCAACAGTCATTTTTAATTCACATTGCAACATTAATTTCCAATACAAATAAATACATCAAGTTATAAACCTAATGCAAGCCTAATACAATTCCCATTGCAACACTGATTCCCAATATAGATCATGCTCAAATAAAAAGATCCAACACAAATAAAGACCTCAAGTTATAAACCTAAGCATTGTTAATTCACGTTGCAACACCGATTTCTAGAAACTATGATATATCCCCCTCACCGATTCTCCCAATAGGCAAGCTCGGGTAGATTTACAAGATTGTGTTCCAATTGACTACTACATCAATAATAGCACATTAAGTGATGATGACTAACGGTGTCTATGCTTTGTTAATAGAAAATCTAGCATGACTTTTTCTTTTTTCTCACACTGATAGTACACTAGCAACTTCAGACCCTTGGTTGCTACAATACTGATTATGATATTCAGTATGCTACCACAATAACAACTACAGAGCACACAATATGTCTTAACTTTTCAGGAATTTTCTTTTCGTGAATGTTATAATAGTGCCTATTACTAGTTAAGGATATATATAATCAAGTAATAATACACTTTAAGGATATTAGTAAAGGGTCGATTCACAGTAATAATCGAAAGCTGAACTCGTAACTCGGAATCGAATCGGTGGGTAAAAATACCTAGATAACTCGATCGTATGGCCGTGGTATGAGCATTGAGTTTTAACCATGACTGACATCCTGCAACCTTTGAAACATCGAGTCTAAAATTGAAAATGACCCAAACTTTAGAATTAATTTTTCATTTCACTTTATATAATATAATAAAAACTTTTCACCCAAACCCTAACTTTTCTATTTTTTGACTTCCACAATCCCTATCTAAAGAGTCGCAAAAGTAAAGTCCATTCCAAACTACATCACATAAATTCAACACGCTAATAGTGATGTTCGTAGATACATATATGTGGTTCAAATACAAATTTAACAGGGTATCAAAGTATACGCAAACTTCACTCAACACAAATAATATAATTCAAATACAAAAAAGAAACTAACAATAAAAACTATAAAAACTAATGACAGAAAAGTAGGTAAGGAAATGAACCTATTTATGTCCACTTCTACAAAATATTCTCTCATTTGATTCCATACTGATTATTGATCTTTTCAATGATGACACGTGTTTGAATTAATTGGGTCCATCACATATATCACAAAATAAAATCATAATGGAATAGTAAATCAAATTATTGGCTTAAACTACTTGCAAATGACATGAATTAATTAACTGAGACAAAAATATCAATACTTCTAACTAAAATTCACATAAACAAGTATATGCATATTCTCATAATTAATCTTAAAAACTACAACAACCAATTGATAATCCGGGTTTTCAATTGGCTCACCCTCAACCTCCTATCACCACTACAAATCAATCCAATACAAAAACTAATGATATTAATCAATAACCAAAAATTAAAATTACCTTTTATTTGTATCAGGTCGGCGATACTATAACTTGAATGTCTGGAGCTAGATCATATATTTAAATACCAATGAACCCTGTCAAATATTCATCAATGAAAAACAAATGATTCCCATAACTATGATATTTATATTGAACATATAACTATATATATACATAATTGTCCATTAAGAGTGAAAATTTATCACTGCCTTGTATTTCAATTATAGTAACACAATAATTAAAAACACCAATGATTTTTTTTTCACATATTGAAATCATTCAATGAAAAAACATGAAAAAATGTACAAACTGTAGGAATTGTGCCACGAAAGTGTACACAATCCATGTTTCAATGATTGCAGCGATTGAAACACAAATAGAAAAAGCTAAATCCCAACTATGAAACACAAATCTGAAATAAAATTGTTGAAACTAATACTCAGCAAAAAAGAAATACTACTTACACAATCTTATCTCCGTAGCCGCCGACTTCAGCTATGGTGAGGGCTAGGGCGGAGATGTATAAGGCTAGGGCGGCGAGGTCTAGGTCTTGAGCGGCGTGTCTGGCATGCGACCGAGGGCGAGGGCTTGAGCGGTGAAGAAGAGAAATGACAGGGGTGGGTTTTCTTTTCCTTTTTTTCTTAGGTTTAGGCTAATAGAAAGAAGCGGGGAATGAAAATTGGTGAGGAGGGAATCCAAATTAGTTTTAGCCGTCTCATAAAGTATATTTTTTGAGACGGCTTCTAATATGCTGTCTCTTAAATATTCTCTTTTGAGACGGGTAAAATTAGCCGTCTTAAAAATGAATAGTTTTTAAGACGGTTAATTTTATCTGTCTTAAAAGGTCAGTTTTAGAGATCCAATTTTTTGCCGCATCAAAAGTCTCCGTAGTAAAAAGCAATTTTTTTTGTAGTGGATACTATCTATTGGCTTAGTTATAAAACTAGAACCAACGTTCTTATATTCGAGCAGAAAAGCAGCGGACCGGGGATGCTCGCCGTCAGCTAAGGGCTCCCTGATATTCGAGGCCTTGACCAATTCAGAGAGACGAACCTCGCTGAGAGCAGGTTCCAAGTTCTTCGACCTCGCTGAAGAAAAAACAGAGAAAAATCAGAAAGATCACAAATCAACAAAAATTGAAAGAACATATCAAAGTCTACCTATGTATTCTTCCCCATAAAAGGGAACAAAGAACCTATCAGTCCTCGACCTTTCAGACTGGGGAGAAAACTGCCAGTTTCTAGTAAGGAAACTCACTTGCCAATAGTCCTTATGGGAATCAGGTAGGTTTACTACCAATACCCTGTCAGGGCTCCTGGCTTTGAGATAGAGAACACCTGAACTAGTTTGAGAAAAGGAGTAGCAAAAATAGACCTCGGCACTTGGTACCATATAACTGATTGATTCTATGGACGCCATTAATTATCTTCCACACATTGGGCGACACTATGGAGGAACAATATTGAAGTAACCAAAGAAGTGCAAGAACTGGTCGTTGGGAGGAAAAGTAAGTCCCCTTTGGGAAAGCATCAAAACATAGATCCAATGGGCACCCTCTATGTCTCTAATATTTCTAGGGGGAGGAACACACTCAATCTCTACCCACTCTGGGATGTTATAAAACTTCCTAAACTCAGACACCGACCTATTACCAATCTTTGCCATTGGGAAACCCTAGAAAACTTCAATTTCAAAGAGAAAATACAAAGAGAAGGCACAAGAGACTTATAAGATGAAAGTTTGACTCGAACGATGAAGAATCACGAGCTCAAATAACGAGGAAGTGATAAGAATGGAGACTGAGAGAAGAGAGTGTGAATTGCTAGATCTCACAGGAAATGGAAGAATGCTGAGAAGGTTGAAACTACGGTTGAAAAATGGCTGCTCTAGAAAACCTTTAAATGTTGCTAATCATAGTGCACATGCCACGAAGCGGGTGCCACCAGAATCAGTCCTCAAACTTTGGGAAAAGTTGCACAGAGTACAAATGAACCATTATGACAAATCATTTAAATTTATTGAGCCCAAATATGGCCCAACAAACTTAGGGGCAATTGTGGGTACCCGAAATTAGAATGATGGGCCTGGACGAGTAGCCCATTTGTGGCGGCCCAAAGTCCAAACCCTCCATGCCTTAACCGATTATGATTTAGTCTCTTCCCATGTTCCCATTAAGAGAGGTTCTAGGAAGAGATGGAAAACGTGAGGGAGTCCAACACCCCCACTTACTGAAATAAACATGTATATAATAAGCCCTAGGTCCAGGGCAAGGGACACGTTGTATTCTCTATAATCACTCTCCGGAGAACATAGAAATAATACTGACTGCACCACCGTGGACGTAGGCATCTTTACTGAACCACGTACATCCTTTGTTGTGTGATTGTCATTTTGCATTCCTTATTCTTACTTGGTGATTGCGTTTCTCTTATCTATTTGTGTTGCATAATAATTGTCACCACATAAAATAATAAATGCGACTAGAGTAAACACTTCCAGCCTAAATACCAAATACAATAATCCAACAACTGAAAGGAGTAAATAAATAAATCCATAATCTCTGAATGTCTAAATAGAATAGGGCAACATGCCCTAACTGAATTAAATAACTCAAGATGAAGAAATGATAATCATGGAGGCATCTACTACCGAGGCCCTGTAACTTCCACAATAGCTAGAACACGTCAAATGAATGGAACTCCTATGCTTGGTGTCCCTGTGGCTGGGCACCTAAAAAATTCGATAAAAGAAAAGAGATTTTGCAAGAGACGGGCTAGAGCTCGAGTGTAAAATATTTTAAAATTTCAGTAAGTATTTAAAAATTGCAGTAAGGCAAATATTATGTGCACGCTAGCTTTTCGAGTACTCACTTGAGATTCTCACCTCTCAACTAATGTGCACGCCTAACACACTTCTAAACCTATTCAATTTATTTTATTACACCTAATTAACCTGTAGACACAATCCTTCCAATTACTACCCGCAATACCAACCCGTATTTCCCACGCAATACCATGATAAGCGTTTCTACAACTAATATCTCAATTTGGAAAGTATTCATAAATCAAGTTAAGTATTCATCTACTTAAGTTATTCAAGAATTTTCATTATATTTCTTATCCACATACTATCACACAGTAAGTAACATTACAGGTGTATATATATATATATATATATATATATATATATATATATATATATATATATATATATATATATATATATATATATATATACACACACACCATATATATTATATACATATACTAAAAAGGCACCTCTAGACTCGGCTACTGTGCCCTCATACTCTGCTATCAAATCCCGATACATCTCGCACCGAATAAGGACAATGACTTCAGAATCTCCCACGAACCACAAAATACACATATTGGAGGCGAACATAGCTCCAAGCCTATGGGATGCACACCCAAAAGACTGTCATCACTATCATTCTTACACATAGCCCGTACCTACGTTCCATGCTCTGAGGCACAAGTCAAATATCCCCCGAAGGCTCCTCAAGATACGACTATCCCCTTTTTTAAAACCTGTCGTGATAGGAAGTATGGTAGGTATGTCATAAACATAATTGAGCATACAATAGGTATTCACACCACCTATAAATTTATTTCACATAATCCATATGTAGTGTATTTTTCTCTCGAATAATCTACGTAATAATAAATCATATCTTAATTATTTAACGAATGCTCCCGAGTATTTCTCATCACTCGAAGGGTATCCTTAAGATTACACATCATAACAGTAGGTAAGGTCCCTATACCCTACTGATCCAAGTCATCTTTTTTCTCTCAAAATTCCGAGCCTCGAATTATTCTCTAAAGTAAGTATTTTCCCCAATTAATACCAATTGGGATTAGCCTATGGTTCCCACTCATAGGCCCAAGCCTAATTCCAATCTTAACCTATGGATTTTATTAAACTAATTCTCATTATACTACACAATAAATTTCGTAATTTAAGATTAGAAAGGTTCTCAAGTGTTCTACGTAAAGACTCGAAAACTGCTATAGATCGGACCGATCCGTTTTATGGGAAAGCGAACCGATCTAGTTTATGAAAATGAACTGATCCGATTTATGAAAATGAACCGATCCGACTTGGTGAAAATGAACCAATCCATTCTTGGACCGAACTGGTCCAGAGTTTTGTGAGAGTTGGTCTTCCCCCAAGTACGTTTTTCCACTATTTTCAACCTCAAATCCTCTACAGAATTTTCCGAAACTCCAATACAACTATACTAATTGATAATGAAACAAGTATATTCAGTTTCTAACATCCTAGAATTATCAAGTCATCATCAATCAGTAATTAAATTTGAAATCCCCAATTTAATCCTTTAAAACCCTAGTTCTTCCAATTTCAATTCAAGAACCATTAAAACCCAAATTCGTTCATCAATTAAATCATAAAATCAGTGGATTCTACTCTACATATAAAGAGAAATCAACCTATATAATTTTTAGACCTAGATTAAGCATCAATCTCCCAATTTTCATCCAATTCAATATTAAATCAGGAGTTTCCATCACCTATGCTAACATGAGTATAATTATTGTTGAAGGAAAGCAAGTAATAAACACTTGCCTTGATTTTTGGTGGTCTGATTCGCTGGTGTAGATGTTATGAATGAGTTGCTCATCTTTCGATCTACACGGTGGCGGTCTCGGTGGTGGAAGATGGTGGTTATTGGCCTAAATCCCTTGGACTTGGTTCTCCCTCATCCTCTGTGGCTCTCCCTTGGAACTTGTGAATGAAAACCCTAATCCTGATCATGTAACAGATATTTCTCCTCTAAATTTTCTGGGTATTAAATGCCCAAATAATGGAAATTACCAAAACGCCTTCCTGGGATGCCGGTTCGGCCTAAAAGTGTCCCGAACCCTAAACTAAACCCCCAGGTAGACTTTTCTGACTATTTCGACCCTTTCGGACATAATGGCGCACTCCATATGACCATTTGAGCGACTTATAAACAATTTTTTTTATTCCCATTAATTAAATCCCGACACGATTGATATGCGCGCCACAACTTAATTTCCATAACTATCATATTTTTCACTCATGACAACTTTAATATTTTCATAATCATATATGACTTTACTCACTAATTAATATTCAACATAATTCTCACCAATAAATACTAACTCTCATCACGCAAGTAATTATTTAATTAAATCCAGATTAATTATCAATAAATTTCCCATTTAAATTAATTAATCCCATAATTAAAATAAAATCTTTAAAAAATATGGGGTATTCATACTTCCCCCCTAATAACGGAATTTCGTCCCGAAATTTAGAAAAGAGTAAAGTTAATGGTATACCTGGTAGGAACAACTCCGGATATTTATCGCGCATCTCATCCTCGTGCTCCCAGGTAGACTCGTCGACATTATGATGCCGCCATTGAACACATACTAACGACTCAACCTTTGACCTCAATTTATTCTCGCAACGGTCTAGGATAGCAACTGGCCCTTCCTCGTAGGAACTATCGAGATGTAGGTCAATCTCCTATAAAGTAATATGAGTGTGGGCTAAGTCATCCCAAAGATATCTCCTCAGTGAAGAAGTGTGGAACACGTCATGAATCCTATGGAAATTCCTCTGGCAACCCAAGTCTGTAAGCTATTGGCCCAATTTGCTCAATAATAGGGAATGGCCCTACGTACCTTGGTGTCAATTTCCCCCTTTTCCCAAACCATATAATCCCCTTCATAGGAGATACTAGTAATAATACATAATCCCCCACACTGAACTCCCATAAGAATATCTTGGCATCGACGTAGCTCTTTTATCTATCCTGAGCAACGCGAATACGAATCCGAATCAACTGAATCTTAGTCGAGGTGTCCTGGATCACCTCTGGCTCAAGTAACTTATTGCCCCCCCACCTCGAGCCAACATGCTGGAGAGCGACAAGGTCGACCATATATATAACGCTTCAAATGGAGCCATGCCAATAGTAAATTGGTAGGAGTTATTATAAGCAAACTCTACCAATGGGAGGTACTGCTCCCAATCCCCGCCAAAATCAAGGATACACATACGCAACATATCCTCTAACATCTGATTTCTCCGCTCTATCTGCCCATCCATCTGCGGGAAATAGGCCGAACTCAATCGTAACTCCGTACCCATTGCCTCCTGGATGCCCTCCCAAAATCTGGACACAAAAATCTTGTCCCGATCGGTCACAATATCGAGGGAAACTCCATGGAGTCTCACTATCTCGGCAATGAATATCTGAGTGTATTGCCCCGTAGTATACTCGATCCAGACTGGCAGAAAATGAGCTACCATGGTCAACCGATCCACAATCACCTATATGGAATCGTGACCCCTCTGCGATGTAGGCAGACCTATGATGAAATCCATGGAAATGCTCTCCTATTTCCACATAGGGATCTCTAACAGTAGTAGAAGCCCTGGTGGTCCACTTTTACCGGATTATAAGTGGTATATTTCGAAATAAACTTGGTGATGTCCTTATTCATTCCACTCCATTATTACTGTCGCCTCATATCCTCGTACATTTTATTCCCTCCGGAATGTACCGCAAATCGTGAACCATGATACTTCGCCATCACCGCATGTTGTATCTCCTCCCCCTTTGGAACTACTAGTCTTCCATTGAAGTGTAAGCCCCCATATGAGCTGATGGAATATGAATCTGCCACCTCGGATAGAAGCTGTACAATCCGATCCTGATAGAACGAGTCTCCTGCCTGAGCCCGTATCACCCTTGTAATGATCTCCGATGTAAACGTCATCACTGACATGAATGAGCGGGCAATTGCAGCCTGATGTCCCAGTTCCTTCCATTCTACCTTCCACACCTTGACCACCTCACCTACTGGCCTACGGCTCAATGCATCTGCTATCACGTTAGCCTTCGCCGGGTGGTACTGGATGTCGAACTGATAGTCCTTCATAAATATAAGCCACCTCCGTTGATGCATATTCAATTCTCGCTACGTAACAGGTACTGTAGTGATTTGTGATCTGTGAATAGGTAAAATTTCTCCCCCAAAAGGTAATGTCTCCATACCCGAAGTGCAAATATGAATGCCACTAACTCCAAGTTATGGGTGGGTTAATTCCTCTCATGAGGCTTAAGCTTACAGGAATCATAAGATATTGCCTTATCCTCCTACTGAAGCACACCCCCAAGTCCTAGTAAGGACGCATCAGTATAAACTAGGTATTCCACCCTCGGCCTGGGTAGTGCTATAACTGGTGCTAAAGTCAGCTTGTCCTTTAGCTCATCAAAAGACAACTGGAAGGAATCATCCCATATAAATGGCACATATTTGTGAGTCAAATTTGTCAACAGACCCACTATCTTCAAGAATCCCTGAATAAATCGCCTGTAGTATCCGGTTAGCTCCAAGAAACTATGTATTTCTGTCAGAATCATGGGCTGTCCCCACTCCCACACCGCTGACACCTATCCCAGATCTACGGATATCCCTTCTTCAAAAATAATGTCCCCCCAAAACTAAACATCTCTCAGCTAGAACCCACACTTCTCATATTTCACATACAACTCGTGCTCACGTAGTGTCTGCAAAACCAGTCACAAATGCTCGACATGTTACTTCTTAGTCCGGGAATAAATCAAGATGTCATCAATGGAGACAATGACAACTGATCTAAGAACTCTCTGAAAACTCTGTTCATTAAGTCCATAAATACGGCTGGTACGTTGGTTAGCCCAAATGGCATAACCATGAACTCATAGGATCCACATCTCATCAAGAAGGCAGTCTTAGGCACGTCCTGCTCTCTGATACGTAAATGATGGTATCCCAACCTCAAGTACATCTTCGAGAAATAGGAAGTACCCCTCAACTGGTCAAATAGGTCATCGATTCGGGGGTAACGAATAGTTATTCTATATCGTGACCTTATTCAATTCTCGATAGTCAACACACAATCGTAACGACCATTCCTCTTCTTCATGAATAACACGGGATCTCCCAAGGTGAGGTACTCTTATGGATGAAGCCCTGACCTAACAACTGCTTAATTTGATCCCTTAACTCCCTCATCTCTTTCGGAGCCATACGATAAGGTGCATGGGATATCGACCGAGTTCCTAGCACCAAATCTATCACAAACTCTATCTACCTGCTGGTCGGTAGCCCTGGTATGTCCTGAAATACATCAGTGAACTCACAAATAACTAGAATTGAATCAAGTGGTATCACCACCCCCTTAGAGATCTCTCCTCTATGTAATATAAATGGGTAGACAAACCTCCCTCCGGACGAAGCATCGCCACCAGGAACTTCTCCTGACCCAGTACGACGAACACAATACTACGACTACAACAGTCAATCATCGCCCTATACATAACTAGACATTCCATCCTAATAATAGTGTCATACTCGTGCATATCTAAGACAAGCATATCGATCGGTAAAATCAATCTCCCAATCTCTATGCCCACTCCCCAACATATAAAGAATATCAATGACCCATAGCCCAGTGGTGAATCTACACTAGTAATTGTGTTATCTATTGTGTCTAATAACCCCCTGGAACGTGCAAAACTAGTGGAAACAAAACTATATGAAGCCCCCGTGTCAAATAATATCCACTCGAAAGTCCTTTGGATAGAAAACGTACCCTCAACTACGAGTGGAGCCTAGGGAACTACGACCTGGTGGACGTTGTAGACATGCCCATACTGTAGCTGTCCCCGCGGGACTAGAACTGCTGGAATGGCTGGCAAAGCTGGTATCTACGGTGGTGCTGGGAGGGCGGCTAGAAATATTAGCCACTAGGGCTCCTGACGAGCACCCTGCTGCTACGGGGATCCACCTTTCTGAGGACAATCATGACATTTGTGGCCAGTGTTGCCACAAATAAAGCATCTCCCTGGAAAGTGTCCTCCGCTCTGCCCTTGCTGCCCTCGGCCTTGATGGCCGTTACCACCCCTCCCTTGGCCTTGCTGAAAGTGCTACTGACCCTACTGGCTAGGCTGGCCCTATCTAAAACCTCCCTATCCCTGCCTATAATCACCTGATATGAACCTCGTAGCAGGGTCCCCTTATTGGGAACTCTGCTCGCCCTGTCTCTATTGACCCTGAGCTGGTTGTGTCCCACTGGCACCATTACCTCATGTCCTGCCCTGCTGGCTGGACTCCCCCACTCATTTGCTTCCCTTCAGATGGAAGCGGTGATCCTGACAGTGTAGTAGGGTAGCATTAAGTACATTAGTATATGTACCCAATGAAAGAATACCCAAAAGGTACTGACGAATCCTCCAAGTCAAGCCATCCACAAACATCTAAATTTTCTTCCCCTTAGCAGGTACTTCATTTGGCACCAGATTAATCAATCTCTTAAACTCTTCCTTGTACTCCACAACGGTCTTCCCCTCCTGGGTGAGATCCAGTAATTTTCATCTCATCTCAGTCTGAATAGCGAAAGGGAAATATTTACGATCGAACCGCAACCAGAAGTCCTGAATAGTCATGCTGTCTCTCTCCTCAGTAATGGTAATAGAGTCCTGTCACTGCAATGCCGCTCCCACTAGCTTAAAAGTAGCTAGTATTTGCTTCTGAACCTCAGTGCACTCATACATCCTTAAGTATCGTTGAATGTCCTTCTTCCACTAGCTAGCCACTACAACATTTGAAATCCCTGCGAACTCCGGAGGATGTGCCTTATGGAAGGCATCTCTAACTCACTACCAATAAGAAAGGAATGCGTGACCTGGTGCTGGGGCCACCGCCTGTGCCTGGGGTGGGTCCTACTGTACTACGGCCAAAGCTGCATTTACCGCATGTGCTACGAAAGCGGCAACCTCTGTAGCATTTATCGTGCCCTGGGCCAGAGCTGGATGGGGTTCGGGTTGGGCATTCCTAGGAGCTCGCTGTGCACGTCTAGGAGGCATCTGAAATGGGAGAGAATCTTTACAAGTCCATAGTAAATATCTCAAATAGTTGAAGACATAAAATGTTCAATTAATGAATACAAAAGTCCTAAATTTAGGGCTCTATATCAAAGAAAGCTACGCTGGAAGCATAATAAGCCGTACAGATCCTAAATGACTTTAGAACCTGATGCTCTGATACAACCTGCGACACTCTGCCTAATTAAATACTATGTGATCAGTCCTTTATTAAATTAAATTATAATATCCAGTTGGTTCAGAATGTGCATCACTGTCGCAAACTTTATTATTAACACTAACCATCTAATATTTAAAAGGGTTGATGTTAAAATTTTATCTTTTAATTAATATAACCAAATTAAGGAATAACTAAACATTCACCATTCAAACAAATCCCATATGAAATGAAATAATAAATGCGACTGGAGTAAACACTTCGAGCCTAAATACCAAATACAATAATCCAACAACTGAAAGGAGTAAATAAATAAATCCATAATCTCTGAATGTCTAAATAGAAGAGGGCGGCATGCCCTAACTGAAGTAAATAGCTCAAGATGAAGAAATGATAATCATGGAGGTGTCTACTACCAAGGCCCTGCAACTTCCACAACATCTACAACACGTCAAATGAATGGAACTTCTATGCTTGGTGTTCCTGTGGCTGGGCACCTAAAGAATTTGACAAAAGAAAAGAGATCTTGCAAGAGACAGGTCAGAGCCCGAGGGTAAAATATTTTGAAATTTCAGCATGAATTTAAAAATTACAGTAAAGAAAATATTATGTGCATGCTAGCTTTTCAATCACTCACTTGAGATTCTCACCTCTCAACTAATGTGCACGCCTAACGCACTTCTAAACCCATTCTAATTATTCTATTACGCCTAACTAACCAGTAGACATAATCCTTCCAATTACTACCCGCAATACCAACCTGTATTTCCCACGCAATACCATGATAAGTGTTTCAACAACTAATATCTCAATTTGGGAAGTATTCATAAATCAAGCTATGTATTCATCTACTTATGTTATTCAGGAATTTTCATTATATTTCTTATCCACATATTATCACACAGTGAGTAACATTACAGGTGTGTGTATATATATATATACTAAAAAGGCACCTCTAGACTTAGCTACTGTGACCTCATACTGTGCTATCAAGTCCCCGGTACATCTTGCACTGAATAAGGACAATGGGTTCAGAATCTCCCATGAACTAAAGATTACAAAACACACATATTGGAGGGGAACATAGTTTTAAGCCTATGGGTTATGCACATACCTACGCACCCAAGACCGTCATCACTATCATTCTCATAGATAGCACGTTCCTGGGTTCCATACCCTAAGGCATAAGTCAAATATCCCCCTGAAGGCTCCTCAAGATATGGCTGTCCCCTTTTTTAAAACCTCTCGTGATAGCAAGTATGGTAGGTATGTCATACACATAATTAAGCATACAATAGGTATTCACACCACCTATAAATTTATTTCACATGATCCATACGTAGTGTATTTTTGTCCCGAATAATCTACGTAATAATAATTCATAGCTTAATTCATTAACGAATGCTCCCGAGTATTTCTCATCACTCTAAGGGTATCCTTAAGATTACACATCGTAGCAGTAGGTAAGGTCCCTATACCCTACTGATCTAAGTCATCCTTTCTCTCTCGAAAGTTCAATCCTCGAATAATTCTCTAAAGTAAGTATTCTCCCCGATTAATACCAATTGAGATTAGACTATGGTTCCCACTCGTAGGCCCTAGCCTAACTCCAATCTTAACCTATAAATTTTATTAAACTAATTCTCATTATACTACACAATAAATTTCAAAATTTAAGATTAGAAAGGTTCTCAAGCGTTCTATGTAAAGACTGGAAAACTGCCGGAGATCGAACCGATCCGTTTATGGGAAAACGAACCGATCCGATTTATGAAAACAAACCAATCCAATTTATGAAAAAGGAATTGACCCGACTTGGTAAAAACGAACCGATCCGTTCTTGGACCGAATCGTTCCGGAGCTCTGTGAGAATTGTTCTTCCCCCAAGTACGTTTTCCACTATTTTCAACCTCAAATCCTCTACAGAATTTTCCTAAAATCCAATACAACTGTACTAATTGATAATCTAGCAACTATATTCATTTTCTAACATCCTAGTATAATCAAGTCATCATCAATCAGTAATTAAATTCGAATTCCCAAATTTAATCCTTTAAATCCCTAGTTCTTCCAATTTCAATTCAAGAACCATTAAAACCCAGATTTGTTCATCAATTAAATCATAAACTTCATGGGTTCTATTCTACATAGAAAGAGAAATCAACCTATATAATTTTCAGACCTAGATTAAGCATCAATCTCCCAATTTTCATCCAATTCAATATTAAATCATGAGTTTCCATCACCTATGCTAATATGAGTATAATTATTGCTAAAGAAAATCAAGTAATAAACACTTGCCTTGATTTTTGCTGGTCTGATCTGCTGGTGTAGATGGTATGACTGCATTCCTCATCTTTCGATCTACATGGTGGTGGAAGATGGTGGTTAGTGGCCTAAATCCCTTGGACTTGGTTCTCCCTCACCCTTTGTGACTCTCCCTTGGAACTTGTGAATTAAAACCCTAATCCCACTCACGTAATAGATATATTTCTCCTCTAAATTTTGTGGGTATTAAATGCCCAAAAATGAAAATTACCAAAACGCCCTCCCCGGATGCTGGTTCGACTTAAAACTGTCCCAGAATCCAAACTAAACCTCCGGCTAGACTTTTCTGACTATCTCGATCCTTACGGACACAATGGCACACTCGAAATGACCATTTGAGCGAATTATAAATAATTTTCTTTTATTCGCATTAATTAAATCCCGACACAACTCACACGCGCATCACAACTTAATTTTCATAGCTGTCGTATTTTTCACTCACGACAACTTTAATATTTTCATAATGATATATTAATTTACTCACTAAGTAATATTCAACATAGTTCTCACCAATAAATACTAACTCTCATCACGCCAGTAATTATTTAATTAAATTCATATTAATTATAATTAAATTTTCCATTTAAATTAATTAATCCTATGATTGAAATAAAATCTTTCAAAAATATGGGGAATTACAAGTAAAAATCCACCCCATGTTCCTGTAAATCACGTGTCATGCAGAGAATGCCTACTACTGTTGGATTTATCAAAATTCGATCATCAAATTTGAAGTGACATTTTCTTCTTTAGTATAAAAATCGGAGAACTTCTTATTTTCAAAGATTCATAATCTTATGCTTTTATTTACCATAACCTTCCATTTCCCCCCTCTTTCAACAGAACCTTCTTTAACTTCCTTGCTTTTAGGCCTTTGTGAAGTTCTATCTCCTTTCCACATTACCCATGGTTTCGTGCTTCCTTGCTTTGAACTTCATGTGCTTAATTGTTCAATCGCTCCATTATTCCTACTGGTATGGCCCTATTCTATCGTATATATCTTCTTGCAATTTTTTAGTCCTGACATACATAACTTTAAGCTATGGTTCATTTTCACGATATTTTTCATCTCAGCCACCCCTCAACCATTGGCTAACTGCTCGCTATTTACAAACTCATTACCTCAAAAGTTGATGGTACACCCTAGCTTTTAGGCATAACATTGAGAGCTTTGTCACTTCTCTTATTCAAGTCATGGCTGAAAGCATAGTATTTTTTCTCAAAGGCGAGGGCTGGGAGTATGAAGAAATAAATGATCTTATAGGTCACCTCTTCACCATTTGCTTTGTCTGGAACAAGCCCAATTTGAGTGAGTCTTGCCTTTGTAATTTTATACTTCATTTCCTTGTAAAACCTTTTCATACTAACGCTTCTTGTTCTTGATCTGAATCTTAAAAAGAGAGAGTTTGGGAGGTCTTAAGTAAGCCTTAACCATTTAAGGAGTCTGTAAGCTTCAGAGGCTAAAATAACTTAGTTTTATTACAAGATCCGAAAAAGTGTTTGAACGAGAAGCTCTTCGTTTTCGGCCCAAGATCGAAGAAGGATATATCCTAATTCTCCACTTCTCCACTTTCAACATTCATATTTTCCTGGATCCTCATGTATAACTTGTTTATGTTGACAAACATTTATCTTAATTTCTTGAATTGATTAATTATCTGAATATCTGGTCATCTGCTAGAGAAATGTCTCATTAAGCATGTAGGTGGTCCCCTCAGAAAATCAATCAGGTGCCTATTGCCCCTCAAACTGCTAATCCAAATACCTCTGAGCTAGACCTTACTGTTACCATTGAGAACACCCTCAGTTTAATTGACTGAGGCTACGACATCATTTACCCAATGAACTATATTAAAGAGACATCCTCTCAAAGAACATTTTTGGAGTAGACGAGATGAAAAAAGGCCCGTTGAGGCTGAGATAACTCTAAATTTTGCTATGAAGTAGTTGTTAATTGATAATGCAGTGGTTTCTAAGGCTGAGGAAGGGATAATTGATCAACCTTAACTTCGTTGGAATAGTCTTGATGAGAATTACTTGGGTTTTTAAGAGGCTATGGGGGCCGGTGAGATTAAGCGCATTAAGGGGGGCGATTGGAAGCGACAAGCAGATTATTTAGTTAGGTTATCAAATAGTGACTCGTTCTCACATATCGTCTTTAACTTATTCTTGTGTTACGTAACTGATCCCCTTTTTTCATAAGTGAGCATCCTCGGGACTTATATGTCCAAAGGTGGAAATAATATAAGGATGAGCTCAGAAACCTTTTAAAGCTGAAAGATGAACTGGAGACCGACAGGGGGGGTTCAAACTAAGGCTGAGCAGGACCTCATAACTTCGAGGACTAAAATTGAGAATGATAAGAAGGTTAAAGACATTACCTTGATTGAAAAAGAGAAATTTTCTCAGAAAAAGATTGATTACAAGCTGAAGTGGCCGAATTGAATTACCCATTAGTCGAAAAGAATAAGAAGAAGGATGTAATTGTCAAAGTTGAGAGATACCTTACCCCTCTCATAAGATTTATATACTAGAGGTCTTTTCTGGCCTCTTTTTATTGTAGGCTGATGAAGTATCAGTCTTTTATAAATGATTATCGTGAAATGGTGAACCTGACATCAAGGCATGTCGACTGAGGTGGACTTATCTTCTACAATCCTGATAATTGTGAAGGAAATGAGGAAGAGCTGATGCCTTCACATTCGGGAATAGATTAAGAAGCATATACTGAATACTGAAGGCTTCTCGTCGAGCCTTGGATTGCGATCGATTATGAGAATGAAGACTTTCATGTGTAGAAGGGTGGTGGTCCAGCTCATTCCACTGCACCTTCCATGTATAAGAGGATAGCATATGCTAAATATGTGAAGAGTTGAGCCATATTCTACCTCAATTCACTGCTCCAGCTCTACCCCCAGCTTTATAGTCCACCCCTCTCTTATATTTGCAAACATTTGAATTTTAAACAGTTTTTAATATTGCTCTTTTTTTAATACTTTAGCTTCAATTAACCTTTTGTTTGTGATTATAAATATAATTTTTGGTTAACTTGTGTAGGAGGGTAGTGGTACTCGAGTCTAAAAATAACTATAAATGGGTGAGGCGTGACCCATTCTAATGAAAACTTTCTTCAAGTTAATAATTTTTCATGAATAAATGCAGAGACCAAAAAATAACTTTTAATATAACGATAATGTTTCTGGTTACAACAATGAGCAAACAATGATTGAATATAACTTTTCAATAATAAATAAATGAATGAACTACCCGAGAGAAGTGATTTTCTGAGAGTGGAGAGATAAACACCTCAATATCTAGGAGAGAGCAGTGAGAAAATATCTGTAAGAATTTATGCAAGGTAATAGTGCTAATATTATAGGGTTTGATCCTTATCCTGCTTAACAAGACTTAACTCCCAGCCTCCAAACCAAAATTCTAAAGAGGTCCTAATTGGTCATGTGCTCAAGCCCTACTTGCTCTGCTTACTCTTCTTGCTAAGTAAACCTGCGTAGAAATAACAAGACTAATTGTTAGTAAATGAGGTTCTCAAATACATATTTCTTTGTTGTTTGAGTAACTGTTCTCAAATTTACTTCACTAGGTAGATAAAGGCGACTCATGTACTTGTTCTTATTCTGAGAGCTGTCATGGGGTTGCTTGAGAAGAACCCTCTTAATGATACTGCTCACATTGCTTTTGGAGCTTTGGGTCACTCGAGCACCCTCATTTATTGGTACTACTCACACGACTTTTGGAGATCTGGATTTCTTGAGCACCCTCTTTTGCTGGTACTAATTGCATGGATTTTGAAGCTGACTTGTGTTGCTCATGAACCCTCTTTTGCTGATACTACTCGCATAACTTTTGGAGTTTACATTGGGTTTCTCATGCACCCTCTTTTCCTATACTACTCGCGTGACTTTTGGAGTTGACTTGGGTTGCTCGAGCACCCTCTTTTACTTGGACAGTGTTTGCAAAACTCTTCTATAATTGTGGGGCTACTTGTGTACCCCTTTACATTAGACCTTTCATGCAGAAGTATTTTCTTTGTTTTGTAAAGTAAGAGTTGTACATGAAACAAATCTTTTCATGGTATTTTGAGAGAATAATTATCACCATTACTTTTTCTTAGCATTAAATGCTCTGACATGTTTTTTTATAGGAGAATCTTTTGGTATTCCAAGGAGACACGTGGAGTTTGTGGAGGACTACTCATGATTATGGTAATCATTGACCTTACTTTCAAATTGTCAGCCTCCTTTTGCCTTCCCGATGAATAAATGCCCTCGTCCTCCTCCAAAACTTTTACCTTCATTTGAAATTTTCTAGAGAGAGTGAGTTTCTCGAGTCTGTCTGCCATTTTCGTTAAGCTTTTCTTCCTTATTTTTTTAAAACCTTATTTTCTTTAAATGGCTTTTTCATCTAACCCTGCCTCAACCGTCGTTTCCACCCTTACCACTGAGATATTGATGAGATCCTTGCCTTCCCAAATCGTGGTTATAACTTCATCCATGGCTAGATTCTCCATTATTATTAGCACTTTGGCTTTCATTTTTTCAACCATCTCCACCACTGAAGGCGACGTTGAGCCTTCTTATATAGGAGATTATAGTTTTATTGCCGTTATATCTCATGTTTTAATTATCCTATCAATTTAGACTTTGTAAATGACTGGCTTTATATCTATGTTATGGCCTTTGTCCTTCCTTGTATTATCCCATCTTTGATGGAGTTGGAACAAGGAGTGGAATCTTACTATATTGATTTAGTGTTGAGGAAAGATGGCTATGATCAGGGCACTTACTCCCCTGATTTCCCTATTAACTACTCGCGTGATAAGTTAAACTTGTAATCTTATTCTAACTTCACTCCCGTGGGAATGATTCACAGGGCTGCTCATTTTGGTAATTTCCCCATCCCTGCTCATGGTTATCTCCTATACATCAGTTGCTCATGGTTTATCCTATGGAAGCGTCAAGTTGAACTTATTAAGAATTGCATTCAAGATGTTCCTCATGAGTAATTCATTGAGGGGTACCCTTCATCCAATAAGTATCTGACCAAATGTACTCACAAATAGGCATAACATTATAGTCAAGTTATAAGGGGTCCTTCAGACCATGTTACTCCTATTTTGGTAAATCCTATCTGTGAGTAAACCATTTGTTGAAAGCACATAGGGGCCAAGGTCAAATAAATAAAATATAAGAGTAGCTTCTTCAACGAGAAAGCATCTAGACATAAATGTTTATAATTTCATTCCTGCTGAGGTTGGTGGGGCTTTCTCACTCCCGTCCTCTATCAAAATTCGAGCAGTCAAGCAGAAGAGGCAAGCAACTAAGGCCGCTAGCTTTGGTGCCTTAGTGGACCAAATCTACGATACTGATACTTTTATTATTGAAGAGACTTTTTAGACTATTTGTGAGCATGGTAATGAGTCCATTGAAGCAACCATCTTTTAGCTATCTATTCAACTTCCTTCTCTATCTCTGGAAGGTATGATTTTTATTCCTCTCTTACTCAAAAAACACAAAAGTAATGGAGATACGTGTGTTTCTGGACAATATGTCCATTTGAAGAGGACCTTGTTGATTATAGAAGTACTCGTTTCTATAATTATCATAGTTCGTCTTTAAATTACATTAAGACACTTGCTGTCAATAACGATCACTCAATTGATGCATCTTTTTTATCAACCACTAGGAACGTAACATTGGATCTAGAGCATTCTACTAGTAACTGTGGTGACAAAAATCTCAACACAAATAATTTTTATGGATGGAAAACAATTACCAGTATGAAAGAAATAGCAGCAATCATACAACACAAGAATATACGTGGTTCGATAAATTGCCTATGTCCGTAGAGAGGTCTACTATTCTTATTAAGTAACCCTCAAGATGGTTTTTTCACATGCCCTTTACCCCGGGCCAGGGGTATAATATATATTCAGTTGTAAAAGGAGAGAAAAGGAGTGTTGGCAGGCAACACATTAACCCAGTATCCCTTGAATATCTCATCCGAGATTTTGGGGATGGACTTGGTCGCATCTTTCTATTCTAACCGTCACTTTGAACTCATTATTTGAGTCGGTTGCCATTTATTATTAATTGAGCTTTGTCCGACTACTTGTATGGGTTCTAGTTGACAAAAAGGCTACCCATAATTTCCACTAAAAGTTTAGGGGCCACAATTTGGTCTTAAAACTTTTAAATGGTGCCTCGGCTTTCTTTTGATAGTATTATTACAATTTTCAAATTTTTAGGGGAGTGAATCATCATTTTGTAGTGATTTCAGGCCGCAAATATTCTTTGATTATTATGCGCTATCATTGAGAGTTTAAATCGAGGCATTCAGATGGTTCATTTCGCCACTTCTACTCTGTGTTTCCTTTCGTTCTCAAACTGTTCCTTACTCTCAAGCTTCTTCTTGCTCTCAAGTTTATTCTTCGTTATTCAAAATACATTTCCTGCTCTTCATCTTCATTTTCCTATTGTCTTTCATCATTCCTGGCTTGATACCTACTTTGTAAGTTATTCGTCTTCATCTCTTTTTCTTTTTACTGTAACTAGGGTTTTCTCATGGCTAGAATAGACAACAAATATCTGATAGAGTTTAGGAAATGTTATAATATTCCTGATTGGGCGGATATTGAGTGTGCCCCTGTTCCTCGTACTGTTCGCGACATTGAGGATAGCCATTGGATTCACGTTCTTTTGCTATCTCAAGGGGGTTTAATTTTTCCCCCAAATCGCCTTTTCTTATATTTTTTTCAGTATTTTGATATAGTCCCAGCTCAGTGTTCTCCAAACATTTAGAAGATTGTAAATGGAGTCCATAGAATAAACCAACTCTATGGTACTAATTTAGGCTTAGTTGAAATATGTTTTTGTTACTCTTTTTCTCGTACCAGTTCTGGTCTTCTTTACTTCAAAGCGAGGAGTCAGTATAGGGTGTTGGTAGTAAATCTACCTGATTCCCATAAGGACTGCTGGTCTGAAGGGCTAATAGTTTGGAACTGGTAGTTCCCTCCTCAGGTTGGGGGTGCGAGGTACAGGGGACCTCGAATTCCTACTTATGGGGTCGAATATATAGGTTGTTGTTCAATCTCTTTGCCTTTTAATTGTTACTATAATTTGTTATTCCTCTAATGCTTTATTTTTCTTTTTAAGCAAAGTCTAAAAACCAGGACCCTGCTCTCCATGAGATCATTTTTGCAAAGTTACTCAAGGCCTGGAATATAAGGGACTCTATTATGGAAGGTAAACATTCTAGGTCGGCTGCTTTCTTATTGGAATACAAGAACACTACCTCCAGCTTTATCGCCCATCCAGTTGACTCCATTCCTCATCTTGATATCCCAGAGGAAAAAGAGGAGGAAGAAGGTGCTCTTGAACCTATCAAGTTAGACGAGGATGAGGAGAGCAATTCAGAGTTCGGTGTTGGTAGAGGTGGTAGTGATGAGGCAGGATTTCGTGAGGAGGAATCCAGTGAAGAGGAGTCTGGTGGAGAGAGGTCTAGCGAGGAATTTTCTAGTTCAGGTAGTTCTGGGTTGAAGATTTCTAGATAGGAAGAGATGGCTCATTCTAAAAGAAAGAAATTGATCCCTGATGATGATGATAATGTCCTATTGTCCAACAGGATGAAGATCCAGAAGACCAGGCCTAGGGATACTGCTAGTGGTTCCCAGACAATAAATTATGAGAAGAAGCTGGAGAGGAAAATGAGAAAAGAAGAAAAGAGAGAGAGGGAGAAAAAGAAAAAGGAAGAGAGAAAAAGAGAAGCGAAGAAGAAGAAGAAATAAGAGGAGAGAAAAGAAGGAGAGGATAGTAAAGAACAAAAAAGGCATAGGCTTCCCTAGTGCCTATTGCTGTTCCAACTGAGGGAGCTTTTGTGGCTCTAGCCCCTCATCATGCCCCCGTACTGCTCGCGAGGGCAGTATTAATAGCGGACCGTGAGCGATCCTCAAATATGGGTTCAGACCAGTTAGCCCTGAAGGGGCTTGCTTTGGTAAGGCCAATTCTTTTTTATTTTTATTTTATTTTAGTTCTTACCATCGTTTGCCTTATATCTATTTCTTCTTGCAGTTTTTATCTGACTACACCGTCCTTCGCCGCAGTCGAGATGGGATAGAGAGGAGAAATACTGAGCTCGAGGGGAGCCTAAAGACTACACAAGAGTCTCAGAAGTCCTCTGAGAGAGATCTTACATAATCTAGGGCCTCATTTGCCAAGAAAAGGGTCGAGGCGACCAAGGAGCTAAAGGAGCTCCATGAGGCCTACGAGCTGGTTGCGGCGAGTGAGATTTTTATCACTAATGAGAACACAAAGCTCACTTTGAAGGTGAAGAGCCTAGAGGCAGAGGCGTCCAAGACTATAGAGAATAGCTACAACGAGGGCTGGCAGGCAGCCTATGAAGACGTCGAGAAGGAGATTGAATATATCTGTCGGGCAAACTTTAAAAAAGGCTAGGATTGATATTTGGTTACTGCTGGAGTTTTTACTGACTCTCCTTTATTTGGCGAGCATAACCCTGGCACCAAGCCCATTGTTGATGAAGGAATCTATGTTCTCCACCAGCCTGTTTCTCCTATTGCTGATGCTCCTATCCCTCATTCTGCCGATGCCCTGCACTTGGGGCAGAGTCGAGTGAGGCTGCTGCTAATAAGGGGAAAGAGCCAGCTCCTACAGAGCAGTTCGAGGTCGACCAATAGACTCCTAAGATTATTTTCTTTATTTGTATTTTTTCTTTTTTCTTTTCTCTTCTTGTCACCTCATATATCTATACCTGGCTAGTGCCATTTTTTAATGAAAGGATTTTGTTTTCTCTTTTGCTGATATACTTTGTTATTTGCATTTTATTTCTTGTAGTTTATTGACCTTGATGATTACATTCCTGCCTCTTATCGTCTAGGCCAAATTCTTGGTTCTAATATAAGTAACCAAGTTCGTCAAGCATTCATCAAGATCTGTAAATCCCTTAGGATAAGGAACTAAGACTATACGGATCAATCTGAGGTAATTTCCAGGCTAAAGGATAGACTTGCACAGATGGAGGAGGTCGGCGCCTCTGTTCAAGAGGAGATGGATGCTCTGAAATCTAAGCTTTTAGAGGCCTCCGAGATTAATCAGGTTGGAGAGGTTTTGCAGTAGGAAAATGATGCCTTAAGGAGGGAAGTTACATGCCTCAGAGAGAATGCACCGAGCATGGCCCCTTTAGTTATACAGGTTCTCTTCATCAACTAGGCAGCGAGCTAGTCCTGACGACAGTGGTTCAGTCAGGGAGATTTCTGAACTGCGGGGAGATGTTTGAAGAGCATACATGATAACTGGTGGGCTTTAGAGGGACGTTACCCGACTGAGGCATCTGTTTAAGAAGGGCCTCGATAAGTGTGGGCAAATGGGTACAACCAGGGCTGGATAGACACTCCCATAAAGTTAAAAGAGGCCAAGGAGTTTGAAAAAGTGTAATAGAGTTTCAGCTAGATTGGGACTAAAAGAGCTGTTAGCTAAGCCTTCGATCTTCTTTGCTTCTCCTTCTCTGTATAGGATCGATAAGTCATATCCGTTTTCCTATTCTATCTTTTCTTCTCGGCTGGTTCTCTAAACACATTTCAGTTCATTATCAGAGGGTAGCTGAGTGCCTTTTGGGAGTTAAAGGTGACCAAGAATTCTATCCTTTGGTATAGACATGAGATCACTCCCTCATCTTTGGAGCCAAAGCCATTTAGAAAGGATAATTACTGGATCTTAATAAATGCGATCCTGAGGCAGTTGTTAGATTCAAGCCCGGAGGAGGTCGAGGAGGACTTTGCCCCTTATCCAGACAATGGTCGAAGGGCGCGAGTGGCTGATTACCTTGCTCAGTCCCTCTTAGGATCTAATTTATTCCTTCTTTGTCTTTTTATTTTATCACCATTATACGTGTAACCACGTAACCTTTAGCAATAAAATTTTTAGGTTTTGGGTTGTTGCCGACTAAACATGTTTTGATTATTTGTATGTTTTAATTTATAATCTCTAGAGATTTTGGGCTTTTCAATCGACTGAATATGGGAGCTTATTTTTGAATGAGTATTCACCTAGTCCAGTATGTCATAGACACACCATTCCATCTCACTTTACCTTTTAGGTCGTGTCGTCACACTGCCTTAGGCCTAAGTAGGGTGATGGAGAGGATACATCTGATTGGTGGGCAATCCACTTGAGCAGGATTTTGGAGCCAAGATCTGTTGGCGACTAGCCTAGGTTGGGCATATTACCTAATGATCCCCTGTAGGTCTTTACTTATTGCCAAAGCAACCTATGGGGTTAGTTGTGTTACGAACAAAGGCCTAATGAGGGTTATTATATGTCAACCCTGCTAGCTTTGCTCTAGAGAAGTTGAGCTGGTATAAGCCCAACCACTGTGGCACAATCACAAGGGGCTAGCTTAAGAGATATTTTAATTGGAGCAAGTTAACTAACTTGTTGTAATCCATGCTCTTCATAATATAAGTTGAAATAATGAAGCCTGTAACTTGGAAAGGGTGTATACAAAAAAAATATAATTGAGACAACCAACACATACAGAATGCTAAGGCCAATTGATTTTTATTGATCAAAGTGAGAGCAATATTAATTTGTAAATAAAAATTTGCCTAAACTAATGGTGCATAAAGAAATCTAGAAATAGAATTTCTTCAGATTGGCCGCATTTTAAGCTCTTAGTATCTCCCTACCCTCCAGTGTTTCCAAGTGGTAGGATCTTTTTAGGTCATCCTTTATCACCTTGAATGGTCCCTCCCACTTAGGTCCTAACTTGCCATCTGATGGTCTCACAATGCTGCCAAAAACTTTCCTTATGACATAATGTCCAACCTGGAATTTCCTTGGGTTGACTTTCTGATTGTATTATCTGGCTAGTTGCTGTTGGTAAGATGCAATCTTAACTAGAGCTAATTCTCACTGTTCACCTGCAAAGACAAGCTCGGTGAGCAACGCTTCATCATTATGGCATTGGTCGACTAACGCAGACTTCATAGTAGGGAGACCAACCTCTAAGGGGATGATTGCTTCCATTCCATATGTGAGTGAAAAAGGTTTCTCCCCAGTTGCTCGCCTTGGGGTGGTGCAATAAGGCCAGAGGATATGGGGCAATTTATTCGCCCAGAAGTAGTGTCTGATTCAATGGTCGCTGTAAAGGCTTTGTAAGGGGCCACTCTCAAATTGGGTCCTATTTTCGATAATGATCGTCCTGGGTATGCCGAAGCGTATGATGATGTTTCTCCATATGAACCTTATCATATCAGTGTCCCTAATATTTTCCAGTGATTCTGCCTCTATCCATTTTGTGAAGTAGTCTCTGACGACCAACAGATACTTCCAATTTCTAGTTGCAGTAGGCAGAGGGCCCACTATGTCCAGGCCCCACTGGGCAAATGGCCAGGGTCTAGTTAGGGATTTTAGGTCGCTTGCGGGTTGGTGGACTAAGGGTGAGTGCTTTTAGCATTTTTTGCATTTTCGAACATAGACTTCAATATCCTTCTGCATGTATGGCCACCAATATCCTTCCTTCATTGCTCGGAAGGCTATCGATCTTCCTTTTGTGTAACTTCCATAAATTCCTTCATGAAGCTTACGCAGAACTTGCTCGATGTCCTGTGAATGAATGCACTGGAGATAGGGGCCATTGAAGGATCTCTTATATAACTTACCCTTAGGATATAAGTGAAAGCGAGCGGCCTTGACTCTTATCTGATTGGTTGTCTTCTTATCGCTTGGCAATTTATCATTTCGCAAGTAATCTATAACGTGATCCATCCAGCTCGAAGCTTTTTTAATATGAAGAATTTTCTTGGGGTTCAATAATTCAGTAGCTTGTCGAATGTTGGGTTGCGCCACGAAATAAAGTTTGATTGTCCTTCTTAAGTTGGAATCTACTTCTAAGCTTAGATATGCTAGGGAGTATACATGGATGTTATGTTCCTTAAAGAACTGGTGAACATCGACTTGATCGAAGTTATCCATTAATCCCTTTATAATGGAGAGGTAAGCTTCCATCCTTTCATCCTTTTCATTGAAGTCACCACTAATTTGGTTGGAAACTAGCTGTGAATTATCAAAGACTTGAAGGTGACTCACCCCTAGCAGTTGTGCTTTGTGTAGTCCGATGATCGGCGCCTCGTATTCTACCTCGTTATTTTAGGCTTTAAATCCAAGTTTGATTCCCAGCTCGAGCACCGTGTTCTCAGGATTCACTAGCATAATACCTACTCTTACCCCTCGAGTTGGAGGATCCATCAACGTATAATGTCCAAATGCTTAAGCCTTCCCTTGAATAACTGGTATCAGGGTGATCGCAAGGCTGATCGCTTGTAAACTCAGCAATAAAATCGGCCAGGACTTGCCCTTTGATGGTTGTTCTTGGTTGAAAGTGGATATCAAACCTTTTGAGATCAACTGACTATTTGGATAGTCGGTCGGAGAGATCTGCTTTCCTTATAACGACCTTAAGGGGGTGTGAAGTAAATATGACGATGGAGTGAGCCTTAAAATAATGCTTCAGTTTCCTTGAGGCTATCAAAAGTGCGTATATGAGCTTCTCCAATGGCAGGTATCGTTGCTCGGCCTTCAAAAGAGTTTTGCTTGCGTAGTAGACTGGATGTTGGCTTCTGTCTCTCTCACACACCAAGGCAGATCTTATAGCATGGTTTGACACTGCTAGGCAGAGGTACAAAGGATCACTCTACTTAGGAATTACAAGCAAAGGGGGCCTACTAAGGTAAACTTTGAGCTCTTCTAGTGCTCTCGAGCAACTTTTGTCCCATGTTACTCCTTTGATCCTTTTTAACAATTGAAAAAACGATTGACACCATTCTGAAGATTTGGAAATGAATCAGTTGAGTGCGGCGAGCATTCCTATTAGCTTCTGTAGATCTCTTACTATTTAGGGCGGCTGAAATTTGCTGATGGCATCGATCTGGTCGGGGTTTGCCTCTATTCTTCTCTTATTGACTAAGTATCCAAGGAATTTTCCTGACTGGACACCGAAAGAACACTTACTTGCATTAAGGTTCATTAGGTACTTCATGAGGATTTCGAAGGTCTTTGTCAGGCCGGAAAGGTGGTCATCCTTGAGCTTGCTCTTGAGGAGCATGTCATCTATGTAAACTTCTATGGTATCCCCCATTTGATCTTTGAACATCCTTGTTACTAGCCACTGATAATTTAATCCTGTATTCTTAAGGTCGACAGGCATAACTTTATAGTAATATAAACCAACAGTGGTTATAAAGGAGGTTTTATCTTGATATGGCATGTGAAGGGGGATTTGATGATATCACGAATATGATTCTAAGAAGCTCATTCCCTCATATGCAGTCGTGGCATTACCTAGTTAATCGTTCTTTAAACGTGGGAAACTGTCTTTAGAACAGTCTCTGTTGAGGTCATTGAAGTCGATACAAACTCTCCACTTTCCATTGCTCTTAGGAACCACCACTGGGTTGGATAACCATTTGAGGAACTGAACTTCCTGTATGGACCCTGTATCAAGTAGCTTATCGTTATCTTTTTTTACTGCTCTAGCCTTCTCTGGGGCTGTTTGGTGAGCCTTCTATGTAACTGGCCTAAAGCTGGGTCCATATGTAGTTGATAACAAGCAATGCTGGGATCAATCCTAGGTAGTTCATAGGGCTCCCATGCTAAAACATCCAATTTTCTCCGAAAAAGGGTAACCAGTTCTTTCTTCTCGCCTTCAGTCAAGGAGGTGCCAATTAAAAACTTCTTTTTAGTAGAGCTACTCCCTGCTACAATCTCCTCCTGGTCTTTAATGACCCATTCATAGGGGAGGAGCCTGGTCTCATCCACTCCTGGTCGACCATACCTTAGTTGCTGTTTAGAGGGCATCAACCCCTCCTGGCCTTCCTCCCTACCATTTGATTTTTCTACTTTCTTCTCCTGTTTGGGGCGTATAGTCGTGATGAAACACTGCCTTACCGCAACTTGGTCTCCGTGGATCTCAACTACTCCTCGATTAGTTACACACTACAATTTCTGGTGGTAGGTTAATAGAATGACCTTCATTGCATGGAACCATCCCCGCCCAAAGATGTCTTGGTATGGTGATTCAATATCAAAAATAAGAAACTCAATCAGTTTGGAGATGTGTCCTGCCCTTACTGGTAGGACAATCTTTCCCAGAGGGATCGTGATCTTCTCAGCGAATCCGACTAATGGGACAGTGGCTTCCTTGAGATCTGCTATGCTTAGTTTTAGCTTCCTGAATAACTCGAGATACATTACTTCGAATGAGCTGCCTTGGTCGACGAGAAATCTGTCGACATCCCAATTGGCTATCCTGAGTGTAATGACCAGTGCGTCATGATGACAGGTTCTCATTCCCACCAGATCTTCATCTGTAAAAATAATATGCTTGTTATAATTAACGTCCTCTAGTCACCGCCGCTTCTCTGCCTGAGGCTTGGCTGGGTCAATTTGGAAGGCCTACATAATCGCGATAAGCTTCTTAACTTCCATTCGAGCCGCATTCCCTTGAATTTATTTGATGTCTAAAGCCCTCTGTATTACTGCAAATTTATGGCCAACATCTTCCTCTAGGACATTATCGGGCCTTTGTTCGTTGTTCGCTGCCACTTTATTTGTCTTCTTCTCTACAAACTCATTGAGGTGTCCGTCCTTGTCCAACTCCTCGAGGTGAGACTTCAGGGCTTTACAATGTTCAGTTTTATGTATGCCTTCCTTGTGGAATGTGAATTTTAGCGCATTATTCTACTCAGAATGATCTCCTCCCATCTTCCTTGGACATTTGATAAATGGCACATCTTTGATCTTTTCTAGGATCTTATAGATCGACTCTTTGAAGATTTTATTTATAGCCTGAAATGCCTTTGAGTAATCATTCTTATTTCCATTTTTGGAGCCATTCTTACCCCTATTCTTATTCCCTTTCTTCTGTGGTTCAACCTTCTCGGCCCCTTTACTATCCTTCGCGCGACCACTTTCCCCTGCATTAAGATGGGTCACATCCTCGACTTTAGCAAATTTCTCAATACGAGCTATTAAGTCATCGATGGTTGTGGCCTCCTTCTTAGTTAAGGACTGGTGCAACATGTAGGAGCTAGGCGATGCTATTTTAAAGGATGATATGACGACCTTCTCCGAGCAATCATCGACTTTGTTGAATATTTCCCAGTACCTCTTCGCGTACTTTCTGAGGTTTTCCTGTGGTTTTTTCTTCATAGTGAGCAAATCATCCATCCTCTTCGGATGGGAACTACTCATGATGAAGCGAGTTGTAAATATCTTGGCCAAAGAGTTGAAACTCTTGATGGATCGATGAGATAACTTCTCGAACCACATCTGCGCCACATCATGCAAGCTCGAGGGAGAGACTCAGCACATGAGTGCATCATTGTGACTCCATAGAGTCATTGCTTGCCTATATTTCCTAACATGGTTGATGGGATCAGTTTTTCCATCGTAAATCTTGAACCTGGTAAGCGCGAACTTATTTGGGGCTTCTTCTTCTTCTTCTTCTTCTTATTCTATCTCCCTTAAAAAAGGGGACTTCATCTGAGTTTTAGGAGCTCGTCTTGCTAGCTCCCTTGTTGATCTGGCACCACGGTGAGCTGGGTGCTGGTCCATTTCTCTCCGGACCAGACTTCGTATATCATCATCCTGTTGATCAGAACTCCTGTACCGACGAGCTGGTTGAAGGTATTTGGAATGGTTATCAACCAACCTGGGTATCTCTGTCCTTTTTAAACTGCATCTTGGGCTTTTTCCTTGGCTGCGAGATTTGCTCGCCTGAAGGCTAGGAGTCCTGCTGTGGCGTCATCTTATATTTTGACGGAGCTCTCTCTCCAGTCTTTCCAGTTGCCTTTTGAGGCGAGCATTCTCATTTTACTATTGGCAAGTGGCCTCCTCCTGGTCCTGGAGTCTGGTCTCGTAGGAATCAATTAATCTAGAGATTTGTGTGGACCTGGGTGGCCCTTGGCTTTCTTTAGAGACTTGCCTCTCCTGTCTAAGTTTTGGGTTTAAATGGACCACTTCAGACCTTACCCTTGGGGTTTTTGGCTGCTGCTGAATATCCCCTGCTTGAGGAACATTACTGATGTGATGTGACATTGCTAGTTCTTGCTTGGTGAGGGTTTTCGCAGGAAAGAATGATCATTTCCCACAGACAACGCCAATTGTGGTGACAAAAATCTCAACACAAACAATTTTTATGGAAGGAAAACAATCACCAGTATGTAAGAAATAACAGCAATCACACAACACAAGAATATACGTGGTTCGGTAAATTGTCTACATCTACGGAGAGGTCTACTGTTCTTGTTAAGTAACTCTCGAAATGGTTTTTTCAAATGCCCTTTACCCCGGGCCAAGGGTACAATATATATTCAGTTGTAAAAGGAGAGAGAAGGAGTGTTAACAAGTAACACGTTAACCCAATATCCCTTGAATATCTCATCCGAGATTTTAGGGATGGACTTGGTCGCATCTTTATATTCTAACCGCCGCTTTGAACTCATTATTAGGACCGGGTGCCCTTTATTCTTATTTGGGCTTTGTCCGGCTACTTTTATGGGTTCCAGTTGACAAAAAGGGTACCCATAACAACCATGATAAGACCATGATTTACTCTCCCACCTCAATCAGTCCAACTATTGGGCCATTGCCTTATAAACAAGCTCGTCGCTCAGGACCTGTAAGTATTCAACCTAAATATTCAAGTTTAGTTCATTAGTCTTAATTTTTCAACTAATGTCATCGTTTAATATTTTTGAGCAGGTTTCTTCTTTGGGAACGAGTGGAGTGACAGTTCCCTTGCCTGCCTCTTCTCCCATTTGTCCTCCTGGTGGTCCCTTTTAGAGGGAGAGAAATTCTATGTTGGTATCCTCTATGAGCTTAGAACAAGAGATATGTACCTTTTTTCCTTTTTATATATAAATCCTCTAATGCAAGTTTTCTTAGACTGACTTTACATTATCTTGAAGCTATCTACTGTGGTCCCCACAACCGCTAGGAGTTCTTATATAACCATTCGCACTGCTGGCTATGCATCAAGAACGCCTCAGCTATTTGCAAATCTCTATTTTTTTATCGTATCATCCTTTTTATTCTTTGTAGTTAATTTTGCTTCTATGGGTAGACATATGTTATACCTCCCTTATTTGCTCGTGGCCTAATTATTCTTTCAAAAGCGAGCAATATGTTTGGCCATCCTCTAACTAGATTAAGAAGGGTATTTTCAAGGACTTAGACATTTCCGTAATTAAGAATAATGGCTTATAGCTTTCTTTATAGGGGCGTTTAACGAGTAGTTCCCTTTTATTATATGGTATTCTTTTGCCCACTGGGGTAAATATCCTCGGGTTGCCTCTCTCTAGTAAAAATTATATGCCTTGAGGATGTCTATGTATGGATAACCGACCTCAAGTCCAAGATTATTCTATTCATCCCATCTTTAGCGTGGCTTTGGGTGGGCCCTCATTACGTGTTACTCTTTTAGACAAGGTAACCGACATTTATAGTTTGTCATGATGTACACATGACCAATTATTTATGGAAAACCTCATCTTGACTTATTTTCTTTACATATTTTGTTTCTCTCGCCTTTTATTGACATATTGTCATGAATGATCTTCTCTTTCCTTCTATTCAACCCATTGTGCCTCATATGAGTGTTGTGATTGACTTGAGTGTTTCTCCTCCAACTAGGGTTCAAGTACACATGCTCGTCCACTGGCATACCTTTGTATTTTTTTCTAAAATGTTTGAATAGTCACTCATCATATGTCCTTATTTTCAGATGAGTACTACAAGTGCTTTTCCAGTTGTTAATCCTCAAATATTGATTTGGCATACCTTGGTACTTACTTGATTTTACTGTTTGAATGCTGGAGTAGTCACTGATCCTATTTCCTTATTTTGAGCTGAATACTACGAGTGCTCCTTTGTTTGTGGATCCTCAGATATTGATCCAACATACTTTAGTATTTACTTGCTTTTACTGTGCAAATACTCAAGTAGTCACTCCTCCAGTTTTCTTATTTTTAGGTGAGTACGATTGCTCCTTTGCCAGTGGAGCCTCAGATATTGATCTCGCATACCTTAGTATTTACTTACTTTTACTGTGAAAATGTTTGAGTAGTCACTCCTCATGTTTCCATATTTTTTGGTGAGCACAACAAGCGCTCTTTTTCCTGTGGAGCCTCAGGTATTGATCTGGCATACCTTAGAATTTACTTGCTTTTGATGTGCAAATGCTCTAGTAGTTTCTCCTCTTGTTTCCTTACTTTTAGGTGAGTACTAGTAGTGCTCCTTTGCGTGTGGAGCCTCAGGTATTAATATGACATACCTTTTGTTCATTTCCTTGTACTTTTGTAAATATTTGAATGCTCTTCTCAATCCATTTTTTTTTATTTTCAGATTGAAGATACGAGTGTCCCTGTTTATATGGAGACTCAGGTATTAAATTGGCATGCCTTTTATTCATTTTCTTTTTATTTCCAAATAATTTCGTGCTCTTCTCAATCCATTTCTTTACTTCTAGATTGAGGCTATGAGTGCTCCCATGTTTATAGGGCCCCAGGTTGAATAAAAGGGTGAATGCAGTATTTCAGGCAGCACGCTAAGTCTTATCAGCATGCGAGTGGGTTTCCTTTCTTTATTGTGGTATCTTTGTTTTCATTTCTTATGTGTTTATACTTTGCATCTTTGTTCTCTGTATCGATAAGACTAGGATGAGGAAGTTGGTGTTGAGGACGAGTAGAACTCTGATACTACTCCAGTGTGGTTGAGAACGAGCAGTATGATAAGGAATCTATTGTTGATTTTGATTCCAGTTCTTTGGATACTAGTTTTAACACTATAGATATGAATTCTCTCGACGTCTATATAAAAGATGTCTGGTGGGAGCGACACATGGATAGGTTTCGTGAGTATGACCGGGTTATCTTGGAACTGATTTTTGAGCATTATCCCAAGACTTTCACAAGCGCATCGGTATGTAATATTAAAGGTAGTTTTATTACAAATTTGAAGATGCTCGTCGGTCATGTTCATCGGTTTACTTCAGTTTCACCTAATGAGATTACTCCTTCGAGCATTAGTAACTTCTTGGCTGCTATCAAAGACCTGGAAAACTATTACCATTTTAAATTGGATTGGTTGGATGTTTCCATTCGCAGACTTATTCCTCATACTATGAGGAGGTTGATGAAGGCTAAATCATTTGATAATGCTAAGTCGGAGCAGCGAGCGGATGCCTTGAGAAAATGGATCAAGTTCCTTAAAGGTGAATTGAGCAAAATTCAGTATGGCAAGGAAGAATGTACTGCTCGTATTGCCAAGACTAAAAAGGAGGTGACGAGAGAACTGGGTGCCTCCTGGGAGGGTTTCTATAGAAAAAAGGATCTCATTTTATTTTTAATAGACAATTAGTCTTATAACTCTTTGCTCTTTTTTCGGGGAGGCCATTTTTGTGAAATGAAATGTCGGATGCTGTTTATTTTTTGCGTATACTTTGCACTTTTATTGCTTTTTCAATTATACTGTCGGACTATCTGCTCGCTAATATTTTGCATGTAAAATATTAACAAGTAAAATTTTATACTATTATCTTTCCCTTAGACTATGGGAATATCTGCTCGCCAACGTTTTGTATGTTTCCAAATATATATGAGTAAATTAACATTGACTCGATAAAATGATACCCTTATACTTTGGTAACTTACTGCTATGCTCGCCATTATTTGTGGTTTGAGATTTTGCAATAATGATTGTGCAAGCATATCCCCTCAAAATATTGCGAGTATAAATTTATGCCTTAAGAATTTTGTACTATTGTGCTTACTATTAGTTGTAAAGGAAAATTGAGATGTGGGAGTATATCCTTTCATAACGTTTCAAGAAAATTGGAGATTTTAAACTTGCTTTTATTTTCTTATACTTTTAGAAATTTTGTACTTCATTGCTCGGTATATTTTGTTGTGGTTTTTAGCTTGAATGTATACCCATCAAAATATTACGAGCAAGGGGGAACTTAACAAAAAAAAAGAAACATATCTTTCTCGTTATATTTTGTTATTTGAAAGTATATCCCCTCAATATATATTGAGTAGTACACTTTTCTATGTGAAGATACTTTTTCCCTTATACTGTGGGAATCCTGGGATTATTATGCTCATTATATGCAATTAACTGGTTGCTCATTATATGCAATTAACTGCCAGTATAATCAAAACGTTTTTGAAATGTATCGCCGTGCGTAGTCTTACGAGTAGATACATAAGAAAACACAAAATTTGTTGGTTAGGTAAATCAATAAGTATTATAATTACCATTATAAAACTGTCAAGGAAAACTAGAAATAAACAAACATGAGCTATTGCATTTAATGTATCAAAATTAATATTTTCTTTTAATGTTCATACACAAATAAGGGTTTCTTTCTCATACAAGAAAATTTTAATTTTCAAACTGCAACGGAGATAAACACTACGATACCTCATACATAATACTTCTTCAGCCACTTGTAGTTGATTGACTGAATGCAATCACTCTTAGGCTCTAAAATCTATCAGTTGCCTGATTTGCCTACCCCTCATACCACTAATGGTCCTTCCCAGTTAGGCTTGAACTTAGAGGCAAACATACTCCTTACACGATGAGTAGATGCTCATATAACTAAATCTCATACTTGGAACTCTCTTAGCTTGAAGAGATTCTCATAAGCCCTTGACAGTTGTTAGGTATAGACTTTGAAATTATCCTTTTCTTTATCACGATGTTCATTTAAAGCTTCCAACTGCACATGTCCTGGATGAGGCAACATATCATAACTTATATCCACTCTTGCTAATGGTAATGCCAATTCCATTGGTAAGACATCCTTGGTTTCATAGACTAAAAAGAAAGGAGTGAATCTTACTATATTCCTTTTAGATATTTAGTTGGATAAAAAAATCATTAGCAATCTATCATCCCATGTTCTAGGGAGGTCCTCTAATATCTTGTTCAAAATATTAATCAAGGTCTTATTGATTGGTTTTACCTTTCTATTTCTCTTGGGGTAGGAGATGGTTGAATTGTTGTGAATGATCGTATACTTATCTGTAAGCAAACTCATTTCCTTGTATATAAACTACTTGCCATTGTCTGTGAGTATGACTTTCGTAATTCCAAACCTACAGATTATATATTCTCAAATAAACTGAGTTACTACTTGAGCAACAATACTTCTCAAGAGGACTGCCTCTCCCACTTGGTATACAACACTGTAGCCACCAAAATGAAACATTTTTCACAAGAGGCTGGATTGATCTTTCCGACCAAATCAAATTCCCAAATGTGGAATGGGTAAGGAGAAGCCAAACTTTGTAAGCTAACCGAGGGGGGCATAACCATGTTACCATGCACTTGGCATGCTAGGCATATCTTCATGAAGTCTATGGAATCAACTTCCATCGTTGGTAAGTAGTACCCCATAGTCATCAGTTGGTCATATATTTTTGTTCCACCCATATGCGAGGGTTCATAAGCTTCCTTTAACATCTTTGCCACTTCTTATTTCATGACACATTTAAGAAATTTCTCATCGTCTCCCTTTCTATAAAGTTCCCTTTTATTAGGTAGAACCGTGTAACCCCCTTTTTTAAGTAAATCTCATATGTCCATTTGATGGGTAACTCTCCATCATTCAGATAAGCAATATTAAGCTTTCTTTAATTTCCAACATCTCCAAAAACTTAGCTTCGTTTGGATGATCAAATTGAGTTAGTAATTTCAAGAAACCTTGTTGAAGAAGAGCAACCTCTATGCTTATAATGGGTCGGTAGTAGCCTCCTCGCTGCAAATGTCTATAGAGTGGAATGTGTGTATCCCCTCAATGCCTTATGTGCATTACTCACAGCTTCTCACAATCCTTTTTTTCTCCCATGCACCGTGTAAAGTAACCACCTGAACTTTAAAGTAAAGAGTGCCTTGAATCATAAGGAAATTTACTTGTTCTGATAACTTCTTTAGGATCATGACTTGGAAATAAAGATCTCACCATTCAAAATATTGTCCTTCGCCAAACGGTGATCATAACATCTAACTCATTCATCTCTAATTTCTGAGCAATGTTACTATCAAGGTGTCTATTCATCATTCCGAGGTGCATCTCTATCTTAACAACTAATAACCGATTAACCAACCTTTGAATAATATCTCCATAGGGAGCAAGGTTGGCATGCTTGAGTGCATATTCTCCTTTGACTTGCTTTACCAGGAGGATGGAATCTCCTCGTATAAAAGGTACTCTAACCTTATTTTCAAAGCTTATAACAGACCAAGTATGAGTGCTTCATACTCAGCTTTATGGTTTGAGTACTTGAAGTCCAACTTATAGGAAAGGGTGAGTTTCTTTTTGTCGTTAGAGAGTATGACTCCTGCTCCCCAAGTACCTTGTGCGCACGAGCCATCTAGTTTTATCTTCCATACTTTCATCTCGTCGACTAAACAAGCTTGAAAGTTATCTCTTGTAGCTCCTCACTCGGAGGCTCAAATTTCTGGCTTGGGAAGTTGGCTAAGAGGTCTTCTATAGATTAACTTTTTATGGCCTTAAGAGCAAGGCATATGAAATTGTATTGTGAAAGTATTTGGAACCACCTAGTCGCTCGCCCTATCAAGATGATTCTCGTGAGCGGATACTTAGTAAGATCACACTTGGTGATAATATGCACAGTAAATGCGAATAGGTAGTCCCTTAAATTCTGGTCCACAAATACCAAGGCCAAATAATTCCTTTCCACACTTGTATATTGATTAGGCATAAATTCTTCACATTTATCCCCTTAATTTCGGTATTTTTATGATCCCGTGCGGTGTAAATAGCTTGGATTTGTCTCATATTTATGCTACTAACCCTTTTTGGCAATTATTTCGTATTTTTTGTATCTCTTATGTGTTTTACAGGTATTGAAGAGCTTTCAATTACAAGAACACTGGAAAAAATGGCACCTCAATCCGAGCTACGGTGAAGAAGTTATGCCCATTTGAAGTTGAGAAAGAAATCCAAGAAGAAACTGTTAAAGATGGAACCGAACCGAAGCTGAGAAAAAAGAATCGGTTCGCCCATTTGTCACGCACCAGCTCCGTTACAAAATTAGTCACGCTTTCTAAGCGTGCCAAATTGCCAGATACGGGAATTTTATTTTGTGCTTATCTTTTAGCCAAAAGAGGTTTATATTTTGGGGACTCTTCTAAACAACCTCTAGCCTATATATTTAGTCATTAGGACTCTTTTTATTCAGATTTCATTGATGTAAAATCTCCATAACAAGTAGGAACATCTAGGAGAAGAATTTACATACTTTGCACCATTAATTCAAGAGCTTTTCCGGTTATTCTTCAATCTTTGATTTCTTCTTGCATGTTCTTGTTCTTCAATCTTGGTAACTTTTATTTCCAGCACTTTTATTATTATTTCTCATGTTAGGCTAGGTTTTTAAAGGTTGGGATGCATTAAACCAACCTGATGTTGTTGTTGCATGTGTATAAAATTAGTCCTCTAAATTTAATGATTTATTACGACCGTATTGCGTAGAAACGCGACAATTGTAGATCTTTGGATCTCGTTTTCTTCACGGTAATCAGGATGGTTCAGAATGCAATTCGAGTGTAACTATCGTAATACCGATTTACTTGTCCTCTGATTAAGTATGGTGCGGGCTTAAACCTCATATACGTAATGCATGGGAGTACAAAATTCTGGGTCTAATTAATCACTTAAATTTACGATTAGTTTTATACCATCAATACTCTAGGGTTGGGGGATTGTGTCTCTACCTTAATTTTCCAATTAGTTTTAGTTAACTTCTTTAAATTTCCCTTTTTCCTTTCTCACTCAATCATCATCTTTTACACTTTATTTTTTAAAGTAATAAATCAATTAAAATCTATTAAACATTCCCTGTGGATTCGATATCCAGACTCGCCACTATATTCCATAAGAGTGTAGTTAAAGTTTAGGGTTTTTTTGTATTGTGGTCGGAAGCCGATAACAACGACTAGCATATTTACACGGACGCTCGGTTTCCAACACGATCAAAATGGCGCCGTTGCCGAGGAATGTTTTGTTATAGATTATAATTGATTTACTATTTCGAAAGTTTTTTTCTTTGGTATTTTTTAACCTTTTTTTTAGCCTTGCACAATTGAGCGCTAAGAAACGTTGAATCCTCAACCGTGCACCTCTGTACGCGAATTATCCATTTACATACTATTCGATAATCATATCTTCTCATGGTGAGTTTGGTAATTATAATGGTTCATATGGTAATTGTTTTCAAAATTTTTATTCTCAAGAGTTCACGACTCGACCTATTACCATTGGTGAGGCCATTCTAACTCTGGAGTATTAAAGGCTTGGAAACGAATATCGGAGAGAAATTTATATTAAATATTCTCAAGAATTCGTGCCTCGACCTACTACCATGGGTGAGGCCTTTCTAAAACTTGCGTATGAAAAGCTTGAAAACGAATATAAAAAAAAAATCATTTTGGGGAATCCAATGACGATTTTTCTTCCGATATTTGTGAAACTATAGAAGGTTTTCAACCAAATGAGGAATCCGAGGTTCTAGAGCCAAGGGATCCTACTTTGGAAGAAAACACACTTTTCCAACCAAAAGAGTACTGGATTTTCTTTCCACCCAAAGCAAAAAGAATATCGATTATGGTCTTGTGAAGGAAATGGTCGCACTTTGCGATGATGTGCGTTCTATTTTGGAAAACAAAGAGGAGGTTGAGACTTATGTGTCACCTCAAAATTTTGAAGAACATCTCATTGAAAGTGAGTCTTTTCCCCTTGAAATTCAATCTCCAAGTGATGATGAATCACTTGAGATTGAGTTTATCTCATCACTATTCTCGTTCACCGTTATTGAACCATTAGAAGTACTGCTAGATTCTTATGAGTCGGTTGAAAATTCTGAAACGTTTACACCTTTTATCGACAAAGACACTTTGGTAGAATTTTTTTCTAATATGGACACTTCCTTTTTGCGTGCCCCTCTCCCCATACTACTTGAAATTTTTTTTTGGAGGTGATTATATTTTTCTTGGATCTCAATTGTACTTGTCCCACCTAGCATCCAAACCACCCATCATCCCATTAAAATTTTTAATTGGTGATGGTTCATTTTTTCCATCTCACACATGCCTTCCGTTGTTCAAACGGAATCCTTATATTTCGGGAGGCATGCATCCTAGTGAGGGTACACCATTAATCCCTCAAAGTCATATTGTATTTTGGTTGGACCCTCAAATTTTTTGACTTCTAGTGTATAACTTATTAGAATTTGAAAATCGTAGGTTGTACAATAGATGGATTATTTTTTTTAGTTTAGAGTTTTTGTTATTCTTTTTGCTATGCTTGGTTCTAACATGTTTTGTAGATTCAATGGACTCGTACTTTCCGGGGATCGCTCCATTTTGGGTAATATATTTCTTTTCCTCTCTTTATGTTGTGTTCTTGATTCACATTGAGGACAATGCAATATTTAAGTTAGGGGGTGTGGGATATTCTTTCCGTTTATTGTTTAGATTCATTGATTCGATCACATGCTCTTTTCAAGTGTGGTTTTTTTTATAGAAAATTTCAAAATTTTCAAAAAAATTAATTTTTTTTGAAAAAAGCCAAAAATATTTTTCTTCAAAATAAGTAAAGATTGGAATTTAAAATCTTCAAAAATGTCACAAATATTTTGTCTCAAGTTGTAAAAATCAAATGCACAAAGCCAAAATTGACCAAAGATGAAAATTGAAAGAAAATTGACGACTTAACGAATAAGTGTGGAGATTAACAAAACCCGGTGAGATTTCATGCCTATCGATCTTTTTGAGTTTTTAAATCAATCCGAGTTAATGGTTAACTCATAGATCTAATTCAGTGTTTTAAATAAGTCGTTGATGATCTCAATTCTTTGTTTTGATCGGTTATGGAAAATGGAATGTTGCCTCGAAAAGTGCGCTACAAATCTCTAAATTAAATTAATCTTGAGACGCATATGGTAAATTAATAAGTAATTCGGACAATGAAGTATGCAATCGTTTGTTACCCAAAAACATTAGCCATAAAAGATATGAAAAATTATCCCTTTAATAATCTAATCAAGCCGAATAAAAATTTTCCTTTTCGTATGGTAACCCGAAAAACCCAAGTAGCCCAAAATTGTGAAAATGGAATATTCATTAAAGTCCGAAAAGTGCATAAGAAGGGGCAAGAAAAAGAATAGAAATGCTTAACAAAAATATCAGGAAAAGAAAAGAAGTGAAAAACAGGAAAATAAAAATAGAGAAAAGGAATAGAAAATGAGCAAAAGCCCGAAAAAGCACTAAGGGACATCATAAGAAAAAAAATTAAATTCTGAATTTTCCAACCATTTCCATGTTACCCAATACACTTATAGCCCGAAAAAGTCCTATCTGAGTCCGAATTGATAAATTAATTATCGCGTGGAGAGCTAAGACACCAAAAGATAATAAAAGAGATTAAATGTGTGAAAAAGAGGCGATGTTCCCGTTTCCCAATGATTGTATTCCGATGATGAGATCTATTCACTATATATTTTCGTCTTTCAATTTGTGTGCGTGACTTTGCATCCATTATATTTACTCTTTATATCCTGCACACCGAGAGAATAGCCACAATCTGAGAGATTCGTTTGAGAGAGCATCCCGTGAGCATTTGAATCAAAACGAATTTTCGAAAAGTAACGTAATGATCAATCGATGGAAGTTAGCGGTTCAATTTTTGGCTTCGCACACACACACTATGACTTGAGACTTGTAAATATGACTTTAAGGGAACTGTTTTGGGGAGTTTAAATTGTACAATTTTTAAGTATTTTGATTTTTCTTTGAGTCAATAAAGAATTTTGTGGGTATCTTCCCTGCAAATCCTCACGAGACACCACTCGTCCTACTAGGGTAACCTAGGGGTTTAAAGGCTTATTGCATACACTAAATGCAATCGCTTGCCCGCAAAAAAGGTATTCTATCCCAATAAAGTTTTTGAAGGGTCCTTAACTCATACTCTCATTCTTTTACATTGCTCGGGACGCGCAAAGTTCTAAGTTGGGGGGGTTGATTAGGCATAAATTCTTCACATTTATCCCCTTAATTTCTGTATTTTTATGATCCCGTGCGGTGTAAATAGCTTGGATTTGTCTCATATTTATGATACTAACCCTTTTTGGCAAGTATTTCGCATTTTGTGTATCTCTTATGTGTTTTAAAGGTATTTCATGCAAGAAAGATGAAAAAGAGAACTCAAAATAGTGAAAGAAACCAAGAATCGGGGAGTTGAAAGGCATTTTCATAATTTTGCAGCCTTAATCCGGAGTGGGGCCAACGGAAATTTGAAGAGCTTTCAATTACAAGAACACTAGAAAAAATGGCACCTCAATCCGAGCTACGATGAAGAAGTTATGCCCATTTGAAGTTGAGAAAGAAATCCAAGAAGAAACTATTAAAGATGGAACCGAACCGAAGTTGAGAAAAAGAACTGGTTCACCCATTTGTCACGCACCAGGTCCGTTACAAAACTAATCACGCTTTCTAAGTGTGACAAATTACCAGATACGGGATTTTTATTTTGTGCTTATCTTTTAGCCAAAAGAGTTTTATGTTTTGGGGAGTCTTCTAAACTTCCTCTAGCCTATATATTTAGTCATTAGGACTCTTTTTATTCAGATTTCATTGATGTAAAAGCTCCATAACAAGTAGGAACATCTAGGAGAAGAATTTACATACTTTGCACCATTAATTCAAGAGCTTTTTCGATTTTTCTTCAATCTTTGATTTCTTCTTGCATGTTCTTGTTCTTAAATCTTGGTAACTTTTATTTCCAGAACTTATATTATTATTTCTCATGTTAGGCTAGGTTTTTAAAGGTTGGGATGCATGAACCCAACCTGATGTGGTAGTTGCATGTGTATAAAATTAGTCCTTTAAATTTAATGATTTATTACGACCGTATTGCGTAGAAACGCGACAATTGTAGATCTTTGGATCTCGTTTTCTTCAGGGTAATCAGGATGCTTCAGAATACAATTCGAGTGTAACTATCGTAATACCTATTTACTCGTCCTCTAATTAAGTATGGTGCGGGCTTGAACCTCATATACGTAATTCATGGGAGTACAAAATTCTGGGTCTAATTAATCACTTAAATTTACGATTAGTTTTATACCATCAATACTCTAGGGTTGGGGGATTGTGTCTCTACCTTAATTTTCCAATTAGTTTTAGTTAACTTCTTTATATTTCCCTTTTTCCTTTCTCACTCAATCATCATCTTTTACACTTTATTTTTTAAAGTAATAAATCAATTAAAATCTATTAAACATTCCCTGTGGATTTGATACCCAGACTCGCCACTATCCTCCATAAGAGTGTAGTTAAAGTTTAGTTTTTTTTTTGTATTGCGGTCAGAAGCCGATAACAACGACTAACATATTTACACAGACGCTCGATTTCCAACACGATATCTGGATTTTATCCTAGATACTAATCGGGATAAATAATACATAGGTCATTCCATTACTTCTTTCTCTTGGGAGAGTAAAGCCCCAATAGACCGCTCGATAGAAATTAGATATAAAAGAAAATGTTTACTTGATTTTGAAGGAATCATAATTCATAGAGAAGTCAAAATTTTTTACTTCTCTCGGATGTTATTTTCTGCTCACCCCCTATATCCATTTCACATAAGATTTTATGAACAGTGAGAAAAGGGCGAGTGATTTCTACCAATGCTAGTATGAACCTTATCAAATAGGAAACTTTTCCCAAGAATCTTTTGAGTTGTCTCTGACTTTTTAATCATGGCATCATCAAATTGGCCTTTTTCTTCTCAACATCAACTTGAACCACTGCCTATTGGCGACAAATATGAGGAATATAGTTACAATAAACCCTAAAGGAACATTTAGAGGGGTTCATCCTTAACCTATACGTCCGATAACATTAAAAAATTCTTCTAAGATCTTGAATATGCTTGCTCTTCTTCTTGGATTTTACCACCAAGTCATCCACATAATATTCCAATATATCATGAAACAGGTCATGAAATATTGCCATCATAGTTTGCTGGTATGTTGCTCCAGCGTTCTTCAAGCCAAACATAATCGTATAGTCAAAGTTTCCTAGAGGAGTCTTGAAGGTTGTGTTTTCCTCATCTACATGATCCATTGAAATCTTATTATAACCGAGATACCCATTAATGAATTATGCATTTCGTGGACAACTATTGCGTCTACCAAATTGCCAATGCTCGATAAAGGAAATTTAACTTTTGTAAAGGCCTGATTTAAATCATTAAAATCCATATAGACTCAAATTTTTTTCTTATCTTCTTAGCAACGAGAACAATATTTAATAGCATATATGATGTTGGATGGTTTGATGAGTCCAACAACAAGCAACTTTTCCACTTTCGCTTTAATCTTTAGATCTAGCTCAGCCTTGTAAGTGCGCGTGGCCTATCTCATTGGTAAGGTATTAGGTAAAATATTTAACTTATGAGAACTTATCTCAGGGTCTATGCCCCGTATCTTGATGTATTTCCATGCAAACACGTCCGTGAATTCCTTGAGAAAATTGACAATTTCTTCTCGCTGCCTTGGATTCAAACCCTTGGAGATGAAAATGGGCCTCTCATCGCCACTGTCTTCCTTTAAGTTCAATTCTTCGAACACTTGTAGATAATCTCGTGGTCCATCTTGCATAGATTCTGGCACTTCCTCTCATTCTTCAACATATTCCACTATGTGCGAATCATTAATTACAAAGCATTTAGGTGCCAAGTCGACACTCTCATCCCAAAATACCGCCCGCGCAAATCGTTATTAATGGTCGATAACTTTTGCCATTGGACAAAATAGCTTTTTTATAAGTCTAAGAAGGTCTTGCATCTTCTTCCAACTTTCTTTTTTATTTATCCTTCATTTTGATAGGTATCATTCGCGGACCTAACCCGTCATACACAAAATTTTTGAATTTGCCTCCTTCTTGAACTATTCGGGGTTCATCTGCTTCCTTGGTAAAAAAATTCTTCCTCTGTTCATCCATCTCCGTTTGGAATACCACATCAACTAAATGGTCCTCTTCCACTAAAAAGGGTCTTTTGTGGACTTGATCACTATTTGTGTCCTATGAATGTTGATTTTTGTGCACTAGTGGAACATAGAAGGCACGATTCCATGAATGTGCATCCACACGTGGGCTATTAACTGCGGATAACTTCTATTGGCATTAATAACACGAAATTTGATGTGGGAAGTGAAATTTCCCAACTTGATCCCAACATTCACATATCCCAGTGACTGCATGCCCATGCCGTTAAAGATTAAAGTCACTAGAGGCACTGGCATAATTTTCTTTTACGAGATTCTTCTCTCATAGAGAGTTATTATGGGCATGACATTGATCTATGCCCTACCATCCAATAGTGTCCTTGGGAAACTAATCCCATTTACTAGAGCAGTAACATATAGAGGTCTATTATGAAATAAGATTACTTGTCTATTGATTCAAAAAGTACCACTTTTGAGGTGTACCTTTTAATAAGTCTTCCAATGGGTCCATGCCAATTGATGGATGGATCCCATTAATCTTTCACTGCCTTAAGAATCTTCTTAGTAACGGCCAATCTAATTTCATATTTGACGCTAATTTGATCAAAGAACCACTTGTACTTTGGGATTTTTACTATCGTTGCGCATCCCGAATCAATTTCTACCTCATAAGTTTGAGCGTTATAGAAATAATCAACCTTAGATATTCCTCCTTCATTAAGAATAAGGACCACGTTGACATTTGTTTCTTCAGTTTCCAGCTCTTCATCCCAATCACTCCAGAAATTCATGTTTTCCAAACTAAACAACCATTCATCACACGCTTTATTAATTTCCAGCCATTCCTTAGACTTTATTATCTCATCCCACTCATGCACTATCACCATATTGGTCGAACCATATCGATGGGCTGACAATGGGTTCTTATTGACATCTATAGGAGAAAAATGTAAAGTGACATTTGAAATTTTTGCAGTATTATCTTACACAGATCATAATAATCTTTTGTAGAGTGTTGACCTCTATGGTGTAGCTCGTAAAATTTTTCACCTACCTATTAGTAGCTATGGGTACTTGATCGTTTAAGTGAGGATGGACCACCACCCCCTCACGCACTAACGTCTGGTAACAATCCAGAGCCTTCATAATGCTTCTTGGTAGCAAACGTGGAGCATCACTTCTAAACTTTCTTTTTCCTGCAATACTATTCTTGATTACTTGACCACCTTTTTTCCCTTTGGGGATGCCATCCACATAATCAATTATCCAATGCCGAGAGACCTGGAATTTTCCTGGTTGAAGACCCACTTGAGTTCTCTAACTTTGGGTTTTTAACTTTATGACCATGACTATATTCTTTGTTGCTCGAGTGAACTCCCCAAAAGGTGACCTCATGGGTTTCATTGATCAAATGAACAGTGTACTCCTCAAGTAAGCCTTACAAACAAATCTGAAACATCCTTTCTTCTAAGGCCTCCTTGTGAACGTCCATAGATTTTTCTCTAAAACGCTTGATGTAATGCATCAACTCCTCGCCAGGTTTCTGCACCTCTTAGGCTAAATGCCTTAAATTAAATTCATCTTCGATCGAAAATATTTTTTATAAGAACTGTTTGAGCTTATCTTCCCTAATGGGAATGTTATCAGGAGCCAGGTGGGAGTACCACGAGTAAGCTTTGTCGGTGAGAGTCTTCGAGATTCTCTCAAACTCAAATTCTCGTCGTTACAGAGCATACCAAGGTATTCCACGAATCTTTTGACATGCTCTCTAGGATTTTTACCTTTGCCATTGGACTTCCTGAACTTTGCTGGAAAATACCCCCTGGGATAAGGATCATCATTGACACTGTCTGTATAAGGATTTTTCAAATCCTCATACATAAGATGAGATTCTTGCTTGAGTGATAGGAGCCTCTTCACCTCCTCCGTAATTCCCTTAGTACGAGTGATACGGGGACCGGATAGCAGAGTATGCCCGCACCATAATTATTATGTGGGGTGCTGTTAGAATATATATATTATATGAGTATTTAATATATATATTTAAATCTGGTATTTGGGAACTACCTGTTGTGTCTATGGTAAGTAAGAATGGAATAACTATTTCAATTTGGGAATAAGTGTTTGAAAAGTATAATGTGTTACTGAGAAACTTTGTTAATAAATAAGGTTTAAATGAGAACTTTGTTGTTAAATGAAATTAACCACTTAAACAATTGAATTTGTCAGTTTAAATCTTACGAGCAACCTAAGATAAGATAAGTTAAACCGTTGGGAAGGTTAGTGCGATAGGCGTGCACATTAGAAGAGAGGTGAGAATTTCTCAAGGGAGTGCCGCACTAATATGTTGTTGCATTGGCCAGTAAATAATTTAAATACTTGCTAAACAAATTTTAAATCGTTTTTACAATCGGGCTCTGACCCGTTTCCATTTTCTTTTCTCTCTTGTATATATATGTATCTATTACAGGTGCCCAGCCACAGGGGCGTCTTGCATAGGATCCTTTGGAAGGAATGCGCTGCAGCTTAGGTGGGAGTTGCAGGCCTTTTGTTTAGACGACCACATTTGTTGATTCCACTTCTAGCACTATTTATTCAGTTGGGCATGTGTCGCCCTTTTCCATTATTCAGTTGCTTATCGGATATTCTGATCTATTGATTTCCAGTTATTTGTACTTTTGGATCTATTACTGTCAGGATGTTTTCCTTTAAGTTTAAATGTTTGGATTACTTAGTTGGATGTTTAATTAATTGGATTGTTTGTTCCAGTATGTTTGTTGGATGATCCTTAAATTATGAATTACGTAAAGTTTTAAATTATTAATTTTAAATAAAATTTGGAAAGTAATGTCTAAAATGGTTTTGACACTTAGCTTAATTATTTAGGGTGGTTTAATTGGAAAAGTTATTTTACGACAGTGATGCTAAGAATGAACTGACCGTTCACCTTGATTATAATTTAATAAAGGACTGATCACCCGGTATTTAATTAGGTGGGGTGTCACAATGTGTCCTTCCCATAGAGGTCTCCTGCGTCTTGCAAGATGTACAAGAAGGTTCTTACTCCAGTCACATAGGAGGAAGACCTTTATCTAAGAGGATAATAATGCAAGGATACTGGTGGCCGACTTTGGTCAAAGATGTTACTTCCTATGTGAAGAGGTGTGACAAATGTTAGAGATTCTCTACTATCCCCCACCGACCTCATAAACCTATGACGTCAATCAGTTCTCCTTGGCCTTTCGCTGTATAGGGGATTGATTTGGTAGGACCTTTGCTAAGAGTTGCTAACAATTATCGATTTCTGATAGTAGCAATTGATTACTTATCCAAGTGGGTAGAGGCTGAGCCGATGATCACGATTACAGAGCAGAAAACCTTCCAGTTCATTTGAAAGAGCTTCATATGCAGATATGGCCTTCCGAACACCCTCATCTCAGATAACGGAACCCAGTTCAAGAATTCTTCCTGGATCAAGTAATTTTTCTCTTCTCCTGGTCGACCTCGGGCAAACGGTCAGACCGAAGTCATAAACCGAACAATCCTCGACGGGATTAAGAAGAGGTTGGAAGAAGCCAAGGGGAGATGGGGGAAAGAGGTTTATGCAGTGTTATGGGCCTAAAAACAACGATAAGGACACCAACGGGGGATACCCCATTTATGTTGGAACATGGCTCAGAAGTCGTCATACCTACGGAAGTAGGACTTTCAACTCACAGAGTTCAGACCTATAACCCCGAGAAGAATGGGGAAGAGAGAAGACTTGACCTAGATTTAATTGAGGAAAGGAGAGAAAACGTTGAGATCAGACAAGCAGCCTAACAGTAGAGAACAATAAAGTTCTACAATCAAAGGGTGAAATCAAGACCTATAGCTGTAGGAGGCCTAGTGCTGAAGAAGACGTTGCAGAAGACAAACAAGCTTCACCTGAATTGGCATGGTCCTTATAAAGTAGTCGATGAGGTTGTAGACGGTACCTACTGGCTAAAAAATCTCGAAAGGGAACCTTTCTCCAATCCATGGAATGCTGATCACCTGAAGAAGTACTACATATGATGTTGAAATTATTTCTATGTAAATGTGTCATTTTATGAAGAGAATATTAATGTGAAGAGAAGTTCCTGTGTCAATAATTTATTTGGATTGCTTTAATGGTAAAATTATGAGGTAACATCATTGTATGGTGACCTCAGACCTTAAAACCTCATAATTTGGTGATAAGGTGTGAGGTGAAATATCATATTTTGATGACCTCGGACCTTAAAACATCATAATTTGGTGACAAGGTCTGAGGTGAAACATCTTAGTTAGATGACCTCATACCTTAAACACCATTAATTTGGTGAAATTTATGAAGTTACAGATGACCTCATACCTTAAACACCATTAATTTGGTGAAATTTATGAAGGTAACATCTTAGCTAGATGACCTCAGACCTTAAACATCATTAATTTGGTGAAATGTATGAGGGTAACATCTTAGCTTGATGACCTCAGACCTTAAACATCATAATTTGGTGACAAGGTCTGAGGTGAAACATCATAATTGGATGACCTCGGACCTTAAACATCATAATTTGGTGACAAGGTCTGAGGTAAAACATCATAATTGGATGACCTCAGACCTTAAACATCATAACTGAATGACCTCAGACCTTAAACATCATTAATTTGGTGAGATCTATGAGGGTAACAACTTAGTTTTATGACCTCAGACCTTAAACATCATAATTTGGTGACAAGGTCTGAGGTGAAACATCATAATTGGATGACCTCAGACCTTAAACAACATTAATTTGGTGAAATTTATGGGGGGTAACATCTTAGTTTGATGACTTCAGACCTTAAACATCATAATTTGGTGAAAAGGTATGAGGTGAAGCATCATAATTGGATGACCTCAGACCTTAAACATCATTAAATTGGTGAAATATATGAGTTAAACATCATAATTTGGTGACAATGTCTGAGGTGAAACATTATAATTGGATGACCTCAGACCTTAAACATCATTAATTTGGTGAAATTTATGGGGGTACTATCTTAGTTTTACGACCTCGGACCTTAAACATCATAATTTGGTGACAAGGTCTGAGGTGAAACATCATAATTGGATGATCTCGGACCTTAAACATCATAATTTGGTGACAAGGTCTGAGGTGAAACATCATAATTGGATGACCTCAGACCTTAAACATCATAATTTAGTGACAAGGTCTGAGGTGAAACATCATAATTGGATGAACTCCGACCTTAAACATCATTAAATTGGTGAAATCTATGAGGGTAACATCATGATTGGATAACCTCAGACCTTAAACATCATTAAATTGGTGAAATTTATGAGGGTAACATCATAGTTTGATGACCTCAGACCTTAAACATCACTTGATGGGAAGTATGATTTGCAAGACCATTCAAGAAAGCATTCATCGAAAAAAGAAAAATCCTCTGAAGAGGATGATATAATATGAAGAAGTCAGAATTACAAGTCAACATGCCTTAGAGTATGTTATCAGAGGTTACAAATAATTATAGATGAGAAAAAAAAAATTATAAGTGTAAAGCTTCACAAATCATGGTCTAGGTGTTTGCAGCCACATGGTTGGTAACCTCGGTCCCATAAGCTTGGCCGACGTTGGTAACCTCGACCCCATCATCTTAAGGGTTGACATCCTCGGTCTCTGTAACTTCCAGTGGTGTGGTCTCTATAGGAGCTGCACCTTCTCCTTCCTCCTCGACCTCTTGTAAGGCCTGAGTAAACTGAGGGTTAGCAAAACCGAGACCAATGAAGTTTGAGGCGGTCAAACTCCCTGACTCTTTTTCTTTGATGGACGCCCATTTACCAGTAGCTTTAACACCTCTTTCAAGGTATTTAAAGCCGAAGCTTATAAATTGGTCAAAGACATTGTAGTCAGCCAAGATCTTCTCAGAGGCGTCCTCAAGGGTAGCTTTCATAGCAACATCAACCTTTTGTTGAAGAACGTTGTCCTTAGCCTCCAGGGCAGAGGTGTGGTCCTTCTGGAGCTTAGTTATATCCCTGTCCCTCTGCTTTACCTTATTCTCAAACTCAGCCAAGGCAGTCTTCAGATTCTCAACCTAGGCATTTAAAGAGGCTTCCACCTTCTGGGCCTCTTTTCCCTTCTCAATAAGGGGCAAATTCCTGAGGGTCCAATCAGCGAATTGATGCATAGAGAGAAGACCCTGCAAAATAAACTCAGAGGTATGATTGCAAGCCTTAATCCATAAAACGTCGAGGTTAGACATGGAATAAAAAAATTAAAGTTTTACCTGGATAGACCCGTGAAGGCAAAACTCGGCCAGCAGAGGGGTATCAATCGAGCGTAGAAAATGCTTATCTGCATCAATCATCGCAGAGACGATGCCATCCATTACCTTTAGACCATGACCTATCAGGTTATCACTAATCTTTAGCTTCTCCAGACGAGCAGCCAATGCGTCATTATATGAGATTGGGATGGCTTTTTGGTGCTTCCTCGGCCTCTGATCCTCTAAGGCAACAGTCTTTTTTCTGCTGCTGAGGTACTTTACAACTTTCTCGCTCCTATTGCTGAGGTGACTCCCGTTCTCGCTCCTACTGCTGCTGAGGTACTTTACAACTTTCTCTGTATTTTTTAATTTCTCGAACTCCACCCATTCAGGTGACTTAACAACGAAAACACTTGTTAAGGTTTTTTCAAAAACTCTACATATATTGGTGACTTAATAATGAAAATACTTGCTAAGATTTTTCATGATCTCCACCTATATCGGTGACTTAATAACGAAAATACTTGTTAAGATTTTTCATAATCTCCACCTATATCGGTGACTTAACAACGAAAGCACTTGTTATGATTTTTCATAATCTCCACCTATATCGGTGACTTAGAAACTAAAACACTTGTTAAGATTTTTCATAATCTCCACCTATATCAGTGACTTAGCAACGAAAACACTTGTTAAGATTTTTCATAATCTCCACCCATATCGATGACTTAATAACTAAAACATTTGTTAAGATTTCTCATAATCTCCACCTATATCGGTGACTTATCAACGAAAACACTTTTTAAGATTTTTCATAATCTCCACCTATATCGGTGACTTAACAATGAAAACACTTGTTAAGTTTTTCATAATCTCTTTATTTTGTCTAACTGTTTTCAGGTTGCTCGAGAGGATTCTCCACCAATTCCTTTGCTTGTTGGCTCGCCCCATCGAGAACCCATTGTCTCTGAAGATTCCAGCCATAATGACCAAGGTTCAACGACCATTGCCGCTGCCGACAGCGAATCTGGGTGTGAGCTTCCTCTGCCTGACCTGGATCCTCACGCCTTCTGCCTGATGGTGCTCCAACATTCTCCTCAAATACTGATCAACCATCGTTTGGTAGTCGAGCAACTTGCGAACCATCATCTTGAAACATTTACGGTGGACTGCCTTCGTTCAAACATCTCAGTTATGAGCTACAGGCTTTAGGGTATGGCCACCGTTATTGCTGAAATTGCTAACACTCCAACTGTGAGCGTTACCAGACCCCTCCTTAACTAATTTTTGAGTTTTTTTGAGGGAGTTAGGTCACGACGTCTTCCGTTTTGATTGGCTCATCACGCATTTGAAGAACTTGAAGAGCCAATGATTGGACAGCCAGAGGGAACTCTTGCGAAAATATTAGGAGGACCAGCGGGCCGAAGAAGCTAAGCTGTCCGAGCTAGCACCTCTTCTGGAAACCATTGACAAAGAGGTGGGGGACCTCGAGGTGTCTCTATGCGCGATAAAGTCGAAATGAGAGAAACTCCTCATCGAGCGCACCCAAGCGCAAACGAGACTGGAGGTTTCTATGAATGCCCAACGGTCTTGTCAAGCAGCTTCTTCGGGCCTCCCTGGAGATATATTCTCTTCCACGGACCTATGGTTTCTACTAGGCCCATGAGTTTTTGTATATATTTTTCTTTTGTTTTTCTTCTCATGTAATTCTTGGGCAATACCTCCCAATTTTGTAATGCCCCAAAGCTTATGAATGAGGAAAAATATCAATTTTCTCATGCTATTTCTTTGTGTTACAACTATTTACATGGATTGTGAAGTTCTGTAATTCTTTCATCTCTACTTGAGTTATAATAAAAAGAACTTGTATACTCATCATAAAAAGAACTTGTATATTCATAATCAGCTAGATACATCAGTGGCCCAATCATAATTGCTTACACATGATAAACCTTCAACCATTTATTATTGATTTTGAATGGTTTGTCTTCTTCTATCTTAAAAATTAAGCAATAACCTGAGTCATGGGCTTCCTTCACTATGAAAGGTCCTTCCTAATTTATTGTAAACTTGGGTAGAGGAAGCCCCCCGATATGTTTCACTGCTGCTTTCAATACGAGGTCTCCCTCCACAAACTTCCTTGGTCTCACTAAGTTATCATACGCCCTGGAGAGTTGCCTCGTATACATTTAAAAGTGTTGCATTGCATTATCTATGTGTTCATCCAATGCTTCCAACTACACATGTCTATTCTAGGGGAGCATGCTACTCTATAAAGTATATCGAGAAGAGAGGACTTCTAGTTCCACTGAGAGAATCGTCTCGGCCCTATAGATAAGAGAGAACGGTGTATATCCTGTAAGCTTCCTCTTAGTTGTTCAATAGGCCCATAAAACGACTGGTATCTTATCATCCCATGATCCTGGGAAATCCTCCATCATTTTAAACAAGATATTAACCAAAGTTTTGTTAGTCACTTCGACTTGACAGTTTCCCTTTGGGTATGCCACCGTCGAAGTGTGATGGACAATGGAGTATTTGTCTGTGAGCATTATTACTTCTGAATTAACAAAAGGGGTTCTATTGTTCGAAAGGATAACCTTTGGGATCCCAAGATGACAAATGATGTATTATCTGATGAAATTGCTCATTACCCACGCTGTTGCCCTTCTTAGTGGTATCGCCTCTGCTCACTTTGTGAAATACTCCGTTGCTACCAGTATCTATATCCTCCCCCTTGAAGAAGGGTGTATTACCCCTACCAGGTCGAACGCCCAAGTGTGGAAAGGGTAAGGCGCTGCTAGGGAGTGAAGATCCACTGACAGGGCATGGATCATATTTCCATGAAGTTGGCAAGCCTTGCACTTTCGAACGAACTCGGTTGAATCTCTCTCCATTATTGGCCAATAGTATCCCAGAGTCATTAATTGGTCATATAACTTTTCCCCTCCTATGTGAGCTGGATCGTGTGCCTGTTTGAGGACCTCTGCTACCTCTTCTCTCATGATACAACGCAAAGGCCTGTTGAAGTATCCTCTTAGATAAAGCTGCCCATCCTAAACATAGAATCTCGAGGCCCTTCGCCGAAGTCCCATCACATCAATTTTCTCCGTCGAGATAACTCTAACTTTTATGAAATCAATATGAGGTCGTCTCAATTCAGGTTAAGCCTCCACAAAGTGACATTCAGCCGCTTCGAAGAATAACTGGCATTTATCACACTTTCGTTGTAGCTCTGTCGCATCTTGTTTCATCTTAGGCCAAAAATATCCCTCCCTTTGCATTCTTCGGTAGAGGGGTATCTCAGTTGTTTCGCAGTGTGCTTCGTGTGTTTTCTTCAATATTTTCCCTGCCTCTTCTGAACTGATGCATCTCGATAGCCATCCCCCCGTATTTCTGAAGTAAAGGTTTCCATAGTTTGTAAAGTATTGGGCCAATTCTCTGAGCCCCGTCGTTCCTTCACTAGCGTCTAGTTACATCTTAATCTCTCCCCTCCCCTCCAGTCCCCATCCTCTTCCATTGGTAGAATTGACTGTACCATTAAAGGACCTGTTCTTCGTTAGATCACGACGGTAGTTGTATCTCTCCTCATGACCATTTTTTGGGCAATGGTGGCATAGGCGTCTGGATGGCGATTCATCGTTCTGGGCTGCCTCCTGATATTGGTCCGATGGAACTGGCAATGCAGTCTCTGGATGATTATTTTGTATGGTGCCAGGCTCATGTGTTTCAATGCATACTCTCCATTCACTTGTTGAACCACCAAGTTTGAATCTCCCTTGATGCAAAGTGATCGGATCCCTCTTCGAAAGGCTTCTAGTAACCCCAACACCAATGCTTCGTATTCTTCCCCGTTGTTAGAACAAGGAAAATCTAACTTGTAAGAAAGGCAAATCTCCTCCGCTCCTTTTGAAAGAATAACCCCTGCTCCTCCTTTCTTTTCCACTAAAGACCCATCAAACTGCATTGTTCATTTCTCCTCCGTTGCATCTACGTGATTGGCCTGCAAGTCATCTCCTGGGATACTTTCCTTAAGTGGCTCAAACGTTACCGAAGGGAAAATAACCAACAGATCAACGTATGCCTGACTTTTAATTGTGCGAGGAACCACGCACTTTAAGTCATATTCGGATAGGATGAGGAACCACCTGGCTGCCCTACCAATCAATACAGTTCTTACTAATAAATACTCAATAGGATCACATATAGTTACAATATGTATTGTAAAAGACAACATGTAATGTCTAAGTTTTTGCGCTATAAATACTAAGGCTACACAATTCCTTTCCAAGCTACTATATCTTACTTCTGGCCCGTGGATGTTCCTGCCGAGGCAGTAAACTGGACGTTCTTGCCCGTCAATCTCTTGTGCCAGCAAAGCTCCCATGGACCTCGTGGTGGATGTGAGGTACAACTGCAACGGTATTCCTGCCTTTGGGGGAACCATGGTCTGTGGTGAAATGAGTAGTTTCTTCAGCCCGTTAAGAGACTCCTGGTGAACCTCCTCCCACTTGAACTTCATGTTCTTTCGCAGCAGTTGCATCAACAGATGTGTTATTTCGGCTAATCCAGGCACAAATCTCCTAAGTTAGGAAACTTTATCGAGGAAACTCTTCATCTCCTTTTCCGTTCTTGGGCATGGAATTTCCAAAATCTCCCGCTATTTGTCCTGGTCCATCTGCACCCCTTGTCGATCAATCATAAAGCCCAGTAACTTCCCACTTGTCACTCCGAAAACACACTTCAATGGGTTCATCTTCAGCTTATACTTCCTATAACGGGAAAATACCTTCCTCAAATCATTCAGATGTGATTCCTCCTTCCTCGATTTGATGACCAAGTCATCCATATAAAATTCCACAAATTTCTGATAGAACTCATGAAAAATGGCCATCATTGTTCTTTGGTAAGTCGCCCCAGCGTTCTTGAGTCCAAACGACATCACTTTGTACATGAAATTGCCCAACGGGGTTCTGAACGCTATTTTCTCTGCATCCATGGGGTCCATCTTGATCTGGTTGTATCCTACATACCCATCTATGAAGCTATACATCTCATGACCATCCATTGCGTCTATCAGGCTATCGATGGAGGGCAAAGGGAACTCATCTTTGGGACAAGTTCTATTCAAATCTCTGAAGTCCACGCCGATCCTTATTTGGTTTTTATCTTTCTTCCCCACTGGGACGATGCTAGATAGCCAGAGTGGGTGTTGTATTGGTGTGATGAACCTTGTTGTTAGTAATCGTTGGACCTCCTCATTGATCTTTAAATCTAGATCAGGCATGTACGTTCTCGTCGCTTGTTTCATTGGAATGGCTGAAGGCATTACGTTCAACTTATGGCGGCTTACTTCCTCATCCAGCCCTTCCATCTCTGTGTATTTCCACGCTAAGACGTCTATAAACTCCCGAATCAACCCAACCAAGGCCTCTCAATTCTCCTTACTGAGATCCTTCGAGATGAAGATGGGCCTCGGATCCTCTTCTTCTTTTTCCAGGTTCAATTACTCCAACTCTTGTGCCTGGGGCTTCGACTGATGTGCCATGTAAATCTGGTTCCTTGGTGACTTCCTCCATAAATTCCTGTATGCTAGAATTATCTATCACCATACAATGTCCCTGTTGGTCCCCCAGAAAGCATTCATATATCGGGTTAACCTCATTATCAGCTTCCTCGATCGCTCGCTCACACCGTTACAATCGATACACCACCTTTCCTTCCTCGGTAACGACCTTCTTACATTGTCTGCTGGTAGTGATAACTACCTTCCTCTTCTTCTCTCTAGAAGCCTCTACCACTCTTTCTCCTGAGAACCGGCTCATCACGCTTTGTCGTTGGACGTCATGCTCCACCGAGTCCACTCTGGGCCTCATTCTGTCTTTGAGCTGCCTCGAGATGCCTTGGGGCCGAGGGACCACCTGGTGAGCTTCTTTGGTTATTTCCCTTGTGCTACTCGCGACCTTCTTCTTCTGCTCGTTTAAGGGCCCCATCCTTTTTCTGATCGAGGGGAGCATGCTCCCTCCATTCTTCTCGTTAGGACCCAGACATCTTCCTCTAACTCTGTGTAAAATGATGTATCCACCAAGTGAGCCTCCTCAATAACGAAGGGCCTCTTTATAGTCCTAATGGTCACCTCTGTTCCCTTGACATTCACTTTGGCACATTGGTGGTACGTAGAAGGAACTATCCCTTGGTTGTGCATCCACACCCTTCCTATTAGTAGATGATAGGAAGTTGCACTCTCTATTATGTGTAACTTGATATAGGAACTCGGATTTCCCATTACAATCCCAACATTAACGTACCAAATGGATTTAGAAGATTGATTATCATACCCGAAATTACCAAAGGCATGGGGACCAACCTCTCTTCGGGAATATTGGATGCATGGTTGATTGTCATGATATTGATGGAAGCTCCTCCATCCATAAGAGTCCTTGTGAAGCTAACCCCGTTGACACTAGCAGTCACATACAATGGCCTGTTGTGAGGGAACCTTACAACCTTATCTGCATCGCTGAAGGTTACCTCTGACAGATACTTTCTCTCTAACCTGGCCATGGGTCCCTTCCATCTTAGCGAAGGGACTGCGTTCTTCCTCGTAATATCGAGTATTGCATGGGTTATCTCCAACCTACTCTCCTTCGGTACCCCCATCTGGTCGAAGAACTAGGTGAACTTTGGGGATTTCGAAACTGCACAGTATTCTAGAATTGGGTCTACTTCCTCACCTTCAATGCCGTATACCTCCTCCACATCCTTGGCGTTTGCTTCATCATAAGCCAACCCTACATTAGCCATTCCCCTCGTACAATCTTCCAGAGCCTATTCGTACTATTCTTGCTTCGTCGTTGACTTTCTTTATCCTCTCTCCTCCTCTTCATCATAGGCCACTACGAGATTGGCCCCATGTGCAGGCAGTGGGTTATTATTGATGTTCTGTGGAGGGATTTGCAACGTCCCTGCCTTCATGTACTTGCCTATGATTCTTCTTAGTGTGAAACAACTCTCAGTTGGATGTTGGATCCTTCGATGAACCTGGCAGTACTTTGGATCCGCCTTTGTTACCGCATCAGGTTCCCCAACGGGAATGTCTTTTGGCTCATAGGCCTTTTCTCCTTGGACCATCGCGTTGTAAAAGCTGATAACTTCCTCCACTGTACAAGGCAATGGTGGTGGATCCTCCCTTTCTCTCCCAAATTTCCTCTTATTTTCCTTCTTTGATTCCTTTACCGTATCTCCCCTAGGTGTACCCTACCCATGGGGGCTGAGACCTCCCCCCCACGGGTTATATCGGTTGCCTAAACATCACGGGCACCACCACCGGATTTGGTCGTACCACCAAGGAGATATTTCTTACAACTTTCAGGAACGCCGAAAAAGTCTCCTCGCATGTCTCATTAATAAGATGGAAGATGTACTCAGGTAGTAGTCCCTCGGCGCAGATCTGCAATAACTTGGACTCTTTGGCCTCTTCCCTTACATTGAGGGACCTTTCTCTGAACATTCGGATATATGCCACCACTTCCTCCCCAGGTCGTTGTTTCTCTCTTCCCAGTTGAGTCAAAGTGAATTCATCTTCCGCCAGAAAGAACTTCTGGACGAACAAGACATGCATTTCCTCCCATAGAGAGACATTTTTGGGGGCCAAATGAGAGTACCAGGTGTATGCCTTATCGGTCAAGGATTTAGAAAACTCCCTCAACCTGAGCTTCTTATTGTTGCAATGCGCCCCCAAGTGTTCAACAAAGCGCTTAATATGCTCATTTGGATTCCCCCCTTCCCCGTGTACTTTTTAAAAATAGGAGGAATATAGTACTTTGGGTAGGTCTCATCGTTGTATTCTTGGGGATAAGGTGTTCGAAAGTCATCATATACTGAAGCTACCTCGCCAGCAGATTGCGAGGAAGCTTGCATAAACTTCAGCATCTCCTTCTGCATTTATTTTCTCATTTCTTCCATGGGTGATGCTACTGGGGCAACAACCAATGGCACCATGGGCTGGGTGCCCATTTCAGCTGGCAAAAACGTCACAGCAGGGACCGTTGAAACTCCTGAGGTTCCCACTGCTGAATTCACAACAGAGGGTATGCTTATCGGGACCGTTCCTGCCACACCTGCACCTGGTGGGGCCGTCGGGGCTACCCCTGGTGTGACGAAGGCATTGGATTTCAATCCTTCCAGCATCGTTGAAGCTACCGGAGTTTACAAAAACTCATAAAACTTACTCATGAGGAGCCTCACCTGAGTGGGTCCCAACCCCATGCTCACGGAAGCATGTGTCACCCCTAGAATACCCGTCGTCCCCTAAACCGGAGGTACCTATATTCGAGGAGCCCTATCCCTTAGAGCCTCTTGTTCTCTCGCAGCTTGCTCTTCATTGTGTTGAATGTCATCAAAGTTGAGCCTTCGATTACCATTATCTTGTGCCATACTCCTTACTTAGAAGAATGCCTCCCCAACAGAGTCGCCAAATGTAGGAGGGTACTTTAGATAAGATGGAGGCGTAACCCCTTTGAAGTATAGTAATGATAAGTTAATTAGCTGAAACCTCGGATTAGTGACAGAACATGCAAACACAAACTCAGTGAAGATGAAGCGTAGTTTAAACACACAAATATCTCGTGTATAACTCAGGAAAATAGTAATGAACTCAGAAGTAACTTAGCTAGAGGGAGAGAGAACTAAGCACCCTAGATACACCTTGGCAGGCAGCCAAATACACCAACCACCCTCAAGAATCTCTGTCAAGTATTAAAATCTTCGTAATAAATGAAAATGATGAGTGAATAAGACCTCTGGTTTGTAATAACTCTCTATCTAATGCGTATTCTCTCTAGTAAATAACTTCTTAAACTCTCAAAAAGGGATCCCCCCTCCTCAAAGGTGGTTAGGGTCCTTAAATAGCTCCCCACACCACCCACGAGGTAACTCAGTCATTAAAGACTATGAAAGACATCCCTCATACTTTATTCACAACATTAAATGCCTGATGCACTAGTTGTCTCCACGTCCTAAACATTAAATACCAAGACATGCCTTTTGCCTAACCACTGTGTATCAGGGGGCTGTTATCGCAGAGGTGGCTCACCAACTGCCTGACAGCCCCAAATACCACGGTGGTTTACTCGAGTGTAAGTTTGACATTATTTAGCTGGCTAGTGACATCACCTACAGTAGATGTAACATTAAGTAGAGGGCTGTTTGATTCACAGCTCAACGCTCGATGGAACTCCAAGCTGCTCCGCCCGAGGTTCCACGATCAGGGTCCTTCGGTGTTTTACCAGGTGTATCTAAGATGGTCAGGACAAGCCCCAACGATGCTTCACTTCTCAATCCTCCAAAACAAGTCCCTATGAAGTTTATACGATGAGGTCATTCGTTTGAGCATGAAAGCTCTCCCAGGCCCTGTCAAGCCTGGTCTCTCGCGAGTACCATTTGACCTCACACTAAAACTTATTATTATTCTCATTACAACATTACAACCGTTATAACTTACAACCAATATAAACAAAGATACAATATGACTAACACAACAAGCTAAAGTATGATTTTCCACGCTAAGTTGCCCCGCTGAGTTACCACACAGAGTTGCCATGCTTGAGCTGCCTCGAATGCTTAATCTCAAACACTTATTGCTAATTAGGGAATTTATCCCTAATCTCAGGATTACCTTTAAGGCCCCTCTACAGTAGCATCGGCCTTAGAGGTGCCGACGTTATGCTTGGGTGGTGGAGTAGGAGGTGCATTGAACTCAGCTTTCTTCACCAACTTGATAAGACTTGGTGCAGACATCTCCCACAGGTCGTCTGGAATACCCTCTGGGTGCTCTGCAAAAAATATATCTGAGTCAGAATAGCAGAGACATTAGAAAATATTGGTAAAACTTATGAAAAATAATACTTACGAAGATCAGCTAGAGGACTCCGCCCCAGGCCATTCTCAGAGATATAGTAAGGGGTCAACAGATGCTCATACTTGACTAGTCGACCAAGCTCTCCCTGATCTTGAAGATCTTTAACCTTTTTTAGGTTATCCTGGCTTAATCCAGGTTCGGCTTTGGCAGCTAATGACAATTTTCCCCACGTCAGAGGGGTCCTCAGCTCTAGCGATGAAGCGGAGGCACAAGTACCAAATTCCCATGCCCCTGAGACGAAGAAGTACCGTGGTTTCCAATTATAATTTGAGGTTTGGGTAACCAGCAGCATCTTCTTATCAGACTTCCTAGCTAGGAAGTGGTAGTAGCTGGGGTGGTTTCTGGCAGAGGTTGGCATATAGCACCCTGTGAAGACCCTGACAGGAAGGTCTGAGTGATGGACTGCCCTCCAAAGGACGATAGCTCCAATCATCACCCTCCAAGCATTAGGGGATAATTGGTAAGGGGATAGGTTAATATGGGATAATATGGCTCTAATTATTAGATGGATGGGGATACGAAATCCTAACTTAAACATCTGCTCATATACACAAATCTCCTCATCTTGGCCACCAAAGGCCCTTTCATCCCTCAGAGGTCTTCTAAGTTTGATAGAGGGACCTATGGAATAAAGGTGCCTAAAGGCTAAGAGGTCGAACTCATTTACAGAACTCATATCTCGACTTCTTCCAAGGTATCAACGTCACTCTAATGATCGTCATCCTTATCCCTAGCAACATTGATCTGGGCAGGTGCAGGAACACCTCCAGGGAACCTCTGAGCAAACTCAACCCCTGTGGCTGCCGACAGGGGAATAACATCAATAGGTGGTGTGATAGCCACACTCGACCCCACAACTTCAACATCAAAAGAAGTTCGAGAAGTGCTGGCACCGTTGTGGGACGAGGCGCGACTTTGGACCTCGGCCTGATCAGGGACATGATCTTGCCTAATGGAGAAGTCCATAGCCTCTTGAAATGAATCCACAAACATAGGGTCTGAGGTAGATGATTCAGACTCAGATATTGGAGAAGGGTCAATTGGATCCTCAGCTGGCTCTGCAGGCTCCGCTAGATCAGGGTAAATCACCTTAAGAGGTGGAGGGAAGATAGGTTTGAAGGGGAAGGCCTCAGTCCTACGATCTTCTGCTTGGGCTAGTTATATTTGCCTAATTTTTGCAAAGGTCTTATCTCTAAGAGAGGGGAAATCTTCTATGAGCTTATAAAGAGGTCTGAGCATAGGAAGACGACCTTACACTTGGGACCCTAAACCAAAAGCAAAAAACTCGGTATAACTCAACTTAAAGATCAAACATGGTTATTTGAAAGATTTTTAATCAAGAAGAGTCAATAACAGTCCACCAAAAAACTCATAAGCTCACCGAAAAACCTAAGCTACCACAAAAAAATACATAAAATGTAAATAAAGGGCTGAAAAGGGAAAGACGAGATGAAAATAATACCTGAGGGAGTGCGAGATGAGGAATAGGAGGATTAAGAACAAAGAAAATTCCCAAAACCTAGCAACGATAGAGCTCTTGAAAAGAGAGAGAACACAAAAAACTCAGGCGGGAAAGTGAGAGAAATGAGGAAGAAATAGAAGGAAAAAGGTTTAAACACCCAAACCGTGCTAGCACAAATCCCAAGGCCTATAATTACGTTGGGAGCTCAAAAGGCCATCATCATTGCACTTGCTAAACACACAACCTACTTCAGAAGTTGACACTTGTCAAGGAAATATTGTAACATAAATAAATATAACCTCGGACATGCATACCCCTTAGTCACCTATTCACACTGGTAACTAAGGGCAAAGGGTTATTGATATGCCCAAAGTGTACCTGCCAACTCAGAGGCACCAACCTCGGCTAAGATGATGGACGAGGTAGCAAGGGGTCAAGACTAACAATCAGCAATCTCATCCAGCACAAGGTCGGCCATAGCCAACGTTACTAATTACCCCTCAATCGAGTTCTATATGACTCACGAGGTCAGTTATCCATCAGGTCATCCGCATCCGACATCACATCTACTTCATACATCAACCTCGGCTGGGCATCAACCGAGGCCAGCAAGGACTAATGGGTTCAACCACCCTTCAACATCATCATCGTCCATAGCCGACATTGCAAGTGCAATGTGAGAATCAGCAGCCCTGCAGGCTCAGCATCAATTGTCAGGACAACATCGACCCTAGTCTACGTTCCACATATCTAACTTCGACTGGCATCCCAGCCAAGGTCATCATATAATTCCCAGCCAAGGCAAGGGTCATACCTCACCAACCTCATACTCACCCAGGCCGAGGTTGGTACTAAGCAAAGACAACCGAGCTTCTACGTGTACATGTATGGCTTGAAGTATGTGGATAAATCTGTTATAACTTAATCATTCCCTCCACGTGAGGGAATATTGAGGTCATTATTACTTAGTTGAAGATTAGCCAGGTGTCATCCTTTCACTGAATGGATCTCCATGCACATGCCCATTGTATGCTTGGGGGGTACATTACACCCCCCAAACATTATATATAGAGGTCATCCTCTACCTTGCAAAGGGATCGATAATTATAGCCCTAGCTGAAACTCTATCATTTTACACAGTATAGAGACAAAGCTTGAGAGATTGTATCCATGGCCATTAGTGCCTTCAATCAGTGATATTACTCACACACACTCACAGTGGACGTAGGTCAGATTGACTAAACCACTTATATTCAAGTGTTCATCCTCTTCTCCTCACCTCCTTCTACATATATATATTCTCGTGTGCTTCCATTGTTATCACTTGCTTGAGCTTGTCAACACCTTACCGGTGGTGCTGTTTCCAGCATCATCAATAATGCTACTCGTAAAATAAAATAAAACTCAGCTGAATAAATCAAAACTCTAAAAAATTCTATAATAGGAAAGTTCTCCCATGGGAGGCCTCCAATTTAAGACATATATTAACTTTTTTGCACATTCAGATTGAAAGATAATTTGTCCATTGGTCTGATTGACGACAAACACATCTTGATTAGGTTGAATAATGAAGAAAACTTTCACTGGTTATGGTTAAAAGTGCTCAGGTATGTTGGTAATTCCCCTATGAGAGTTTTTAAATGGACTCCGAAGTTTCAAATTTACATAGAATCCCCAGTGGCACCAATTTAGGTTAACTTACTTCATCTACCACTCCAAAATTTTAAAAAATCATTTATGTTTTCAATTGGTCACATTCTTCGAACCCCTCTAAAATTAGATGTCGTTACTCCTCTTACAAGGCTTACTGTAGCAAATATATGCGTAACTATGGATCTTTTGAAAGCCGTTTTGTCGATATAAAGGATTTTTGGCAAGAGGCGAAATATGATTTTATCCCAAATTACTATAGAATATTATGCCAGAATTTAGGCCATGACCATTTTAACTGAAGTTGATATTTTACAACATATAATTAGTTATAAATGACACTAATCCAATGGGAAGAAAAATTTAACTGAGAACTTAAGTTGAAATTTTACTACATATAATTAGTTATAAATGACACTGATCCGATGGGAAGAAAAAATTAACTGAGAACTTTCATATGATACGCTAATTTCGGTGAATTGCTTTCTTAAATTTCTAACCAAAATCAGGCATAAAGTTTTTTGTTCTTTTGGTCTCCGGTAATGATGAATAGTAAACCCAAATCATATTTTTCAAATCAAAATGGTACGGTATGTTAAATAACCATACCATAACAACCCCTTAGGTGCACTTCGACAATGAATAGAAAACCAAAACCATAGTTTTCCAATAAAAAATTATACAATACGTTAAATAGCCATACCATTAGATGCAATCGAGTGCCAAAATTTCCCATCCTAGGTAGTCCCAATCATATTGCGTATGATAGCACACATGTCTGAGATAATAACAATTGAGACGGGTATGTTCAATGGAAATTTTGCGAAGCCTCAAATATAATCACCCCCATGCGCTCAATGTTGGTGGGAATCCACTCATGCTTTTCATCTACCAGCGGGTGAACTTGGAATCACACCTTTTCATTGTACGATACATTTTTTTGTTAAATATTTACCTTTGTTTCCTTTTATTTTGGAACTTTCATTACTACATGTGTTGTGGGTATTACCATTGGAAAGGGGCGAACATTACCTCCATTATCTGATGTTGCCTACATGTTGGATCCCCAAAGTGGCATTACTATTGATGCCACAACAATTCAGATGTTTTTTCCTTGACTTGATTATAAGGTTGTACATATGTGAACAAAACATATGGACAACCAAAACTAACGGATGTCTCCGCCTTAATTTATGTTACCTTTTGTAGCTTCATCTTCATTTAAGATTAAAGAGACTATTGTAAATGGCCTTGGTATAACAACTTTAACCCCGCTTCTAATATTTTCCTACAAAAACTAAGAAGGTAATTTTTACATAATAGACGCAAAACTTAATATTCTATATCAGCATATCTTAATTTTTAATTTGTGGAAACAATTTATACCCACTCAAGTACATGTAGCCCCACCACTACTAGTAGGAACCTTTTGCTGAAAAATGGAAAAAACCAATTTTGAATATAAAAGTCGCCCCGGAACAAAATATTAAAAAAAGGAAATGCAAAATATTTGCCATCAAGTAATTAGTTAAGTAAGAAACAAGATACATTTTCTGGTTCGAATTTCCCATTTCTCAAAACTGAATACCGCAGTTAAGTGTTGCAGTTTTAAAGATACAAATTTCATTTGCCAATCTGTTTAAAGAAGATCCAATATCCCACTAGGGAATGGGCTAATAGCAGCTCACTCCATGAATAACCTTTTTGACAGAAGATAGAGTGTGTTATAAGGTAGGAAAATAAAAAATGGCATAGATTCTTAACTCAAATTTAACTCTTTATTAAGTAAACCTTAACAAAATCATCAATATGAACAAATTTGCCAGCTAACCTAGCAATATTAAACTATGGACAACTACATACATAATATGATTTATAAAAATAAATGCATATAAATATATGAAGTAATTCAATGTCATTCCAACCATTAAAAGATAAGAAAAGAGGCATTAATCGTTCCAAAGGTATTCACATATTTCCAAATGATTTTGGTGATTTAATAGCTAGATAGAACCATGAAGTTTAAACAGCTTTTCCAAATGAGATTGGTCTTCACTAGTCGATTGGAAGTCCGTTGGTATATCTAACTCGTCTACTCGACTGGTCAGTCTCTTTGGTGAGTGTACAACCACCCGCCAATTGGGATTCTTAAGGTCTCTTGAATAGAATACTTGGTTGGCCTCAGAAGAGAGAATTATAAGCTCATCTAAGTCATTGCTCAAACTCTTAAGCTTGTCAAAATTCACCATCACCAAACTAGAGTCCGAACAGTGTCGACAACCATTGGTCTTATCTTTCTCTCTAACGCAATCACAATAAAATACTACCTCCTTAATTACTGTATAATCAAGCTCAATTATCTGTCTAATAACCCCATACCACATTGTCCAAACACCCTTTAGATTTTTATCACTTTTTCTTGCCCTGAATTTGTCCACGCCTTTAGGCAAGCACCGATGTCTTGTGTTACAACACTATCGTCATGGTACTTTGTTGAAAATAAAAACCCGTTAATGCGATACTTCTTATATGTCTTAATCCTATGATTTGGCCCTTGAACTAATCGCCACAACAGTGCTTTTGACTCCGTCTCTCTTGAATTGGCCAACTGTGCAAAAGACCAAAATATAATTATAACCCTAAATTCCAACATTATGCTCACTAATAAACGACATGTCTAAGCATTATTATTATTATATATTACAAAACTTTTCATATAGCCATGGTATGAAAGAAGTTTTCTTCTGTACTTTTGTCATTTTGATCCCCTTTCCTTTACCACGAGAGTTCAACTTCAATAATTCTTTATACTCACTATAAATTGTTCATGATAGTTTTAAGTTTCAATATAATAATATTAATACATGTGTAATATAAACATGTGATGAAACTCAAACCTGTAGTGTTCATTGAGTCCATCGACATTATGATGAAATAGTACCCACCGACGTATTTATTGAAATTTTATTGGTTCCAACATCACTATCTTATCGCCAAGCAAAGGCCCTGCATCATAGAACTCTCCATCTTCCTCTAAGAATGCTTCATGAGTCCTTAGATGATTTCCTTCCAGGGGGTTTGTCATATACTCCATGTAATAGCAAACCGACTCAGAAATAATATAGGACTCTGTAATCAACCCTTCAACATATCGTTTATTTCTTGGTATATTTTTAAAGTCCCCAATTTCTCTGTTCATATGGGCGAAAAAATATGAACATTACGAAGTCGTTAACATTTTCATGTTAAAATTCAATATAAGATAAGTTGTTTACCTTTTGAACGAAAACATCCACCGATCTGATATACGTTCACATATAAATGCTTCAGCTATTACATGCACCATAAGGTGGATGATAATATCAAAGAATGTTGGTGGAAAACGTTTTTTCAACACACACAATGCTACCAGAACCATGTATTTGGCTATTTGGATGTCCTTTTGAATTAAAACCTTCGAGCACAATATGTTAAAGAACAAACTCAACTGCTGGATAACTTTTCATAAATCACGGTGTTTAGGGAAAGCATGTTGAAGCAAGGCAAGTAGTAAATATTCTATTATGACATAATAGTCATGTGACTTCAATGAGTGCAAGCTGGTTGGATTAAGAGTGACAATATTGCTCAAGTTGGATAAAAAACTCAAAGGGAGCTTAAAGTATTTCAAAGTTTGACAAAACTGTTTTTTCTCCTCCTTATTCAATGTAAATGGTGCTTTGGGTTTTATCTCTTTACCAGTGTGTCCGTCTACTTTCATCCATTGACTACTATGCATGTGCATATTCTCCATATCCAACTGAGCATTTACTGTATCCTTTATTTTGAGTTTAGTATCAAGGATTGTGTTTATTAGATGCTCTGCAACATTATTCTCTATGTGCATCACATCAAGAACATGTCGAACTTGATGTAAAATTCAATATTCTAAATAAAACAAAATGGACCTTTTATACCACGCCTATTAACTTCGGTATTACAATTATCGATTACATCACTGACCTTTCACTTTTTACTATGGACTTTTGGGATCTTCCTAGGAATATAATGAATGTGGGATAACTTCTCTAATAGTGCATCACCATTTAGCCGACTAGGAGGGTCTATATATTCTTTTATTTTGAACCTCAAATAACCTCCTTTCCTAAACGGGTGATCATTGTTGAGAAACATACGATAATTTGTGAAAACTATCTTTTGGCTATGCTTTAGTCGGATGGACGGAGTATTATCGTCGTAAATAGGACAAGATTTATAACCATGTGTTACACATCCAAATAAATTCCCGTATATGGGGAAATCATGAATCCCCCACATAAGCATAGGTCTCAATATGAAAGACTCTTTTCTCGGCATGTCATAAGCTGACACTCATTCTTCCTATAGTAGCTTCAACTCGTCCACTAGTGGTTGAAGAAAAACATCAATGTCTTGACCAGGTGCCTTTGGCCCAGGTATTAACAAAGACAACATATGAAACTCTCTCTTTTTGCATAATAATGGTGAGAAATTTAATGGTGCGGTGATAACAAGCCAACAACTATAACTAGCAGATTGAATACCACATGGATTAAACCCATAAGTTGCTATTGCTAACCAGATATTGCGCTCTTCTTTAGTAAAATCTGGCCATTTCAGTTTAAAATTTCTCCACTGAGATGAATCGAAACGATGTCGTTGAAAATCCCATGAACTGGTTACTTGACTATGCCATGTCATTTCTCGTGCTATCCGTGGTATGATGTACAATCAAATAAGTCTAGGAATTAGAGGAAAATGCCTCAATACTTTCTTAGGTTCTTTGTATACTCTACTCCCTTTGCTCGTGGTCACTTCATATCTCGACTCTCCACATTGAGGACATTCCTCCTTATCTTCATTTTCATTCTAATACAAAATGCAATTATTGACGCATGCATGAATGAAATTGGCCTTCATCCCTAAGTCTTTCATCACATGTTTCATGTGAGGATACTTTTCTGGCAACGTGTTTCCCATCGGGATCCACCTTTTCAATATAGATAGAAGTGATGTCACACTATTTCCTGACCATCCAAACTGCTTCTTTATATTGTGCAATTCTACGATTGCAGAAAGAGTTATCTCAGGGCCCTCATATGAAGGGTACAATTTCTGAGTTGCTAATCTCTTGTATTCATCGTACTTTTTGTTACCTGAATACATTTCTTCAGCAACCCCCAATTTACCTCCTTCAGTATCTACATAAGTACCTTTATGTACTCCATAAAATTTATCAACAGGGGTCCCCATACCAAGTCCCGCATTGTCAGTGCTTTCTTCTTCAGTTATTTCTTCAACAGTTCTTATCGATGGGTGCTCCATTAAATTTGTGGAATACTTTTCACCATGTAAATTCCATGTAGTATATGACTGATCTATATTATGCATCAACAAATGTGTTCGAATTTCTGACACGGTGAATCGCATCCTCTTTCGACATTTTGAACACGGATATAGAATCTTTGACATCAATTGATCATTATTTTTAATCGCAAAGTCAATAAAATCTTCAACTCTTCGTTTATACACTAAGTTGAATATATTCTTTTCACCCATCCATTATTTATTAATTGGTCGAGACATTCTGCAACGTAAAAGAGTTAAGTGATAGACTAGACATACATATGAAAACAATAAATAATTATTTAATGTTGAAGGCACCTTATGTTTCCCCAAAGTTTTAATAACACTTGTATAATTATACCACCGCATTAATCATCACAAAACATGTATTTCGATTGAAATAAATGTCTATAATATTCAACCTTCGCTTTCAAATATATTTAATACTACAAAGATTAAATTGTACATTATTGTGGCAGGAGGAGGATATATAATAAACTCATCCTTTAAACTTTCGATTTGATCTAACGTAAAGCCCTAGCTTTGATTGCAGCGCTTGATTTCAAACGTAATATTACATATCAACCATGATTTTATGATTTTAACCAGATAAATATGGTTATTAACGGATGTAATTCGCTAACAACAAAACCATAAACTAATACCCTTATTGCCCAATAAAGATATATAGTAATTACATAAATTAACAAATAACGCACATAAAATAATGGGTTATCAAAGAGAACAACTTCTCCATCTTTTAATATATTTTTCCTTTTTACAATCTTATATTTAAACAAAAAGTTTAAAAAAAATATATTAATAAATATATTCGTGCATATCACTCTCACAAACTAATAAATTCAAAACTTTTGCATAATTGTGTATACCTCAATCGGTTAAATGAGCAATACATAATGATTACACAAATAATTATAATTTTTCAATATAATTTCAATTCCAATGCGTATATATATTTATACATATGATTATATTGAGAAGGAAGGATGAATATAAATACCAGATTAAAAAAGAGTTGGACCGAGAATTTGTACCTCGACAAGAACTGTTCAAGAGATAGAGAAAAACAAAAACAATATTTTTCAGAATATGTTGTCTGATATTCACCCAGATTTTGGGTAGTATGGGTATGAATATCAGTTTTACGCCACAACAAAATGCATATATTGAAAATAAATTTATCCACCTAGATTTTTTTTCTTCAAATCTTGACATATTTCTTGCATTGCGTAGATTCCAAATAAAATAAGGCAAAACAAAACATAAAGATCTTTTTCACAGTTGAATTATAGTGACACCGAGTTATTATCCTTTTTCTCAAATAATAATTATTATAGATAATTCCGAACATTCTCTTGAAATGAGCCCGGGATATAAGGCAATATCACCTCTAGAAAAAATATGAATCATGTTTTAAAAAGAGGGAGTAGCAGAAAAAAAAACTTGATGACCATCTCTCACTAGACTGGCAAAGTGTAGGTGCAAGTGGGCGAATATCAGTAAGCTATCAGATAATAAGAGACAGGGGCAAATCTCCAAATTAGAAAAAAATAAGTAGGGATATGCTTCATCTCCAAATAATATACTAAAAAAGTGAAAGAAAAATAATACGAGACAGGGGCGGGTGTTACCTCTCTTTGCAATCAGACTTAGGAGATGGTAGTGGGAGGGGAATGACAATCTGAGATGGAGAACGTGTTATGAGATTCTCTCTGGATAGGGGAGGCGTTGGGAGGAGAACAAAGGCAACATAAGGGAAGCTAACAGTTACATGTGTGCCCTAACTTTTACGTGTGTCTCCCAACTTTTACGTAAGAATAAAAAATAGTTAGGTAAAATAAAATAGCTTGCGAAAGAATTTCCTCCATTTTGGCGCCAATTTATTTGGCTAACACTTGTTTTTAGTGCATAAAAAATTGAATTTTAAAAAATATATATTATAATTAAGTATAAACATACTTAAAAATAATTGTAACGGACAAAAGTAATTACTAACACTTAAATACAGTTAGAAATTCCTAATGCACTCTTACTCTTACAAAACTAAATATAGGTCCGATACAAATGTTCCCATATGGTGTAGTGTATCACTTGGATCTTTTACTTGAGGCAACATTTATGATAAATTCTGGGACTCCTTGAAAGGTATCAATTTCAGTTCTACTTGAGGAAACATTAACTTCATTGCTGAACAATTTCTGCTTTAAATACCCATTTCTGTTTGCACCTCATCTTCCTGTTTGCAATTTTACTTGGTGTAACAATTTTTTTGCACCTCATCTTCCTGTTTGTAACTGTTATACATGAAAAATTCCAATTTATATGAGGTGCAGATACCAATTTATGATCATTTTTCATGTATAAAAGATATAACAGTTAATATTCCAATTTATTCAACCTAAGTTATTATCTCAATTTAGATGTTTATGATGTTTTCATGTATAAGAAAATTTTATGATGTTTAACAAGTGTTTTCATGTATAAGAGAAGTTAGTATGTTTAGGTACTTATGTAAGAAAACTTAGTATCTTTTAGGTGGAAAACACCTGCTATACATGAAAATTTCAAAAGACTAAAAGGGATAATTGATTGAAAACACATGTTACATGCATTTAGGAGTTAGGAGTTATACATGCATGATTGAGCTTATTTTCTTTCATGATATTGTGGGGGTAGGAGTTATACAAAAGTAATGTTGTTAGTATTGGTAAAGATATTGAAATACTTGGTTGTATGTTATGAATGGAGATGCCATTTAATTTATTGGTATCATAATTAAGAGAACAAACTTGACAACCAATCACTGTCTAGACAACCTATTACTACTTTCTTTATTTATTAAAAAAAATTACGCTAATCACTTTGAACTATTACTTTCTTACACTCTACCCTCCTAAAGAAAAAAATTGACAGGTATCAACCTTTTCTTATAATTAGATCCAAAATTTTAACTAAATTGAGCATATGACTTGCGTATAATAAATTATTAAATTTAAAGATAAAATAATTTTAACCGGTGTTTATTTGTATTAAGTTTTTAAAGAATGTTGTTTTAACTTGACGCTGAAAACCATGTGCTTGCTGGAGAAATGACTGGTGCGAGTAGATGTTGGCTATAACATCAAATTGTTTGTCGCACGAGCAGATAGTGTAGTGCATTGTGTTATAAAACTAGTTACCTATGTTTTTAGAGAATGACAATTGAATGTTAAATTTGATGTATAACACTACATAACTATCCATTTTGATGTACAACTACACAACTGTTAATTCCAATAGTTTAACTTTAATTTCTTTCATTGCTTTGGTTGTTACTTCCATTATGGTTGTCCATTATGATTTATAACACTTATGTGGAGTGTTTTATTTTCATTTTAGAGATATCCTTCTCAAAAATGACATTTCCAATATTTTTCAAACCAATATTGTAATTTATAATTCCGAGCATTCCGAGATTTTGTCGAATAATAATGTTTTGAAAATTCTGAATTAGTCGAATAGGAAAAAAATTATTTTTCAATTTTTATTTTTTTAGAATTAGAGAGGATTTTGAAATTCTGAAAGTTTTGGAAATATTTCCAATTACCCTTATTCCGATCCGATCTAGATGAAACAAACTCCTACTAAAGATGGATGAATTCTAATTTTATAATCACAGATAGAAATTATGGAAATAACTCAAACCATACACATAATAGACAAAGATTTTAGAGTGGTTCGGGTGTAAAATGGCCTATGTCCACTATAGTTGTTATTTAACCGGGTTTACGAGTTGTCCCTTGAGTTGAGGGATGTATTTATATTTATAGAGGTGTGAAACCCAAAATATGGAGCGCCTTTATATTGTCATGCATTTACATCAGTGTACAATAAGTAAAACTCTTGGAATTCATAACTGGTTAATATTTTGCCCAAATAACTATTGATGTTCCAATTGGTTGGACTTTTAGAGTTGGTCGACCTTCTTGCCGATTAAGTGCTTCTAATGCCGATCAAGTAAGTTGGTTGGCCATATTGGATGACATGTGTGCCTTTTTTATTGGTTCACGTAGGAACATAATTTTTACACACAACAAAATCCCCCAATGCTTTATGCTTGATATTTTCATGAAAGTATGGAGTATTTAGCCCAGTAAGTTGCTCGGTGTACTAGTTTGAATATTTGTTTGGTAGCCGACCTCCCACATTTGTAAAATTTTTCTTGCATTGCTTGACGATGGCATTTTTGTAAATAATTTAAAGTGTAGGGAACCACCAAAGGGTAATTTCGTGTTTTTTGGCCTTTAGAACTGTGCAGTCGCCGGAATGTCAATCGTTAGTATAGTTAATCATTGTTTTTGCTTTTTTCAAGGTAAGCTATAAAAACGAAGTTTATACCGATTGTTTTATAAAAATTATAGAAGTTACTCCAGGAATAACCTCAGCACCTGTGGATTCAGTGGCCGAAGAAGTGGGCATATGGTCTTCTTCAAGATTGATGGAAAGTGAGGGAAGAGTAGCAATAGGACGGGCAATAAAAGAGGTAATTGAACTCCTGTAATTCCACAAGTAGGAGGCCTCTCTTGGGTGTTCTTCACCAATGTTCCGATAAAGACCTCACAAAAATTCAAGTTCCCTAAGTATGATATCTACCTCATTGGGACATTTTTTCTTACTTTCCACTGCATAAAAGAAACACGAGGACTAGTTAACAAATTATCAAATAGGTAATCGACATAAAAAAAAATTCACGACCTATGCCTCGTCTTGTTTGAGGACACTTGGGTCTATCATACTCCGCCACATTTTGAAGAGGAGTATGTTTTCAGTTCTTGACCACTATGCCACAGTCAAAGTAGTCCTTATTAGAATCAGGTAAATTAATTACTAAGGCCATATTGGCAAATCTAGTCTTCAAATAATAGCTATTGTCACAGGTAACCCATTTATAGCTGAACATCAACTCAGGAATACCAATATGGGTCCTATGGATCTGGTTAAGCCTATGACTTCCATTCACTATCCTCCATGTATTGGGGGATACCTTAGCAGGGAAAACATCAAAGTATTGACAAAATTCAAGAAAAAAATGATTAGGGGGAAAAGTGGGGGTGCTAAAAAAACCGACCGAACCGAGCTGAATCGCCTTATTTTAGTCATTTTTTTTGTTAATCGGTTCGTTCCCATTTTTTAAAACTGACTGAGTTGGTTCGGTCCTCGGGTTTTGCATTGATATAGTCTATTTCGATCGACCCAGATCGATAACAATTATATATATATATATATATATATATTTATATTTTATATTTTATTTAGCCTTTTAAATATGTTGTTTACTTTACTTGTAAGTGTAGTGTCAAATAAAACAAAGATGGAGGTTAAAATAGTCCATTGTCCAATGCTAATGTCTAAACCCTACACAACCACAAGACCAAATATGTCGTTCGTCTTTCTCTTCTCTCTCACACAAAGCCGTTCTTCTCTCTCCCTCTCTCACCCAACCAAGGTCAGCGACCCCCTTCTCCCTTGCTACCGACTTATTTTCCAACCAAGATTAACGCAAGATCATGTATGTGCATATGTATTCATTTTTTTTAATATGATATGATCTGCTATTTGGTTTGAATACGATCCGATGTTATCTATTTGGTTTATTTTTTTATCTGATCTGATATATTTTCGATCTGCTATGTTTTTTTATACCCGATCTGCTATGTTTTCGATCTGTTATGTTTTCGATATGATATATTTGGTTTGTGCATTTCTCTCATTTTTAATACGATTGGTACTATATTGTTTGTTGTAACTTGTAGGCTTGTAGATAGATGGAAACGAAGGTAACATAGGTGGTGGTGATGGTGGTCTTCCTTCTACTGATGGAATAATTAAGGGTACACATCCATATCCTACAATACCAAAGGTAAAACCTTCAAAACGAAAATCAAAAGCATGGATCCATTTTACAAAAATAGAAGTGACTGATCAGAAAAAGCGTAGGGCAAAATGTAACTACTGTTCTACAACCTATGCTTGTGATCCTAAGAATAATGGAACAAAAAATATGTTATCTCATATAGAAACTAAATGTAAGAAATTTCCCGATAGGGTTGAAGATTCGAAGCAAAAACATTTGTCTTTTCAAACAAAAAAAGATGATGGGGGAAGTGTAAATCTTATTGCTGTCACCTTTAGTGTAGACGCATGTCGACGAGCTCTTACAAAATGTTAATTATTGACGAATTGCCTTTTCGATTTGTTGAGGGCGAGGGGTTTTGAAAATTTATGCAAGTTGTTCAACCTAAATTTGTGAAGATTTCGGGTCGTATTACACTTACGAGAGGTTGCTTAACTATATACTTGGAAGAAAAATTGAAGTTACAAAGTATTTTGAAAGGTAAAAGAATATGTCTTACCACAGATACATGGACTTCCATCCAAAACATCAATTATATGTGTCTTATGGCTCATTTCATTGATGATGAATGGAAGTTACAAAAGAAAATTCTTAATTTTTGTCAAGTTCGAAGTCACAAAGGGGAGATGTTAAGGAAAGTTATCGAGTCATTGTTGGCTGAATGGGGGATAAGGAGAATATTCACCGTAACTGTTGACAATGCGAGTTCTATTAATGGTACCATTAAATATTTACCAAAAGATGGAAAGGTACCATTTTAGAACATGAATATTTGCATATACAGTGTTGTGCTAATATCTTAAATTTAATTGTTGGTGATGGGTTAAAAGAAGTGGATGAATCGGTTATTAAGGCGTGCAACACGGTGAGGTACGTGAGGTTATATCCATCTAGATTATTGATGTTTAAGATGTGTGTAGAGAAGGAAAAAATTGAGAGCAAAAGTTTGTTGTTCCTAGATGTGAAAACGAGCTGGAATTCCACCTACTGAATGTTAGATGTTGCCGAAAAGTTTGAAAGAGCTTTTGATAGGTTGGGGGAGGAAGATAAAAATTACTCTTCTTACTTTGAAGGGGATATGGAGGATATAGAGAATGATGATGATGGAAGAGGGAGGGTAAAAGGTGGGAGGAAGATTGTAGGACCTCCGGAGTGTTGTGATTGGGAGAAAGTGATAGGGCTTGTGAAATTTTTAAAAATATGTTACAACGCAACGTTGAGATTTTTGGGCTTTTATTTATTACTTCTAATTCATTTTTTAATGATCTTGTAGTAATTCAAAATACTTTGAGTCAATTAAAGCGAAGCGGTGATTACTACATAGCTTCAATGGAGGATAACAAAGTAAAAAAATTGAGAAATATTGGAATATTGAAAAGATTAATTTGTTGTTGTTTGTTACGGTCACCCTTGATCCTTGGTACAAATTGGGGTACGTTTTGTTTTGGTTTGAGAGTATATATGAAAGTAATGTGGCAAAATAAATGACAAGGAGAGTGAAAAATGTACTTGTCCATTTGTACGAGTGGTATGTTGACAATAGTTTGCAAAATGCACCACCTCAAAATGTTAATTTATCGGAAGTTATTAACGTAGTAGCGGATGGGGAAGAAGAGGATGACATCGATGGGCATGCGTTTATAGCTAAGCAATTTTAAAAACATTTGGAGACGAAAAATGGTAGTCTAGGAGGTAATAAGTCGGAGGTTGAGAAGTATTTAGTGGAGGGTAACGAAAATACTGCTAATATTAATTTTAATGTCCTAGGGTGGTGGAAAAATAATTCATTTAGATACCGATTGTTGTCTCATGTAGCACCTGATGTATTGGCAATTACCGTATCTACCGTGGCTTCGGAATCGACATTTAGCACGGGGGGAGGGTATACTTGACCCTTTCTTAGCTCTCACTCTCCCAACACGGTGGAAGCCCTTGTTTGCACTCAAAATTGTCTTAAATATTCACCAACTCTGATTAGCCGTCGAGATGCCATGGATGAGGTGGAACAACTTGAACAATTAAATGAAGGTAATTATCTTTTTAAATTATTGATTATCAATTTATTATTTAATCGAATTTTATTATAACTAATTTTATTACTCTTTATTTTCAGAATTGTTGGGAACTTCGTCAACAATTGTGGATTGAAATCAATCATATAGATATGAATTTTTTAGGAATGTATTGACCATTTTTAAGGTTGCTTTTGATATTTAGCATGTGGATTGACATTTAGCATGTTGATTATTTGTAGGAATTCAAGGCTGTCTATTTGAAGATGTTTGGATGCGTTTTGGGGGCTGTTTTGAAGCGTCTTCGAAGCAGTTTTGGGGGTTGTTTTTATCCCTTTTTGGTGCTGTTTTGAAGGCTGTTATGGGGACTGTTTTCAAGCCTGTTTTAAGGCTCTTTTGAGACTATTTTATATGCTGTTTATGTACTATTTTGGAAGATTATTGTACTAATTTTGGACATATTAAAATGATGTTTTTGTGTTGTTTATGTACTAATTTATGACAGATTTATGTGTTGTTTATGTAGTAATTTTGAACAGATTTATGTGCTATTTTTTCGCAACTTATTTGGACTTATTTCATTTTGAACAATTTATAAATAGTCAATTAAAGTCTTTTTGGACAGTTTTAAATGGACATAATTGAAAAAATGTTCAATTTTTTTAAATAATATAATTAATTAATGTTAAGATCGACAAACCAAACCGAACTGGCCCTATAAAAAATTGAACCGTATAGGTACGATTCACCGACATTATAGGTCCGATCTTGGTCCATTTTTTAGAGGACCGACATAATCGGTCGGGTCCAAAAAAAATTTCAAAACCGAACCAGACCGGACCGCGAACACCCCTCAAAAAAAGTAATGCCACACTCAGCTATAAACAGAGATGGGATCCAATGACCTTCTGCAAATGACAAAACGTTTACTGGAGCATTAGGCATTTCTAAAACTACCCAATCAGGAATTCCTCTTTCCCTCCTAAACTCTTCTAAAGAATCTCCATGAACAATATTAACCATAATTAACAGAAGGCATAAATCAAAGAAGAAGAAAGAAGGCTTATAGAGGAAACAAGTTCCGAAGCAAGAACGGTGAAGATGGGAGCAGAAGGAAAGCTTGGAGACATAGAGAGGTTTCGAATTTGAAAGAGTTATGCTAAAACAACCGGTATAAACTTTATTTTTATAGCTTACCTCAAAAAAAGCAAAAATAATGATTAAACTGTACCAACGATTGACATTCTGACGGTTGAATTGTACTCAAGGGGAGAAAAAACTAAATTACCCTTTGGTGGTTCACTACACTTTAAATTATTTACAAAAGTGCATGCAAAATTTTACAAGTGTGGGAGATCGGCTACCAAACAAATATTCAAAATAGTACGCCAAGCAACTTACTGGGATAAATATTCCACACTTTTATAAAAATATCAAGCATAAAGGAATGGGGGCTTTCGTTGTATGTAAAAATTATGTTCCTACATGGACCAATGAAGAAGACACACCTGTCATCCAACGTGGCTGACCAACTTACTTGATCAGCATCAGAAGCACTTAATCGGCAAGAAGGGCGGCCAACTCTATAAGGCCAACCAATTGGAACATCAATAGTTATTTGAACGGAATATCAACCAGTTATGAATTCCAAGAGTTTTACTTATTGCACACAGATGTAAACGTCTGACAATATAAAGGCGCTCCATCTTTAGGTTTATCACCCCTATAAATACAAATACATCCATCGACTCAAGGGACAACTCGAATCATGTATATGCATATCCTACTAAGCTATTCTAAACCCGATTAAATAACAACTACAGTGGACGTAGGCTAATTTATAGCCGAACCACTCTAAAATCTTTGTCTTTTATGTGTGTTGTTTAAGTTGTTTTCATAATTTCTATATGTGATTATAAAATTGGAATCTATTCATTTTTAGACAACAACAGATTTATGCATTTATTTTAATTAAGAACGCATTAATACAGTTTAAAAAAAATATTGTTTAAAACTTTTTTTTATTTAAAAGAGTTTTTAATTAAAAGATTTTTTTTAGTTAAAATAGTTTTTGCAATAAAAAACTTTATTGAACACGTTTTTTTTTACTTTTTTAAATGAAAAAAAAGATCAATATAACAGTTAATTGAAGAAAACAGTTATTTAAAAAAAGCAACTATTGAAAAAAATAATTTAATTTCATAATTTTTTATTTATAAAAAATAGTTTTTAGTATATATATATGTATATATATATATATATATATATATATATATATATATAGAGAGAGAGAGAGAGAGAGAGAGAGAGAGAGAGCCCCAAACTTAAAATAACCCTTGAATTATTTATAAAATGTGTTAATTTTTTATGATTGTGTAATAAATCATATTACTTTATTCCTCTGTTAGGTATTAAATTATTATAGCAGATAATCAACCACCAACAAATAAAGGGAAAACTATTTTTCGTTCTTCAAAGAGAAAGAGAATGATGAGATATCGGGAGGGTGTACACCTCCCCCGTCAAATAAGGATAATGTTCGTCCCGATTTATACCCTCCTTGCATATCTCTATTAGTGGAACCAACACCATTTTTTTCTTTTATTATTGAATAAGGTTCGGCCTTACGTAGTTCATTATGTGATATAGAATCTATTACTCAACGAGATTAGATTAGATTACCATACATTAATTTAGGGCCTTAGCAACCTAATATTTCTGAGTATCAAAGGACTTTATTTAGTAAACAATATCGACGATTTCAATATGCGTGGTTTAAACAGTTTCCATGGCTAGATTATTTCCCTTCAAATCATAAAGCATATTTTTAACATAAAAATAACTCATCTAGTCGTTCTTCACTTACTACTGATGGCTTTGATAGTTGGAAGAGTGTTAATGATGGGGAAAATTGTGCATTCTTACTTCATATTGGAGGGTTATCTTCACCACATAGTAAATCTGTAGAAAGTCTTCCCAATTGAAAAAATTCAGCACAACATATTGACAAAGTCATTAATGCACAATCGACTAAGGAAGTTATGAAGAATTGAATGTGTCTTATGGAAAGCATTCGAGTTGTTCGATTTCTTGCACTTCGAGCAATGGGTTTTAAAGGTCATGATGAAGGCCCAAACTCTTTAAATCGAGAGAATTTTATTGAATTATTGAAGTTCAAAGCTGAAGGGAATAATGAGCTATAAAGTATAATTTTAAAGAATGCTCGAGGTAATGCCATTTATACTTCTCACTTAATTCAAAAGGAGATTTTAAATATCTTAGGTAATAGAATGAGAAATATGATATGTGATGAAATAAGGGGGAAGAAAGTTTTGTATTTTTGTGGACGAATCTCAAGATGAGTTCAAAAGGGAACAAAAGTCCCTTGTGTTGAGATATATTAAGAAATAAGGTTTCATAGCTAAATGATTTACTAATATCGTGGGGGGCGAAAACACATCAGTGTTAAATCTTAAAAAAAAGATATCTGATATGCTTGTTCATTATAATTTCCCTATTGAAAACTTTCGAGGTCAATGGTACGACAGTGCTAGCAATATATGTGGTAAATGGAATGGATTACAAGCATTGTTTAATAAGGATTGACCATACGCATATTATGTTCATTACTTTGCTCATTAGCTTCAACTAGATTTAGTTGCGGCGGTAAAAGAAGAGAAGTTTTTAGCAATTCTTCTCCCACTTGACTTGTGTTGTGAATTTTGTTGCGTCTTCTCCAAAGTGTTTGTCGGAGTTAAAATTTTCATAGAAGAATGACATTGAGCATATGTTGGCCAGTGTTGAATGACAATCTGGTAAAGGGGCTAATCAGATTGGTATTTTGCATATACCTGGAGCTACTCGTTAGAGCTCACGTTATGATTTTGTGAGGGACTTGATGGATATGTATGATGCAAGTTTCATATTCATTAAGGATCGTAAAAAGAGTGGACCAAGTCCACAAATACACAGGTAAGCTCACGGTGTGTTCAAATATATAAGAGAGTTTGAATTCATATTTATTATGTTCTTAAAATACTAAATCATGGGGATCACTAACGTGCTCTGTTAAGCCTTTCAACAGAAAACTCAAGACATTTTAAATGCTATGAAGCTAGTATCTACAACAAAACATCTTCTTAAAAAACTAAGACAAGATGGTTTGGGAAATTTTCTTAAGACCGTGACATCATTTTGTATTCAATATTTCATTCATATACTGGATATGAGTTCTCATTTTGGGGAGGGTACATGTCGTTAATGTCAGCAACAAGATCACATGTCAGTTGAGCACTATTATCATTATGATGTTTTTAATGCTATAATAGATTTTTAGTTGACAGAGTTATAACATCGACTTTTTGGGGGATAGTGGAACTTCTTACCCTTATCTCAACTTTGGATCTTAGTGACTCTTTTTCATCATTTAATGTTGAGGGTATTTTCAATCTTGTAGAATGTTTTTATCTCGAGGATTTTGACGGACAAGATATCCATTGCTTACGATGTCAGTTGATGCATTATGGCAATGGGTCGTGTCGCATCCGATCTGATTGGGATCTTATCAAAATCACATCTACTCAAACTCGATCGGTTAAGCCTTTTTGTGTGAACCGTGTCGTGTTTTATCGAGTTTGTGTTGTGTTTATATCGTGATCAATTCATGCCTTGACGAGTCGTGTTGTGTATATACACTAAATGACTAAATCCAAACCCGATTCCTTAAGTTATTGTGTTTAGCGGGTCCACCCGTTAAGCACCCGTGTTCATTAAGTCTTCACCCAAACCCACTAAAAAGTCGCGTGGGTTGTGTCATGTTATCAGTTCGTGTAATGATTTTTCACCCCTAATTATCATCTTGATGTAGCTAGTGATCCCGAGTTTCAAAAAGTTTCTACATTAGGTGAGTTATGCCGACAACAGTATGTAAGAAGATAAATTGATGACTATTATTTAGTTGATAAATTGATTCGTCTCCTCCTCACTCTTCCTGTTTCTACGACGACTACTAAAATGGATTTTTCTGGTATGAAACATGTTAAAACATCAGTTCGTAACTCAATGGGGGATGAATTTCTTACCGATTTCTTGTCTATCTTCCTTGAACGGGACCTTGCTTTGAGTAGTAATTTAGACTCCGTGATCGATGAGTTTGAATCATTAAAGACTTGTTGGGAAAAAATTCATTTGATTTTTTGTAATTAAATAATTTGAATATTTAAAAATAGGGAACAATTTCGGTAAAACTTCTTTATTTTATCGCGAATAAAATCTATTATTGAACTAAGTTTTATCGTGATTTTTCTTCTTATTTTTATGGACTTTGACTTGTTAGCCAACCCCTTTGAGTAAACCTAGTTCCGCCCTTGGACGCATGTTCCGTTTACAAAGGGTATTTTTATTAACACCAACTATTTTGTAAAAAGACCTCACCTTTAATAATTGCACACAAATAGGGTTATAACCATTTGACTCAACCCAATATTTTTGAGTTCGTATCAAAATTTAGGCCAAAACTTGATCTCTTTTATAACACCCCACGCATTCGGACAAGCGAAGTGTCTGGTCGCCATCGCCAAACTATGTCGGACGTCACTAAATAAGTTAACATTCTCATCATATGACAGAAATATGAGACATTAATTTTTTTTCCACAAGATAATAATCAAATTTATCCAACAAATATAACCATTAATGCTAAATTAAATTCAACACCATGCTATCTCCAAAATAAATCTAACTCCAAATATATATAAACTCGAGTGAAATCATCTAGCTATAATTACCTGACTAAAACCATAAACAATCGTGGAATCGATTAACCCACGAAATCCATAAATGAAAGTTTCATAATAAAAAAGGGGAATAGAAAGTAAATCTAAACTGCTAAAGCAAGTAAAATAAATATCCATGTGCACTCCCAAAATATTTCCAACCACTCTTATGCACCTACTCCAGCACTATACCTGAAATGTTAGTCAACGTAATGGGTCAGAGCCCACCGCATGAATATTAGTTACTCCTACCAATTAGGGTTCGTAAACCTAGACATTAGCATTATACAAGGTTAACATCACAATAAAATATTTTAAATTAAACGAGATATAAATTAATATATGAGTAAAATAAACTACCACTAGCTAGTCATATAAATAAACCACCTTAATGATTAAGTCCCAAAATGGTATTACCACATTAAATTATCAATTCATGATTATTAATTAAATTTATGTATCCAATCCTATTTATGCGACACCAGTATAACCAGTTCACCCTATTATGAGTTTTACACATACTCCTAGCACGTTTAAGTTCTACGCCACACCCAAATCCCCCCACTATAGCCAGTTCGCCCAATTTCGTTAGCACTATAGATATTCGTGAGGTTCCACGCATGACATATCACTATAGCCAGTTCGCTCGTATTTTTTCAGCCCTATACATACTCGTGACGTCAACACACACCCACGTCGTTATATCCATTCGACCCGCTAACTGTCAGTCTTGCACATACTCATGGCATAAATTCATTTTTAAATACCCATTCTTTGTCTTGGACATTAATTATCAATTTTCTCAAATTCTCATTACTTTCTATTAGCCCCACCTTTTTATCGAGCATAAACCTTCAAACCACTCCTAGTTCCTACCTAAAGGCCTCCAAAACATAAGTATCTCCTAACCTATCATTTAGGAAGACTACTTGCCAAGAGTTACCACCTAGCCTCACGCCTAGGCTAACGATCCAAAAAAATGATGTAAAATTCAGCCCCACCCGGAATCATACATCCGTAAAACCCACACTAACTAGTCCCATACTGAGAAAGCATCCCACTAGTCCCATACCTAGCAAACAACCTAAAATAAGGTGAGAGCAATAACTATCCCAATAATTTCACCATCCCCATGGTGTCAAATATTAATACGATTAACAAATCACATAATATTCAACTTATCCCCACAATTCTTTAAATTTATCGAAAAATCACTATTTATCCCAATTATGTCCATTTAATTAAAACAGTTCATTTTCTCAACAATTTATAAATTCTATCCGCATGCATATTTTTGGAAACATATAGCAATAAATCTCTACTCTACAAGATGTACGTAATTAACGTGGTGTTACATGTTGAAAACAGTTTATAACATCCCTACGATTTATTTTACACGCGGACGTCATAAATTTAATGAAATCACAACCCCAAATCTAATCATGCAAGGGTTTTGAGTCTTAATTCGTATTATGGATTTTAATAAAAATAGTCCCAATTTTATTTTACTTTCCCTAATTAGTCATTCTAATTTATTTTAGGAAAATAATAATTATTAATGTTTAGGCAACATTTAAAACGCATAATACTAAAGGGGAACAATATAAGTACTCATATCTGTAAAAAAAATCATTTGAAGAATCTGATTTGATTGATGTGTTTGTCTCGAGAAAATAATAAAGACGCGTACTTGGATGATCTTGAGAAATCTTGATTAAGTTCTTCAAATCTTGAGTTGAAAATTGAGTTTAAAGTGTTAGGTTTGGAAGAAAAGAGATGATGAAAATTATGGGAGGTTCTTGCTTTTGAAGAAGGCTAAAATATGTTTTAAAATCCCTAAACCCGACACTTTATGTCTTTATACCAAAAAGAATTTGTGTCCTACACAACTCTAAAATAAAAGAGTTTTATGTTTTGCAAAATTAACCAAGCGAACTGGTTCTACTTGAAACCGAACTGGTTCTATTTTCTGTCAAAAGTCGAAGATCTTTACTTTTAACTACAAAGCTAAAATTTCTCGAATTAAAACTCGATTTCAATTCCGATTAAATTTCATTTTATATAAATCAAACCCAACATTTTTAAATACGAAAATAGTTAATTTTCAAAATTTTATTTTTAACAAAAATTTTAAATTTCCAAAAGATTATACGTTTTAAAAGCACGGGATGATACATACTTCCCCACTAGCACATGAATCTCATCCTCGAAATTCGACGAAGCACAAATGCATAAAATAAAATAAGGCTCACATATTCCTACTCGTAGAATGCCACGAATAGGCACCCTTACACCTAATCCTACATGCACCAACCCCACGAGCAAACTACAATATATATATATATATATATATATATATATATATATATATATATATATATATATATATATATATATATATATATTAACTATGCATATCTAGGAAAATAATTATGTACCATGCTATCCCACTAGCCATGCCTTGGCTCCTGCTGAGCATGCCCTGCCTGAGGGTCACGACTCTGAAGCCAGTAACACCTACCCCCTACGGGTGCTACTGGCACTCCCTCTGCACCTAGTGCTGCCTGTGGTGGGGGTCCTTGGCCTGTTGGGCCTGCGCTCCCTGGTCTTATTGGCTCTGTGCGCCTTAACCCTACTGGTCCTACTTTTTTGAACACTTGGCATCTCGATGCCCTATCCCTCCACTGTTGTAATAAGCACCCCTGAAATGTCCAAACTGTCTAACTAGTGCCCGCTAACCCTGTTGTCCCTGCATCTGTCCTTGAGGGCTCTATGGGGCTCTATTGCCTTGTTGAAGGGTTTGCTGCTCCTGAGCTGCTCGCTATCTCTTCCACGGATGGTCATTACGACCTTTGTTCTCCCCATTCATCCTGTTCCCTTCCTGTCCATATGACTCCTGTCATTTACCCAACTTCTTCTGGTAATTCACTTTCTCTTGCCACAAAACAGTGCGACGTCCACTACTTGAGTGTAAGTAGTATGCATCAGATTCTCCAACACTATCTGCTTAATAGACCACGAAAGAGCTTGATGAAATTTTTTATTTTCTTCGTCTCCATATTCACATCCTCTGATACAAACATCGATAAATTGGTGAACTTCTTCTTATTCTCAACAACCGATTTTGAACCCTGCCCCTAATCGAATAAGGAAATTCATTGTCATTAAACTTCACTAAAAAGTCTCCATAATTCAAGCGATCCATATCCACAGATGTGGTGACACTCTCCCACCACTGTAATGCATCCCCAATCAGCTTAAATATAGCCAACATTTATTTTTGTACATCTGTACAATCTACCATCCTCAAGTGCCTCTCCATATCGCTCCTTCATTGGTGAGCAATCGTTGGGTCAGATCTCCCTGCAAAGGTGGGAGGATTGCCCTTATAAAAATCGGCTCTCACCCTGTCCCATACTGAAGTCGGTGTACCCTACTACTGCACCTTTAGAGCCACCCACTTCTGTATCCCTATCTCAATATCAGCCGCTGTGGCCTCGCGAACGATAGTCACAAACTCCTCATCACTCAAAATAAAATGACCCTGCCTGTTCTGAACCGCGTGATCGAAAATCGAACCCACTCTCCTATCTTTTTTATTTCCTAGTGTTCGTCATCTGAAAATTCAGGAGTAAACAACAATCAGACTCAGAATAACTAAGAGTACAAATCATCAATATGAATCAAAGATAGGTAATGAGAAAGCTAAAACGGACTCACAACCTACGAGATCCAAGACCATGCTCTGATACCATCTATAACACCCCGCTCATTCTGGAAAGTGAGGTGGCTACCCATCCACCGTCGCCAAACTAAGTTGGGCGTCACTAAATAAGTTATCATTCTCAGTATGCGACAGAAATATGAGACATTTAAATTTTTTCTAGCAGATAATAATCAAATGTATCCAACAAATATAACTATTTATGCAAATTTAAAATCCACCACCATGCTATCTCCAAAATAAATCTAACTCCAAATAAATATAAACTCAATTGAAATCATCCAACTATAATTATTTGATTAAAACCATAAACAATTATGGAACCGATTGACCCACAAAATCCATAAATGAAAGTCTCATAATAAAAATGAAAGTAAATCTAAACTATTAAAGCAAGTAAAATAAATCTCCAACTCCACTCCCAAAATATGTCCAATCACTCCTGTGCAGCTACTCCAGCAACATACCTGAAATGTTAGTCAACGCAATGGGTCAGAGCCCATCACATGAATACTAGCTACTACTCCCAATTAGGGTTCGTAAACCCAGACAATAGCATTATACAAGATAAACATCACAATAGAGTATTTTAAATTAAACGAGATATAAATTAACATGCGAGTAAAATAAACTACCACTAGCTAGTCACATAACTAAATCACCCTAATGATTAAGTCTCAAAATATTATTACCATATTAAATTATCAACTCATGATGATTAATTAAATTTATGTATCCAATTTTATTTATGCGACACCAGTATACCCAATTCACCCTATAACAAGTCTTACACATACTCCTAGCACCCTTAAGTTCTACACCACACTCAAATCCCCTCACTATAGTCAATTCGCCCAATTTTGTTATCACTGCACATACTCATGAGGTTTCATGCACGACACATCACTATAGCCAATTTTCCTGTATTCTGCCAACCCTGCACTTACTCGTGACGTCAGCACCCACCCACGTTGATATAGCCATTCGACCCGATAATTATCAGTCTTGCACATATAATTGATTTTTAAATACTCGTTCTTTGTCTTAGGCATTACTTATCGATTTTCTCAAGTTCTCATTACCTTCTATTAGCCCCACCCTATTATCGAGCATAAACCTTCAAACCACCCCTAGTTCCCCAAAATACAAGTATCTCCTAACCCATCATTTAGAAAGATTACCTACATAGAGTTACTACCTAGCCTCGCACCTAGGCTAACGATCTAACAAAAACGACGTACATTTCAGCCCCATTCCGGAATAATCTATCCATAAAACCTACACTAACTAGTCTCATACCTAGAAAGTATTACCAATAACTAAGGTCTACCTACCAGTCCCATACTTAACAAGCAGCCTAAAGTAAGGTGAGAGCAATAATTATCCCAACAATTTCGTCGTCCCCGCTGTGTCAAATATTAATACGATTAACAAATCACATAAATCATATTTTCAACTTATCCCCACAATTCTTTAAATTTATCGAAAGGTCACTATTTATCCCAATTATGTCCATTTGATTAAAACAATTCATTTTCTCAACAATTTATAGAATTTCTATCGACGTGCATATTTTTAAAAACATATAATAATAAATCTCTACTCTGTAAGATGCACATAATTAACGCGGTTTTACATGTCGAAGACAAATTATAACATCCCTACGACTTATTCTACATGCGAACATAAAAAATTCTAACGAAATCTCAACCTCTAATCTAATCATGCAATTATTTTGAGTCTTAATTCGTATTAAAGTTTTGAATAAAAATAGTACCAAATTTAGTTTCACGTTCTCTAATTAGTCTTTCTAGTTTGTTTTAGGAAAATAATAATTTTAGTGTTTAGGAAACATTTAAAATGCATAATATTAAAGGGGGGCAATAGAAGTTTTCATACCTGTAAAAAAATTATTTGAATAATCTGATTTGATTGATGCGGTCCTCTCGAGAAAATAATAAAGATGCGTTCTTGAACGATCTTGAAAAATCTTGATTAAGTTCTTCAAATCTTAAGTTGAAAATTTTGTTTGAAGGTGATTAAGCGTGAAAAGTAGCATCGCGTCAAAATGCAAATCGTTGAATTCGTTTCACCGCGTTAATACAAAACCTAAATTAGGACTGCACTTGCGATACAAGTATAGCGATAAGTCGGGCATTGTAAGAAATCCACAGGGAGTTTGGATAGATTTTAATTGATTTATTATTTCAAGAATAAAAATATAAAAGGTGATAGGTGGTTATGGTGAAAAAGGAAAAATAAGAAGTTAAGTCTAAACAATATTAAATAAAATGAGAGTTGGGATCGTGAACCCGCCATGGGCTAAACAACTAATATTTAGAATTTTGGTTCGAAAATATTTAACCGATCATTTTTACTTAATCATAAACATCACATAAGAATAAATTTAACTCGAAGTTGCGAGATAAAATATTTAATTAAAAATGGTCACACGCGGATTAAAATCGGGTTATCCCTATAAACACTAACGTTGCATGACAAAGAGAGTTAAATACATAATAATTCCATTTTAATACACGCGATTTCAATTAAATGTGATTTTATTCAAGACCTAATTTTTGGAGCTCGACGCCCATCAATGGCGGACACACCATCCAAACCGTATTTAACTTCTCACTACACATGAATAAACTAATTAAACAAATAATTAATAATTAAAACAAGAAAAAGCTAAATTAAACTAATTTATCTAGGCAAGAAATTAAATACACAAATGAAATAAAGCTTAAACAAAGGAAATACATTAAGGATGATGAATGAATAGGAAACTTACATATAAAAATGGACAAATATCCAAGAGAAAATGAGGAGAGGGAAGCTCCCCCTTTTACAAACCCTAAAAACTAAGACAAAATGAGATATCTCTTCAAAAAATGAAGAGGAAAGTATATGTTGATACCAAAATGAATATGCTGATGTGGACGAATAATAGGAGAACACGTGTCAATCTACTTGGCACAATAGCAATGAGGAAGTTCATTTCCCGACCAACTCATAGTCTCTCCGAGCAACGAGGATACACCGAGGAACTTCAGCACTCCGAGGTACTCTAACGCTCCGAGGAACTCCTGAGCAACGAGCAACTAAGGCGGTCCGAGCTGCATCTCGGACGTATCATTAATTGCCAGATAATCAACAGTTCAACTATTCATTGAATGTTCATCATCTTGACGCACACGATGCCTTAAATGTATTACCCTTTCATATGTATATCATTTAATGCATCAACCCTTTCATGTACAGCCTAAGGGCTATAAATACCTTGTATCACCCTCATTCAAAGGGACGGGAATTTCTGAAGAGAACTTGTACTCGAGAATTCCCAAACACTCAGCAATAACATAACAGTGGACGTAGGCCATTCATATAAGGCTGAATCACTTTAAAAATCTTTGTCTCATTTTATTTATCTGTGATTGAATAATTAGAGCGATCTAATTTTTTACATCGACAGATTGGCGCCGTCTACGGGAAACGATTGTTATTATCGTTTTTCACCAAAAATCATTCATCACCAATGGCAGATAACCCAGAATCTAGCAATCGAAATGCTGGAAATGCTGGAAATCCTCCAAATCCCTCTGCACCTCCAGATCTGGCCGGAATTATGACGAATCTGGCTCAAGGACAAACCGCCATGCAAGACACAATGAGGCAACTCATACAAACCCTTCATGGAAATGCCCCTGTACGTTCAGGACAGCAAAGCGATCAAAGGCAAACTTATTTACTTTCTTCACGATCCAGGCGTACTGAATCATATCGTAATGAGGAGTCTGATGATTTCTCTTATCAACCTGGGCGAACTTCGTCAATAAGGGCTACAGATACTGATCAACGTATCACCCTATCTCCAAAAAGACCCAGCGCCTTAGAAAGATTGAGTAGGGTGTCTCCTTTCAGTCGATTAGGCCCTAGGAGGAATATGAGTCCACTTAAGACCATGTTGAGGAGTTTTTGACGACCATCAGATCTAAGAGAAGGATCAGCATAATCACGACCAGTTGCTCGTCAAGATAAATCTCAGGAGGCTACTTCAGAACGATCTATTGCTCGAACCAATAGTCCCGAGGAAGGAAATGAAGCGTGGAAAGGATCCCTTCAGCACTTGGAGGATAGATTGGGAGAAATGGCTAAGGCGAAGAATCCCTTACAATGAACTTTTGTTCAAGGGACACCTTTTGTCCAGGCCATTGTGGGTTTTCCTACCCCGTCAAAGTTTAAAGCACCTGTGGTGACCCCCAAATATGATGGAAAGACAGATCCTGTTCTACACATAGAGCAATATCAAGCTACCGCCGATATCTATGCTGTCCCCGACGAGATGAGATGTAGAGCATTCTCTGGAACTCTTACTGGAGCTGCCCAGATTTGGTACAACAATCTTCCTCGGGGTAAGATTTCAACTTTCTTTCAGTTGGCTGAGTTGTTCATCGGCAATTTCTATTTTGGAGCAAAGCCAATAAAACGAGTAGCACATTTGTTAAGTGTTAGACAAAAATCTGGTGAGAGTACTAGAGATTACATAACTCATTTCAATAACGAGAAGCTGGAGGTCATAGATTACGAAGAGAAGACAGCAATCACCGCTTTGATGAGTGGGTTGTTGCCTAATAAGTTGTATTATACTTTGGCGAAAGATCCACCTAAAACTATGTCAGAACTGATGGCAAAAGCGGCCAAAATCATGAATGCCGAGGAAGCTATGGCTGCAAAGAAGAATATAGATAAAGACACCAAGGTGGAAGTCGACAAGTCTAAGAATAAAGAGCATAAGGGCAATGGCGGTGATAAACGCTCCAGAAATAATAAATCATCATGGGAAATCTTGAAGAAATATGACAATTATACTCCTTTGAAAATGGGTATTCATCATGTCTTGGAAGAAATCAAGAACAACGAGGAAGTAAAATGGCCAAAGAAACTGAGGTCAGACCCTGATTCAAGGAGTAAGGATAAATATTGCGAGTTTCATAAAGATCATGGTCACATGACCAAAAATTGCATAGCTCTTCAGAACGAGATTGAAACACTCATCCGAAGAGGAAAGCTAGCAAAATATGTTGATCGGGGAGGTGAAAGAAAAAATAATGACCGAGCTAGAGAAAGGTCTAGATCTCCTCGTCGAGCAGAGGAGAAAAAGAAGAGAAACCATGAAGATGATCCAGAGGATGACCCCGATCTTCCCAAGAAACCAAGGCAGCCAGAACGAGAGGTATTTTCCATACGTTTTGGATCATTTGATTGTAATGTTATTACAGGAGGAGATGCAAGAGGAGGAGACCATACTGCAGAAAGAAAAGATTACCTCGGAGAAGCTCAAGCTTGTTCATATATTCAGCGAATAAATTTGGCCGAGGATGATCGTCCGAGGAAGGTAAGCAAAGAGAAGCTGGTCATTGGTTTTTCAAAAAACGACCTGGCAGGTGTTCTTTATCCTCACGACGATCCTCTGGTGATCAAAATGAGGATGAAAGAAGTAGTGGTTTCAAGGGTGTTGGTAGATAATGGAATCTCGGCAGACATCATGTACTATTCGTTCTTTGATAGCTTGAATCTGAAATTATCTCAATTGGAACCTTATCACAGACCCCTCCTGGGTTTTGCTGGCGAGAAAATTTTTCCACTTGGGACGATCAAGTTGGATATATTCATTGGAACTTGGCCTGCTTGTCGAACAGAAAGAATACGCTTCTTTGTGATGGATAAGAATGTGCATCCAGCCTACAACATCATCATGGGAAGAGTTGGTTTGAAGAAATTCGAAGCAGTTCCATCTACAGTGCATCAATGCTTAAAATTCCCAACAAACTTTGGAGTAGGAGTTGTGAAGGGTGACCAAAAATTAGCTCGGGAATGCTATTATTCATCTGCTGAACAAGAGGAGCTTGAGGAATCAAGAAAAAAGACTATAACCTACCAGGTGGAAGAAGATACAGAGATTGAAACTCTCGATCCCAGAGATGAATCCCAACTTGTAAAAGGACAAGTGGTGGAATCTATAGAAAATGTTATTCTGGATGACGAGCACCCAGAACGAGTAACCCAGATAGGTTCATCGTTGGATACTTCAATAAAACAGGAGTTGATAACTTTCTTGAGAAATAGGAAGAAAACTTTTGCATGGAGTCATGAAGACATGCCAGGAATAGATCCAAACTTCCTATGTCATGAACTCAATGTGAATAAGGAGATCAAGCCCGTAAAGCAGAGAAGAAGGGTATTTAGCCCCGAGAAGAATCAAGCCATTCAAGAGGAGGTCGACAAGCTCTAGAAGGCTCAATTCATCGAAGATGTGAAATACCCGGACTGGTTGGTGAATGTGGTGATGGTAAAGAAGAAAAACAACAAATGGAGAATGTGTGTTGATTTCACTGATCTCAACAAGGCCTGCCAAAAGGATCATTTTCCATTACCCAGAATTGATCAGTTAGTGGATGCTACTTCTGGGCACGAGCTGCTTAGCTTCATGGACGCTTATTCAGACTATAACCAAATCAAGATGAAACCTGAAGACAGGGAGAGTACTTCTTTAATTACCCCTAGGGGAACTTATTGTTATAATGTTATGCCTTTTGGTTTAAAAAATGCAGGAGCGACATACCAGCGGCTGATGAACAAGGTTTTTGTCGAGCAAATCAGTTGCAATATGGAAGTCTATGTCGATGATATGCTGAAAAAAGCAAGAAAGCTGCTGATCATCTAGTTGATTTAAGTCAGACTTTTGATCAACTGGATAAATACCAGATGAAGCTCAACCCAATGAAGTGCACATTTGGAGTACGAGAAGGAATGTTCCTCGGGTACATCGTCAACCAAAGAGGCATTGAAGCAAATCCAGAAAAGATCAAAGCTCTTTTAGGGTTGCAATCAGCAACGGCGAAGAAAGAGGTGCAGAGTCTTACAGGGCGAGTTGCAGCGCTTAACATATTTGTATCTCGAGCAACAGATAGATGCTTACCATTCTTCAAAACACTTCGAAAAACTTTCGAGTGGAATGATGAATGTGAAAAATCCTTTCAAGACTTGAAGAAATATCTGGGAACACCTCCGCTGTTGTCAATGCCAATAACGGGAGAAAAGTTGTACTTATACCTGGCAGTATCAGAGCATGCAGTCAGCTCGGCATTGATCAGATTGGAGAATGGAGTCCAGAAGCCAATTTATTACACAAGTAAGGCTTTCCGAGGTGCAGAGATCAGGTACCCAAAGTTAGAAAAATTGGCATTGGCATTAATTGAAGCAAGTAGAAGAATGAGGCCATATTTCCAGGCCCATACCATCATCGTGTATACCGACATGCCATTAAGACAAGCCCTTCATAAACCAGAAAAGTCAGGGAGACTGATGTACTGGGCAATAGAGCTCGGTGAATATGATATTGTGTATGAACCCAAGTCATCATTGAAAGGGCAAGCTGTAGCAGATTTTATAGCAGAGTTTACATATCCTGATATCCCCGAGGAACAAAAGTTGCTCACTGACCAACCTGTGGATGTTACAGGATCAACAGACATAAGTCCAGACCAACTCCGGTTGGTAAAAGGGCTTGTGGATGTAGAAAGATCATCAAATTCAAACCCAGACCAACTCCGGTTGGTAAAAGGGCGAGAGGAAATGGTCGACGAGGAACGAAAATTAATAGAGGAAAATGGAAGAGAACAACAGATATTTCATCGAGGAACTCTATTGGATAAGAAATTTGAACACGAATTACCTACATGGAGATTGTATGTAGATGGGTCATCTTGCACAGCAGGTTGTGGAGAGGGGATTGTTTTGAAAACCCCAGACGAGATTGATATAGAATATGCCTTGCGATTTCAATTCAAAACCTCCAATAATGAGGCTGAGTATGAGGCCATGATAGCAGGTCTTAATTTAGCAAAGATCATGGAAGCACAACAAGTGATGGTATTCAGTGATTCTCAATTAATTGTGAATCAGATGATGGGAACATATGCGGTTAAAGGGGAATTAATGGTCAAGTATCATGCAAAGGTGATAGAATTGCTGGCAGAATTTGACGCCATTAAGTTGATCAAAATACCCAGAATAGAAAATGCACAAGCAGACGCACTGGCCCGACTAGCATCAGCTACTCGTACCAAGCTGCGAAGAACGATACCAATTGAAGTACTGGAAAGTCGAAGCATAGATGAAGACCTGACGCTGAATGTTATTACCCTTGATCTAGGACCATATTGGATGGATCCCATCAGGGCATATATTGAAGAAGGAGGATTGCCGGAGGACAAGCTCGCGGCAAAGAAATTTAAGTTTAAAGCTACCCGGTATGTACTAACTAATGGTGTTTTGTATAGACGAGGAATTATGGTAGGTTTGCAGAGATGTGTACATCCCTCCGAGGTGAAAGAATTGATTAAAGAGATCCATGAAGGGTCATGTGGAGCCCATGTAGCAGGTCGAACACTTTTACAAAGGGTGATGACACAGGGATATTTCTGGCCGACGATGAGGGCTGATTGTATAGCCTATGCCAAGAGATGTGATAAGTGCCAACGTTTTTCCTCCATCCGACGAACTCCACAAGCATTGTTGACACCCATAACCTGCCCTTGGCCATTCGTCATGTGGGGAATTGATTTGGTTGGACCATTTCCGACCACCCGAGGAAGATTCAAGTACCTCGTCGTCGCAGTAGACTATTTTACTAAGTGGGTAGAAGCTTAACCCCTTATCGACATGACGTACGAGAAGGTATACCAATTTGTATGGAAGAATATCATCTGTCGATATGGTCTCCCTCATGCCTTTATCACAGACCATGGAACACAATTCGACAACGAAGAGTTTGTTGCCTATTGTCAACAATCAAACATCCTGAAGACTCATTCAGCACCAGGTCATCCTCAAAGCAATGGGCAGACTGAGGTGACAAACAGAACGCTACTAAATGGTTTATAGAAGAGGCTAAGTGAGGCTAAAGCTAATTGGATTAATGAGCTACAATCAGTATTGTGGGCTTACCGAACAACTCCCCGAGCAGCAACTGGAGAATCACCATACATGCTGGCATTTGGAAGTGAGGCTGTAATACCTGCTGAGTTGGGTCTCCCAACACACAGAGTGCTAAATTTCAATTCCCCAGCCATTGACTTGATGAGAAGATTAGATTTGGACATGCTCGAGGAGGTTAGAGAAGAGGCAGCCATTAGGAATGCTGCTTACCAACAACGTACAAGTCTATTCTACAACAAAAGGGTGAAGAAATGAGACTTAAAAGAAGGAGATTATGTGCTAAAGAAGGTCATTCAGAAGCACAATAAACTTGAAGCCAACTGGCATGGACCTTATCGAGTTACAGAAGTTGTCCGACCAGGAACTTAGCTAATAGCAACTCTAGAAGGAGAGGAATTTAAGAATGCATGGAATGCTGAACACCTACGCAAGTATTATCAGTAATGTAAAATGTAAAGCAATTCCTTCATTATGAATAAAACGATGATGTTTCACCATCTCCTTCCTTTCATTACAAGTTTTTTTTGGGGAATACTAGTGTGATACACTACACTGATAGTTCGAGCGTGATCAACTTCGGTTGGTAAAAAAGCGAGAACAAATTATACTCCTTTGGTTAGGAGGCGTACACTTGCGTGATCAACTTCGGTTGGTAAAAGAGCTTGTGGACAAGATAGTTCGAAAGAACCTGATAGTTCGAGCGTGATCAACTTCGGTTGGTAAAAGAGCGAGAACAAATTATACTCCTTTGGTTAGGAGGCGTACACTTGCGTGATCAACTTCGGTTGGTAAAAGAGCTTGTGGACAAGATAGTTCGAAAGAACCTGATAGTTCGAGCGTGATCAACTTCGGTTGGTAAAATAGCGAGAACAAATTATACTCCTTTGGTTAGGAGGCGTACACTTGCGTGATCAACTTCGGTTGGTAAAAGAGCTTGTGGACAAGATAGTTCGAAAGAACCTGATAGTTCGAGCCCACAACCAACTTTGGATGGTAAAAGGGCAAGAACAACATTCTTAAAAATGCCAATTTTGGCTGGTTAAGAAACAAAATATGCCAACAAGTTGGTCGGAAGGTAAAACCTGTCCAAAAAATACAAAATATTCCAAACTGAGCCAAGTATAGTTGGTCGGGGATAAAAACCCACTAACTGTAGTTGGTCAACGAGGAGAATTTATCGACCTTGGTTGGTCGGACACATTTTATGAAAAAGACAAAAATTTACCAAGTATGGTTAGTCGGGGATAAAAACTCTCACTAACTATAATTGGTCGACGAGTACAATTTAACAGCCTTGGTTGGTTGGAAAAATTTTAAACATTCTTATACTCATTACTTTATTATTAAGTGACCGAACAACATTCTTGATACTTATAATTATTTATTACTAAGTTAGTTGACGAACAGCACAAAATTGTTATCTTTTTAACATATACATACTCAGTGTTTAGCACAGAAGAATAGCAATACAGATTTGCAAACAGAAAATGAAAGTCTTTCATTAAAATCAAAATAAATTACAAGTTACATATATATGCTAACTTTTACATTAAAAAACCTATTCTATTGGTTTCTTTACTTTAGCTTTTGAAACAGGCTCCTCGCCAGCAGGAGGATCCTCTAGGCAAAGAGGAGAATTAATGAAATTAACATCTCTGAGCATTCTGACGTTCATCACAGAAGGTGTATCCAAAAGATGTTCGGGACGAGATAATTCAACCTGAGAATGAAGACTATAGTCACCAAGATATTTTAAAATTAAACTCCGAGGAATGGAACGAGCTGGGATCCATTCCATGTCCAATTTGAAAGGTGGCACATGCAAGTCTAGTAACCCTGGAGCATGATAATCCCATAAGAAATGCCCTTGCTCCAATTTTAATACACCCAGGGCGTTCAACCACCCCTGCTTATAACCTTCATTATTGGCGTGTTCAATACGAGCATCTAAATGAACTAGAGCTTCATTGTATCCTGCCATCCAAAACTCCTGAGGTTGTTTGTGGAATTGGAAAGTTATTCTCTCTAGTTGCTCGTGAAGGCTCCTAGTAAAAACATCTTTATCATTCAAATCAGACCTCATCGCAGTAAGTTGATCTTCCAAAGATAGGTTTTTCTTGGACATTTCAGACAAAGCCCGATCTTTGGCGTTCAGTTGGTACGCTTGGGTTTCCAATGTTGACAGAGTACGATATTCTTCAACATTACGGCTGAGAACTCTTGATCGACTCCGAGCAGGTGGAGAATTTTGCTCCTCGACAACATTTTGAACAGTTCTTCCTCGCCCACGAGATCCTCTTCCTCGTCCCCGAGCAGTAGTAAAGATACCAGACCTTCTCAGAGTATCCAATTCTTGCCTTAATTTGGCGTTTTCAACCTCTAAGATTGAGAATCCTTCATCAGTGACCGGCACCAAGGCAGTAGAGGATGTAGCTGCAGATTCGTATTGCGCCAACTTTTTCTGCAAATTGTTGTTCTCTTGTTCTAGCAGCTCGGCGATCTGTCTGCAGGCCTCAACTTCACCTTTTCGGGTTCTCTCCCTAACATCGTACCCAGCAATAATCTTTTTGTGACCTGTCTCAGAGGAAAGCTGTTGATACCTATTCTCATATTCCTTGTGCAACAAAGCAGTTGATTCATTGTGCTGACTCTGAAGATCTTCTAAGGAACAATGAAGCTCCTCAATCAAGTCATAGTAGGCCACGTTGTTGGCCACAGCTCGGTCAAGTAAATCCTTCAAGTACCGATAAGCCTCAATTGCTTGTTCTGAGGCATCATGGCCAAGGATGTTAGCAATTTCTGATACACTCAAATTTGTATGACCAGCTCTATAATATTCATGGCATTGTTGCATCAGCTTTGTATCATGTGCAGATATCAGTTCCATTCTAGCCACAAACTAATAATGAAGAGAAGACAACAGTCAAAAAAAACAAATCATCAACAACAGAGATGAACAAAGATGTATTTTATTAGATCACAAAAAGATTACATTATTTGATTAAAAATAATGAAAGATAGAAATGATACCGAACAACTTCACACCTTTTCCTTGTCTCCCAAGACTTTCTCGGGAGGCTGGGACGAGGAGCTTGGTTGCTCGGTGGTAACAGCAGCTTGATCAGCAGGAGTTGAAATTTTCTCAGGAGGAGGAGGCATGGAAGAAATGTCCTCATTGGCAGAAGTTAGAGAGGCAAGAACTTGATCACCCATGGCCATGGAAGATTCATCAGAGATGGGCTCATCTTCTTCTTCTTCTACAATTGGTGGGGGAGGACCAGGAAGGTGTAGCTGAAATAGCTCAGAGTCGTCTTTGATCTTCAATTCCTGCAGGGCAGCTACCCAGCCATCTCGGAAGTATTTCAACTTCCCGTATTGTACTTGGGATGTCATCGCAGCAATCCCTTTGTCCCATCCTTTATCCCAGTCAGCGCTGAAGGATTTTTTAACTGCTAGCTTTCTTTTCAGTTTCTCCGAGGAGAGCTTCTCGGATAGAAGATCCTCGACAGTCTTTAACTTCACATCCAATTCTTCTTTTTGGCGCTTTACATCTCGCAGGACGGACAACTCTTCCTCTTCCTTTTTCAGCTTATCTTCAAGCTCTCCAAAGTTCTTGAGCTTGTCGTCATATTTTTTATGCTCAATCTCTAAACTTTTCACCTTATTCTCCAAATTCTTAGAGGTCTCAGCCAACTTCACCTTCTCAGCTTCAACTATAGACAACTTTTTCTCCCAGACAGCTTTGTCCTCACTATACTGCTGACGAGAATCTTTCAAGGATTGGGTCAAACCCAGCAGAGCATCCTCTACCCCCAACGAGGAGCTGGAAGCTTTAATTGCTTCATCTTTCTTCACGATGTTGTTAAAACAATTCACCAGCTAAGCAAAGGAAAAAGTGACATGTCAGTACAAAAATACAAGTATTCAAAGAAAGAAAGGAAATTCAGAGTGTGAGAAATTTACTGAAGCAAGGTGACGGGTAGCTAGGGATGTCAGCATATCCCTAGAAATCTTTTCATCAATTCCTTAGACCTCGAGTATGATCCAAGTTTTTACCGAGCTCATGGCAGAGCTCGGAGGAATGATGGTTGGAACACCAACACCACCAGCTGGTAGAGAGGATATGGTTTCAGTCAGATTGGCAGTTTCAGCCAAATGGACTGAGGACGATTTCCTTAATCTCCTCAAAGGAACTTCAGCAATTTCAACCAAGGAAGAGCTCTTGGTCGGAGAGATAGCAGTCATCTCCACAGGAGCAACCTTCTTGCTCGGAGCCACTGGGGGCTTCTCGGCAGCTTTGGAAGGCGCAACATCCGCCTTCTTAGTCCCCTCTGGGACATCAATTTTGCTTTTATTGGCCTCAGCAGCAGAAGTAGTGTCATCAAATAGAGCAGGAGGAGCTCTTTTCTTGCCCATTCTCTGACTTAAAGGGAGGTGAGAATCTGAAGAAGAATCCTCTGGAGTTGAGGCTGGCTCAACAGATCTAATCACAGGACGAGCAGTATAAGAAGTCGTATAGCTCTTATACTGCAGCAAATATGATGCAGACCTGATGTGCTCGTCTGCCACATTCTTATGCAAACCCCAGATAAGTTTCAGATGCTTAATATTAACCTCTGATTCTTTTGGAGTTTTTCTTTTACTATCCACTGCAAATAAATACATAATGAAATATCAGTCATACATTTTGTCAAATATGATAAAAGCATAATTTCATAAGTAAAGGAAAATGAGAATAAACCTATCCCATTGCCATATGGGGGGCATTTAGGACCCTGGTATACTGCATCTCCAACCAAGGGGGCATATTGCCAATTTTTAATAACCACTCCATGTTCAAAATAATCTCTATATGCATCAGGGAGGTTAACTACAAGAGCCCTATTTAAAAACCTAGTTTTTAAGTAATAAACATTATCTAAAATAGCGCATCTATAGCAATACATAATCTTAGGAATCCCTATACGAGTCCCATGAGTCAGATTTAATTTATACACCCCATTAATTATTCTCCATGAATTGGGGGCTATTTTTGCAGGAACAACGTCAAAGTACTGACAGAACTCTAAGCATAAGGGGTTTGGTGGAAAAGAAAATCCACATTCAGCAATGAATAGACTAGGGAACCAATGTCCCTCAGCCAATCGAAAATAATCTAAAGGCTCAGAAAGAACCTCCAGAGTTACCCAGGAAGGAATGGAAAAATCGGAACGAAATTTCTCAACAGATTCCACAAGATAAACCATAGTGAATAAAAGAAATACAGAAGAAAAGAAGAGAATCTTACAGGGAAAAAGGAAGAGCTGACAACTAGCGAAGGAAAAGATGAACGCACAAGAGAGAGAGAGAACAAAAAGCTTGAATGCAGAAAATGGGAAAAGGTAGAAGACGGTATGGTTACCTAAGAAGTTTAAATACTTTACCTTGGGAAGCTGCGAAGGAAATGATGACACAAAAGAAACTAATACGCCACCGGCGGCTAAAAGGACAAAAATGCACGAAGATCGAAGCACTCATAAAAATTCGAAAAGGCGGATTCTGCGAATTTAGAAGGAAATTCAAATATGAAGAAAAGGCTCCTAAAACCCAGGAAAGTCATTTAATATCGCCATATACCGAGAAAGAATGTTCCATACTCCTCAAAGTTCGAAATATGAAATATTGGGGGCTTCTGTTGATACCAAAATGAATATGCTGATGTGGACGAATAATAGGAGAACACGTGTCAATCTACTTGGCACAATAGCAACGAGGAAGTTCATTTCGCCGACCAACTCATAGTCTCTCCGAGCAATGAGGATACACCGAGGAACTTCAGCACTCCAAGGTACTCTAACGCTCCAAGGAACTCCTGAGCAACGAGCAACTAAGGCGGTCCGAGCTGCATCTCGGCCGTATCATTAATTGCCAGATAATCAACAGTTCAACTATTCATTGAATGTTCATCATCTTGATGCACACGATGCCTTAAATGTATTACCCTTTCATATGTATATCATTTAATGCATCAACCCTTTCATGTACAGCCTAAGGGCTATAAATACCTTGTATCACCCTCATTCAAAGGGACGGGAATTTCTGAAGAGAACTTGTACTCGAGAATTCCCAAACACTCAGCAATAACATAACAGTGGACGTAGGCCATTCATATAAGGCTGAACCACTTTAAAAATCTTTGTCTCATTTTATTTATCTGTGATTGAATAATTAGAGCGATCTAATTTTTTACATCAACAGTATATATATCCAAACCCTAATGGCAAACTAGTAAATAAGAAAGCTGGAAAAATAGGGGACCGAATAGATTCAGAAGGACACGAATCGATTTGAATACAGGGGAAGTAAAAAAGTAGGTTCTGGTGCCAAATCGAATCGATTCAGACTTGTCCGAATCGATTCGTACCCGATAGTCTGCAATTCTCAGCTTTGTCCAACTTTACGAAAAATGCCGTAACTTCTTCGTTATAACTCGGAATTAGGCACGACCTGAGGCTAAGGGAAGATAACTCATAGGGATACAACATCCAATAAGAAATTAGGCCAAAAAACTAAATTATGAAATGACTAAAATGCCCTTGAATGTGCCTTTGAGTGTGCTTTTGAAGTCAAAACTATCCTAAAAATGCCATAACTCCTTCGATACAAATCAGATTCATGCATCGTCAGCTGCCACGCGAAGAGAAATCAAAGGGCTTCAACTCCGTGAAGAGGTCGGGATTAAAATTATAATGCTAAAATTACTAAAATCCCCCCAAAGCTGCAAAAGTTGATGAAATTTCACCGGAATGCTACCGAACTTCACACTAAGGATTGAAATACCTACAAAAGCTCAATTATACCTCATATAACATGTAACATATAAAACGGAGGTTGTCTGGTTAACGAGCATAAATATAGGAACTAAGGTACCCAAGGGGGCTAAAATGCATAAGTATAAAGGGTGAAAAATACAATATTCGTGCCGAATCACTCCCCTAACTTACACATTGCTAGTCCCTAAAAATGAAGTACAAAGCAAGAAGAACAACAAGTAAACCACAAAAAGGATATATATACAAATGGGATAAATGCCACTTTTTCAGGCGAACGATTATATTTAGCATATGCAAGAAGCCGTTTTACCCTTAAGTTACCCTAGTGGACGAGTGTCGTCTCGTGAGTATTTTCAAAGATGAAACCCACAAACATCATATGGTTTCCTCAAAATATGCCCATCAATCATGCGACAAACTCAACAACAACGAACAAGATTTCAAACACGTAATTATCATAGCAACTGAATTTACATGAAAAGTTCGTTGTTATTAACATTATAGAACGAACTTCATAGAATTGAAACCTTAAAAGTGGGAGGGAGGCGAGCATATGCATAGTATGATTTGAAAAAAACTTAAATAAACTGGATAAATATAAAAGCATGCATGCAATCAATCCACACCGGGCATTACACTCAACAAATGAAATCACTATGAAAAGGGAGGTAATACACGGGACATGCGGGTAATGGTAAATAGGGGGAAATATCAAAAATTCAAAAAACAAACATTAAATATGAATTGGAGAGTAACAAGGATTATTGAACACTATATAAAATATATACAACTTTCTCTTTCTTTTTCTTTTCTTCTTTTTCACATGTTTTCTCTCCTTTTCTTTTGTTTTTCACTTTCACTTTTTTTTCTTCGCTTTTCTCACTCTATTCATGCTTAATTCCAACTACAAAACAATAACATCATTCGATCCCAAGTAACATTCCAAACAAAGGTATGTAAAGTAATATGTATGGTTTAAAACTTCAATTAGGAGTTGGTTATGGGATTTTGGGTAATGAAATGAAAGGCTAATAAAAATATTGGGATAATTTTTATTAAATGTTTTTTTTATCAAAGTGAGGCATTTTTCGAACTTAAAAAATATTTTCTGAAAGACTGTAGGCGGACTTTAAAAATTATTATTTTTAAAACTAGTCATTCAAACGACATAGCAGTGTCATTTAAATGACTTGGACATGTCGTTTAAACGACATGGACATGTTGTTCGAAGGTAGCGAGAAATGTCATTTCTTCTGTGCATCAAACGAAAGCCTACTTGAATGAATTTTTATATGTCATTTTTAGGGTTTTTTAAACGACATATCAAGTCGTTCAAACGTCATATCAAGTCATTCAAACGACATCAAAAATTCAATTAAACGACCTTCGCCACCTCAAAATATTTTATTAGCCTATAAATACCTATTACGTGAAGCTTTTTAATTAAGACTTTTTGTTTACGAAATTTGCAGAACTGCTACAATTTAGTCTTCACTTTTTAGGGCTAAAAATCTTTTTAGATTCACATAAATAATCCCAATTAGATTTCTGAATCATCTTTGGAACCCAAACACTTTTGTCGAAGTTTAATCTCGTGGAGTGTGATCTCTACTGCTGACTTGGGAATACTCGAGGGTATTCACTGTTGAAAGAGGAGCTACGGTTCTTATGATTCTCGAGGTAGTCATTGCTGGTTCTAGGCTGTGGCCTATGTGGATTCTTGAGGGAGTTCATTGCAGATTTCGCTAGTGTGCTGTAAGTTGCAATTTACAAATATTATTGAAATAAAAGGTTTTAATCTGCGGGAATTTTTCCTGAATTTGATTTTCCCTTAATTTGTTATTGCATGTTTTATTTATTAAATCACTTAGATGCATATTTAGGGTTAATAAAAATTGGTTTGAAGATTGACTCTAATTAAATAAGTTTAATATATTGAAATATTATGAAATCTCAAATTAGTATCTCATCCCGCATTCTCAGTTCATTACCTCATGTGTTATTTAATTAATTGTATGAGAAAATGAAGCACAGTTATAACACGTGACCTCTTTCAATACCTTTACCCCCAATTCGAAAAAAAGAGGAGTTATGACAACATCATAATCTCCATTGACAAGGTCTTTTTTCAAACTAGACTATTGAAAATTAGGTTTGTGAAGATATTTATACAAATATTTAATTAAGGTTGAGAATCTTCAAGTAATATTAGGGTTTAATGTTAAGTGGTGGAATTTCTATATAACTTCTACGGCTCGTTTAATTATTTATTGATTTTTTTAACACGTGGTTTGATAATATATTTTTAACCATTTTATATCTCATTTGACCTTCTTAGATTTTGTTTGGAATGCAAATGTCATCCAATACATTTGATAGCCCTTTAACACATTCAAGAATTTATTGTTAATATGGCGAGTCAACACCTTTATGGGAAATATCATCCCCTGCTATCATGACCAATTTCAATAATCACACTACAATATATGAAGTTTCGAATGAAACCTATAACGAAAAATATATACACATTAGTCTAAGGCATTTAAGGAAGATACTCAAGGAGGGGTTAATGACATTTGACTATGTTGAAACAAACAACAATCTACGAGATCATTTGACTAAAAGTCTTATCATGTAGATGATTTATATTACCTTAAAAGGAATGGGATCAAGGTTGGTAAAATTAGGGGTTGAAGCGGTACTAATTTTTATTGTACAATACTATTTTGGTCTGAATAAATGGTTTTAATTCATATTATAAAATACCAAAAATCGATTTTACTAAAACCAAAAATACCGCAAAAAGGTTGGTTGATTTTGATTTTCGAACATAAAAAATGACTTACCGAATTTATCATAAGAAAATTATGGCATATTACCGTACCAATTTACCGACTTAAAAAATAAAAAAATACCTAATAAAAGACGTGATTAATATATATATATATATATATATATATATATATATATATATATATATATATATAAGTTACAAAACTTATGTATGTCGTAAGATTCAATTATGACATCACAAGATGAATAATTTTTGCACTTTCTATTTTATCCTTAAAATTTTTTATTTCCCCCTCTTTTAATACACTCCAAATTATTTCACCCTCTATAAAAAAATTCAAAAATAAGGGTACAAGAGTATTTTACCATTGTGGAGAGAAATTCTCCTCCCGCTGACAACGTTTGCTTTTAAATCTCCCTTTGAAATCTATTTTCTTCTCATAAACCCACTTCTCCATCACTTCTCTATTTCTTTAGTATGCCTCTCTCTCTCTCTCCCTCTCTCTCACTAACGAGGTTTCTCTGTTTATCTTATCCAATGACACTACCACAAGCCCTGAAACCACCATTAACCTCTCGGGTCGGTAAGAACAATCCATGTTATTTTTCCCCGTCTCTATCTTAACACCCCTTTTACACCTCCCTTCCATATTCCTCCATTTCAGATATGTTGTAGAAGTGGGGCTGGGCTCTGTCTGGGGTTGGGATCGTGTTTTTTATTTATTTATTTATTTCATTAAATTTTTTTCGTTTGATTTTTGAAACAAGCGGTCCATTTTTATGATTTCATTTTTGGTTTGTTGTTTTCATTTTTTGAAGCATTCTAATACTCAATTTTTGTTATAGGCATGCTCTGTGTACAATTTGGTTTATCGGGAGTGTGAATAATTGGAGAGAAAGAGGAAACATGGCGGGACCACTTGCTACCTCATGCAACAGGTTCATACTTTATAGGGAAATGGATTAATATGTTTTATTTTAGTTTTTTGTTCATTTATTCTGATAATGGTTGTGTTATTTTTTTGCAGTCTGCCCGACTTGCTATCTCATGCAATAGGTTTATACCTGAGGAAGGAAAAAAGGAGGGTGGAGGAAAATGTATTAATATGTTCTATTAGACGTTGTTTTTATTTCTTTAACTCTTGTTTATTATTTTTTTATTAATTTATTATGATAATGGTTATGTTAACTGTACGTTTTTTAGCCAAATATTAACTGTATGTTTTTTTTGTTATTTCATCAAAAAATGAGGAACGTTAATTAGTTTTTCAAATTTGAAATCCAACCATGCATATTTTTTTGTGAAAATATTAATATGGTTATAATTAATGTTTCTTCAATTGCAGTTTATAGTTAATGTGCATATTAATCTGATCACGAGACCACCAGCTACCTCATGCAACAAGTTTATACTTTATAGGGAAATGGATTGTTGATGCAAAAAACTAGATTTGATCTAATTATTTAATCACAGATAAAAATAAACAAGACGAAAGATTTTTAAAGTGGTTCAGCCTTTAAACAATGGCCTACGTCCACTGTTTGTGTTATTTCTGACTATTTGCAGAATTCTCGATAATAGGTTTACCAAGAAATTCCGAGTCCCCCTCTAATGAGGAGGTTACAATGTATTTATAGCCTTGAGGCAGTACAAATGAAAGGACAGTGCGCTGTTCTCTAGTAGACAGGTACATCTGTATGATAATAATAAGCATTTAATGCGCAGTCAATCCTCTTAATTATCCGAATAAAAATTCTCTGTACGAGATGAAGCTCGGACCGCCTAAGCTGCTCGGACCGCCTAAGCTGCTTGTCATTCATGAGTTGCTCGGTACAATAAAGTTCCTCGGAGAACACTTGTTGCTCGGAGCGCCTGAGTTGGTCGGGGAGATTGAGCTCCTCGGAGTCAAGATGTTGTTCAAAAATGTTTGTAGGTGCCGTGTAGACTGACACGTGTTTCCACATAATTGATCCACGTCAGCAGATTAAATTTAGTATCAACAGAAGCCCCCAATGTTTCGCAGTTTGATGTTGAAGAAAAGTATGGAACATTCTGCAGCCTAAACTTTATGGATTTTAGACGTTCGTTGTTTATAATTCATTTTTTGAGTGCATAGTATCAGGCTTTTAAAGTATTTTGAATTTCCATAACCTCTTCGTTTTTCATTCCTTTTTCTTCTTTTTATTCGTCGGATACGCAATCATTCATCCTGGTAATCATTATTTTTCTCCATTCTCTAGGTAAAGTATTTAAACGCTTCAGAAAATTCGATCGTCTTTTACTTTTTCAAATCTGCATCTTAGAACTTCTTCACGTCTTCTCTATCTTGTGCGTTCGTTTCTTCCATTGTTCGTTGTCAACTGATTCACCCTTTTCCTGTAAGATCTGCTTCCTTCTCTTTTATTTCCTTTGTTCATCATGGTTTACCTTGTTGAGTCGCTTGATAAGTTTTGCTCTGATTTTTCTATTCCTTCATGGGTCATATTCGAAGAACTTTCTGAACCTTCTAAATATTTTTCTTTGGCTGAGGGACATTGGTTCCCCAGTCTCTTTGTGGCCGAGTGTGGCTTTTCTTTTCCTCCAAATCCCCTGTGTTTGGAATTCTGTCAATATTTTGACGTTGTACCTGCAAAAATAGCTCCTGATACCTGGAGAATAGTTAATGGAGTTCATAGGTTAAACCAAATTCATGGAACCCGTTTAGGAATTCTAGAAATTATGTTTTGCTATAGATGGGTTGTCAGCGATAATACTTTTTATTTAAAAACTTGGTTTTTAAATAGGGCTTTATTTGTCAATCTCCCAAATGCCAACAGGGATTACTTCGAGCATGGGGTTGTTATGAAAAATTAGAAACATGCTCTATTAAATGGAGATGATGTATATCAGGGTCCTAGGTGTCCCCCTTATGGCAATGGAATATGTTGTTTTTATTTTTTTAAAATATTGTTTTTTTGGTGTTTGACAAAATGTATCACTGACATTTAATTTTTTATGATTTGCAGTTGACAGTAAAAGAAAATCTCCAAAGGAGACAGAGGTTAATTTGAGACACTTGAAATTAATCTGGAGTTTGCACCAAACCGTTGCTGACGAACACATTAAATCAACCTCTTATTTGTTGCAGTACAAAAGATATACTTCATCCTTTACAGCTCGTCTAGTGGTAGGTGATATCGACCCAGTACCAGCTTCTGAGAGTTCTTCCCTTGAATTAAATATTCCCCTCAGCAATATAATGAAGAGAAGAAGAGCTCCTGCCATCTTTGACAAATTAGACTATGCCAATGTGGAGGCAAAAAGGAGTAAACAGGATGTTCCAGAGGAAGGAACAAGAAAAATTGATGCACCCCCTCCAACTGTTGCCAAGAAAGCTCTTGAGAAGCCCCCTGTGGCTTCGAGCAAAGCAGTGGTTATTACTCCTCCTAGTGAGATTATTGTAATATCAACAATCAAGACCACTACATTGGTTGAAAATATCCCTGCCCCTAAGAAGTCCAAGAAAAGTTCCTCGGATAGGCCTGCTGAATCTGTTTCTTAGCCTTTGAATTCTGAGGGTGGTGTTCCCACCTTTGTTCCTCCAAACTCTGTCATGGTCTCAGTGAAGACTTGGATTATCCCGGAGATCCAAGGTATTGAAGACATTCTTCCACGTGACAGGGTCACCACATTAGCTGCTCAACATATTGCCTCAGTAAGTGATTACTAGTTTAAGTTTTCATTTTTTCCTGCTATGTCTCTGTATTGACTTAAATTTATTTCTTTTTCAGTTGGTAACATGTTTCAACAGCATTCTGAAGAAAGATGAGGCTATTAAGGCTTCAAGCTCCTCGAGAGGTGTGGAGGAGGCTTTTGTTGGTCTGACTCAGTCTTTAAAAGACTCTAGTCAGAAATACAAAAAAAATAGAGTGTCTTGGGAAAAGCAACTCAAGTCCACTGAACAAGAAAGGGATCAAGCTGTTGAGGTCTCCAAGGGGTTAGAGAAGAAGATAAAAGACATTGAGAGGAAAAATAAAGAGCTTGAGGGGAAGCTCAAAAATACTGGAGAGCTTGAGGGTAAGCTCAAAGCTACTGAAGAAGAATTAGGTAGACTTCGTGACGCTGATCGTCAGAAGGAAGAAGTGGAAAATAAGTTGAAGGCTGTCAAGGAGCTCCTTAGGGAAAGGACCTCCTCGAAGAAAGAAAAAAGGAGAAAATCTATCAAGAAATCATTCAGTGATGGCTGGGATAAGGGGTGGAACAAGGGTTTGGCTGCCATGATTTCACCAATGGAGTATAGCAGCATCAAATACTTTAGGTATGGATGGGTTGCTGCTCTGAAAGAGATGAAGGTTGATGAGAACTCAGAGTTGTTCCATCAACACATTCCCGGCCCTCCTTCTTCTCCTAGGGAAGAAGAAGAGGACGAAGCTGCCTCCGAGGAATCCTCCATGATGATTGGAGATCAAATTCCTCCAGCCATAATTATTTAGACTTCCTGCGAACAATTTTATCCCACCAGCACTCCCGTCGAGCAACTGCAGCTATCTGTCGAGCAACCTTCCTCCTCGTCTCAACCTTCCGAGGAAGTTATTAAACATAAGAAGAAGGTGTAAAGTTGCTCGAGTTTTAATTTTTCTATTCCTTCAAATGTAACCTTGAAATTTGTACTTACATTTAATGAATAAAAATTCAAGCTTTTGGTTGTTCATAATGACTTTCTCTTTTATTGGCTCTGCCTGCATTCTTATTGATTCTTTCTATCTGTGCCCTTTTGCATCAGAGGTATGAGAAAAAATACAAGGAATCTTCTGCCCTTTTGCATCAGGGGTGTGAGAAAAAATATCAACAACTAAATGCTGACAAAGGATATGATAAGTTCATCGCTGCATACGAGAAGAAAGAGAAAATTCTGAAGGTTGATGTCGAAGAGCATAGGAAAATCGCGAAACTGCTGGAGCAGGAAAACAATGCTTTGAGAGAAGAGATATCCCAATTGAAATATGAAACCTCTTCCTTGGGAGCCTTGGTCCCTGTTAATGATGAAGGTTTATCATTCTTGGAGGTAGAGAATGCCAATCTAAGAGATGAGTTGGAAACCTTAAAAAGGGCAGGACCCTCCTAATCTTCTCGGGGACGAGCAAGATCTTCTCGAGGATGAGCAAGAGTTGCTCGAATTTTAGTTGAAGAGCAAAGAACTCAATCATCCTTGGAGAATCAGGCATTCCAGCTGATGGCGAAGAATCAGGCCTTAGAAGAGATGTCCAAGAAGATTCTGAACCTCGAAGAGCAACTTTCTACACAAAGCTCTGCCTTGGAAAATAAAATAAATCTGGTAAAGAATCTCCACGAGCAACTGGAGGGGTTAACATACCAGTTTCATAAACAGCCCAGAGAGTTTTGGATGGCTGGATATAATGAAGCCCTTTATCATCTCGATGATCGGATCCAGAATTCAAATAACGAGGGTTACAAGCAAGGATGGCTGAACGCACTGGGGGTGTTAAAGTTGGAGCAGGGCCATTATTTTTAGGATTACTATGACCCTGGATTGCTCGAGTTGCCCGTACCACCTTTTAAACTTGATATGAGCTGGATTCCTGCCCGAGCTATTCCTCAGTTGTTAATCTCCAAGTATCTCGACGACTACAGTCTTCATTCTAACTTTGAGATATCTCGCCCGAAGCACTTACTTGATCGACCATCCGTGATGAATGTCAGGATGCTTCGAGACCTGAACTTTAAGTATTCTCCTTACGCTTTAAATGATCCTCCTGCTGGAGTAGAACCTGTCTCAAAGGCAGAGGGAAAGAAACCAATAGAATATGATTTTTATGTTTTTTTTTTCCAGCATATGTAATCCTTCTTGATTTGAATCAAAATGTAATCCTTCTAGATTTGAATGAAAAGTTTTGATCTTTTGTCATTTCATTTCTTTCTAAGTAATTTGCAGAATGTCTTTGCTTATTGGTTGGTAAGTATATATATGTTTATGACATACTTGTCTTGTTGTAGTGATAGAACAAACTTATATTCCATGGTATTGCTTATTTTAAACAACTGTTCCCGACCAACCGGAGTTGGTGGATTTTCATTCCCGACCAACCGGAGTTGGTGGATTTTATTTACCGACCAACCGTAGTTGGTGGATTTTATTTACCGACCAATCGTAGTTGGTGTATTTTATTTATCGACCAATCGTAGTTGGTGGATTTTATTTACCGACCAATCGTAGTTGGTGGATTTTTATTTACCGACCAACCGTCATTGGTGGATTTCATTCGGAACTTGATGCGTAGTGTGTAGCACTAAGACTCCGAAAAATTTCACCAAACAGAGAGAACTGGGTAAAACTTTTAACACTTTATTCATACTGAAGAAAACTCCATTACATAGAAACTCCTACTACTGATAATACTTGCGTAGATGTTCTGCAATCCATGCATTCTTAAATTCTTCTCCCTTTAAGGTTTCAATCCTGTAGGTTCCTGGACGAATAACCTCTGTTACTCTGTAAGGTCCATACCAGTTAGCTTCCAGTTTATTGTGCTTTTGAATTACTTTCTTTAGCACATAGTCTCCTTCCTTCAAATCACACTTTTTTACCCTCTTATTGTAAAACAGAGATGTTCGCTATTGGTATGCAGCATTCCTGATTGTTGCTTCTTCTTTAACTTCTTCGAGCATATCTAGATCCAATCATCTCATCAAGTCACTGATAGGAGAATTGAAATTCAGCACATTGTGTGTGGGGACGCCCAGCTCGGCAGGTATAACAGCTTCGCTTCCAAATGCCAGCATGTATGGAGATTCTCCTATTCCTGCTCGTGGTGTAGTACGATAAGCCCATAGCACAGAATGTAGCTCGTTAATCCAATTTGCCTTTGCATCGTCCAGTCGTTTTTTCAAACCATTCAATAGCGTTCTGTTCGTCACCTCAGTTTGTCCATTGCTCTGGGGATGGCCTGGTGAAAAATGGGTTTTTAATATGCTTGACTGGTAACAATATGCAGCAAACTCCTCGTTGTCAAATTGGGTTCCATGATCAGTAATGAATGCATGGGGAAGACCATATCTACAAATGATATTCTTTCAAATAAATTGATATACCCTATCATAAGTCATATCAATAAGAGATTCAGCTTCTACCCATTTAGTAAAATAATCCACAGTGACTACGAGGTACTTGAACCTTCCTCTGGTCGTTGGGAGTGGCCCGACCAAGTCTATCCCCCATATGGAAAATGGCCAAGGGGATGTTATGGGTGTCAATAATGCCTGGGGAGTTCTTCGGATAGAAGAGAAACGTTGACATTTATCACATTTCTTGGCATAGGCTATACAATTAGCCCTCATCGTCGGCCAATAATATCCATGCGTCATTATTCTTTGCAAAAATGTCCGACCTGCTACATGGGCTCTACAGGGCCCTTCATGGACCTCTTTAATCAAATCCTTCACTTCGGAGGGATGCACACATCTTTGCAAACCTGCTATAATTCCTCGTCTATATAAAATACCATTAGTCAGTACATAACGAGCAGCTTTAAACTTCAGTTTTTTGGCTGCGAGCTTATTAACTGGCAAAGTTCTCTCCTCAATATAGGACCTGATGGGATCCATCCAAGATGGTCCTAAATCAAGGGTAATGAAGTTCATCGTCAGATCTTTATTAATGCTCTAACTAGCCAAGATTTCTATTGGGATTGTTCTTCGTAGCTCGGTGCGTGTGGCTGAGGCTAACCAAGTTAAGCCATCTGCTCGTATATTCTCTAATCTTGGTATTCTAATCAACTGTACTGCGATCAGGCTTGATACAATCTCCATTTCTTTTGCATGATATTTGATCATTAATTCTCCTTTGGCTGCATATACCCCCAGCATTTGATTTACGATCAATTGTGAGTCACTGAATACGATAACCTACTCAGCCTTCATGGTTTTTGCCAAACTAAGACCAACAATCATTGCTTCATATTCAACTTCATTATTAGAAGCTTCAAATTGAAAGCGCAGAGCATATTCTACATCGATCTCATCTGGGTTGTTTAAAATAATCCCTGCTCCACTGCCTGTAGTGCACGAAGAACCATCTACATATAAATTCCACACAGGTATCTCATTATCAAACTCTTGGTCAGACAGAGTTCCTCAGTGGAATATTTGATGCTTCCTTATATCCTCCTCCAGCACTTCTTGCTGCTTGTCGACCATCTTCTCTTACTCGTCTATCGACTTAAGTTGGTCGGGGTTTAAGTTTGATGATCCTGTAACATCCACAGGCTGGTCGGTATTCAATTTCTGATCTTCGAAAGTATCAGAATAAGTGAATTTTGTGATAAAAGCTGCCACTGCCAGCCCTTTGAACAATGATCTAGGCTCATAAATTATATCGTATTCATCCAATTCTACCGCCCAGTACATCAATCTTCCTGATTTCTCTAGTTTGTGCAGAGCTTGCCTTAACGGCATGTTTGTATACACAACTATAGTATGAGCTTGGAAATATGGCCTCATCCTCCTACTTGCTTCAATCAATGCCAGTGCTAACTTTTCCAACCTTGGATATCTGATCTCTGCTCCTCGGAAGGCCTTGCTAATGTAATAGATTGGTTTTTGCACTCCATCCTCCACTCTTATTAACACCGAGCTTACTGCGTTTTCTGAAACTGCCAGATACAAGTATAGTCTTTCTCCCATCACTGGCTTGGACAACAATGGAGGTGCTCCCAGGTATTTCTTCAATTCTTGAAAGGCCTTTTCGCATTCATCATTCCACTCAAAAGTCTTTCGGAGTGTTTTGAAGAATGGTAGACATTTGTCAATTGCTCGTGATACAAATCTATTAAGTGTTGCAACTCGCCTTGTGAGACTCTGTACTTCCTTCTTCGTCGTCGGAGATCGCAGTTCCAATAGGGCTTTGATCTTGTCAGGATTTACCTCAATTCCTCGTTGATTAATAATGTATCCAAGGAACATGCCTTCTCGTACTCCAAATATGCATTTGGTGGGATTCATCTTCATTTGATATTTTTCTAATTGATCAAAGGTCTGGCCTAAATCAACTAGATGATCAATAGCTGTCTTGCTCTTCGTCAGCTTATCGTCAACATAAACTTCCATGTTATGACTGATTTTCTCCACAAACACCTTGTTTATCAGCCGCTGATATGTCGCACCTGCATTTTTAAGTCCAAAAGGCATAACATTATAACAATAAGTTCCCCTTGGGGTAATAAAAGAGGTACTCTCCCTATCCTAAGGCTTCATCTTAATTTGATTGTAACCAGAATAAGCATCCATAAAACTCAGCAATTCACGCCCCGAGGTAGCATCCACCAGTTGATCGATTCTGGGCAAAGGAAAATGATCATTTGGGCATGCCTTGTTAAGATCGGTAAAGTCTACACACATCCTCCACTTGTTATTTTTCTTCTTTACCATCACCACATTTGCTAGCCAGTCAGGATATTTAACATCCTCAATGAAAGAGGCTTTTTGTAGCTTCTCTACTTCCTCCTGTATAGCTTGATTTTTCTCAGGGCTGAACACTCTTCTTCGCTGCTTTACTGGCTTGATTTCTTTGTTCACATTGAGCTCATGACATAAAAAATTTGGATATATTCCTGGCATGTCTTCATTACTCCACGTAAAAGTCTACTTTCTTCGCCTTAGGAATGCTATCAATTCTTGTTTTATTGATTCATCCATGGATGCACCAATTTGAGTTGTTCGTTCTAGATGCTCGTCGTCCAGAATGACATTCTCAGTAGCCTCCATAACTTGCCCTTTCACGAGTTGGGACTCGTTTCTAGCGTCTAGTGTTTCAATCTTTGTATCTTCTATTTGGTAGGTAATAGTTTTCTTTCTGGATTCTTCATGGTCTTCCTGCTCGGCAGATGAATAGTAGCATTCTCGAGCTACTTTTTGGTCACCCTTCACCACTCCTACTCCAAAGTTGGTTGGGAATTTTAAACATTGATGTACTGTTGATGGTAATGCTTCGAACTTTTTCAAGCCTACCCTTCCCATGATGATATTGTAAGCTGATTGGACATTTTTATCCATTGCAAAGAAGCGAACTCTTTCT